>JAAGVU020000038.1:15051752-15078430 GCA_011763525.2 Mormyrus iriodes
GGCATAACGGGTTAGGAAAACACACTTTGTACCCAGGAACAAAATAAAAATAAAAATTTGTTACATAGTGTTATTAAACTAACTACCAGGGAGAACTGAAAACATGGCCTGGATTTGGAATTGAGGGCCAGAGTTGAATAGCCCTGCCATAGACGGTATTTATTAAATAGTGTGATTGTAGGTTGTATAGTGGTGTCTGTTTGGGCATCTCACAACAGTGTGACATAAGAATTTCTGATTTGCATTATTACAGGCTAAAGTGCATGTTCTCCAGTGTAACAAGAAGTCATTACAAAATAATGTAATATGACAGTTAGTATTTGACATGCAAGTCGCTCAGCAAAGGTGCAGATGCATCATAATTTATGTTGATTAATGTCTAAAGCATGCTTCTCAACCCAGTCCTAAGGCACCCCCAGACGGTCCACATTTTTGCTCCCTCCCAGCTCTCAGCATACCTGAACCAAACAATCAAGAACATCAAATAGCTGGGAGAGGTGTGTTGCGTGCAGGGAGGGAGCAAAAAATATGGGTGGACTGGGGATCCCCAAGAACTGGGTTGGGAAACACTGGTCTAAAGTGGTCTTAAGTGGCATCTGTTGCATGAAAATTAAAAGAGAACCCTCCTGCATCGTTTGGCTCACCTCAGATCCTGGAGACAAAGCTCTCCGTGTACTCCAAGAAGATCATGGAACAGAGGTCCAACAGCGTGCTGTATGGCACCCATGGTCCCTTGCCCCCACTGTACAGTGTCTCCCTGGCCCAGTTATCCAGCCAGCTGGCCAGGATGTACCCTCAGCTCACATTACCGCTCTTCTCAGGTACCTGTATTTGTGTGTCATTTGCTAGCCAAATAGAATTTGGAGGCATCCTGAAAATGCAGATTCTGTCATTTTTGTCATATATTCTGTTGGGTTGTATGACTTCATCTGCGTTTCCCATTTTCCCTCCCACACACTCATAGAGGTGAGCCAGCGGTTCCCCACCACGCACCCCAATGGTCGCCAGATCATGCTCACCTACCTTCTACCATGGCTTCACAACATCGAGCTGGTGGATAGCGGCTTGCTGCCAGCCTCCAGCCCCTGCACTCCCGAGGACGAGACCCACATCCAGGCTGGAAGCCTGGGCCTCACACACTGGCTCAAGGGCAGTGGCTGGGGTTCGCTGCAGGCCACCTCACTGGTCCTTAACAACCTCATGTTCATGACCGCCAAGGTATGTCTGCGAAACATGTGTGTGTGACCGTCACTGTCTGGACCTGAGGTGCAGGAATTCTCAACCCTGATCCTTGGGAGCTGTAAAATGTCCATATCTTATCTATTTATGCTTGCTAATTTCACTAAAAATCCCAGTATATACTGGGACTTTTAAAGTTATTTAGCAGATGCTTCTATCTGAAGAGATGTACATTTTTTGAGAAAGCAGGATTAGACAGTCCCTTGAGTATTGGTGGTTATAGGCCTTGCTCCAAGGCCCAGGGGTGAGAGCACTCCGCCAACAAAGGGATTTGATCCTGCAACCTTCATAGGTTTAGCATCCTAAGAGAGGAGCTATATTTGGGTCTTCCCTGGGATCTAGCCAGTGATCGCACTAGAGTAACCCACACTTAATGGGTTGGGACAGAGAGTTCATGAGTCTTCCCCCCACGCCAGTTTCTCTACAGTCGTCAGCAGCACAATCAAACCACAGCAAACAAGATCAGTTTAATAGAAATATGGCGGACTGAGCGCATCCTGCCCACGTTTCCCTGCAGTACGGCGATGAGGCTCCGGGCCCAGAGATGGAAAACGCCTGGAATGCCTTGGTCAGCAATGACACGTGGAGCAGCAACCTACGCACCACCCTGCAGTTCCTCACCAGCCTGTGTGGCGTCAGCAGCGACACCACCCTGCTCCCCCACGTAAGTGCGCCTGAGGCACTCGGCTGCTGCTTCTTTCCTTAATGGTGTCAGAACATGATATTTTCATCATTATGGAACAGAATTCTGGCAATCTAAGAATATCTTTGACTGCCTTATTGCTGTGCTATGCAATATGATGCCGTCCATCTCGTTATAAGTAACTTGGATTTAGCTCTTGTTACTGTGGTGCAGAGTGAAGTTCTGTCTTCTGTTGTTATGGTGTTGAATAAGATCGTGCCCTTGTTGCAGATATGGAAAGTATCCATTCATTACCATGGTTAAAGCTATCAAAGATGTTGCCTTGTTGTTATGGACCAGAATAAAATGGCATCCTTCTCGTCACAGATCAAGAAGGTGGTGGTCTACCTGTGCCGAAACAACACCATCCAGACCATGGAGGAGCTGTTGTTTGAGCTGCAGCAGACGGACCCTGTGAACCCGGTGGTGCTCCACTGTGATAATCCGCCCTTCTACCGCTTTGCAGCCAGTAACAAAGCCTCAGCAGCAGCCTCTGGTGAGCTTCATTGGCTGATGTCTTGTCAATCAATCTGCCAAGAAACAGTCTTATTGGATTTAAGTTTTCCCTGGGTGAATCTAAATACCAAGAACTCAAAGACCGTACTTGCGGTCTTGGCAAGACTGGTCTTGTTATCTTGCCTTCTAAGAATGAACTTGGGGCACAATGAATCATGGGATTGGTCTCGTTCGGCAAGAATGCAGCTGATGTATCCATGATATTTGGTGTGGAGCAAGACCAACATCCGGGGATTTTTACCGTCCTCGTGTACTATACCACAAAATACCACAAAGGGAAATACCAGGAACAGGTGTGACGCATCAGAAGCCAGGTAGGATAGAAAGCCTACTGGATAGTAGCTCTCCAGTTGGAGACCCCTGCCTTAAGCTCTTGTTGCTGTACTATGACTTCAGTAAGTCATCAGTGTTCGTGGTAATTCTGAGATCCAGAAATTCATTTTTTCCTCTGTAGAGGGCATTATGTTTTTGCTCATATCTCTCATACTGTACATCCTGTTGTTCCTTGAAGAGGACTGCTAGGGCTTTAAGATGATATGACCTGTGGGGGGGGGGGGGGGCTTTTTACCATACCAACACAAAAATCACGATGAGAAAACTTCCTTCCCTGGATCTTAGAATGATATAATGCTAGATTATACAATATGCTGAAATAAACAATGACTATATGCATTTTTTACGTGAAGCACCCAGAAGCATGCAGGAAAAATAAGACAAAAAAAAGCAAAAAGCTGGGATTTTAAAGCCAGATGTTCCAGGACATTCCACGTGAGAGCTGAGGATGAGGCTGTCTGCTTAAACGTGTTGGTTGGTGCTTCTAGGCACGACGTCCAGCAGCAACACGATTCTGGCTGGCCAGGAGAGCTTACCAGACACAGACGAGACCAAAGTGGCCCGGGAGACGGAGGAGAGGTGTGGCCCGCAGTGATATTGATGAGTGGAGCGTCTGTAATTAATTAGCGGTTTAATTGATAATCTAAAGCCCTCTTTTTACTCAAAGGGCTAAGTCAGGAAGTAAGTAAAGTTTATTTATAAAGTTCTTTTCACAGACATGTAGTCACTAAGCGCTGTACAACAAAATAAAATACAAATAAACAGGAGTAAACAAGAAACATTATGACACATTAAAACAAACAAAAAAAACAGATAATTATAATACAGTTAATTTCAGTAAAAATCTAAACAAACTGGCCAACTGGGATCGTTCATCAAGGTTTAATATTAAAATATTTTTCCCATTGATTGTTAAGTATAACTAACAGAAAATGACTGTATATTATTTATATCAGTCCTAAGTTACCCCTTGTGTATTTTACTTCTTCCGTTATAAATTCTAAAATCTAGAGAATTTAACTTCATTTTGAAAATGGACTGGGGTCGCTTCAGCCCCAAAAATAACACAGGGGTTAAGTTGTTATTCATTTTGTGTGTATGTGTTTGCAGGTTTACCAGTGTAGTTAAGGCCCACAACAGACTGGAATCTCGCAACAGCAACAGCTCTGGGGGCTCCTATGATGAGGAGAAAAGTGAGTGTCCCCCCCATTCCTGCCCACAAGAACATGCTGAACAGCCAACATGTCTTACAATTTCTTTACATTACCAAATATCTTTATGTTGTGTTAAAAATTGAGAGTAGGCTGCGTGGAATGCACTAATGTGTTATATAATTGTGTTTTTGTGGTCTTGCAAATATTCCAAATACGTTTGAGCAGATAGTCAGAAGTCAGTGTCAAGGCAACAAATTCTTTCTATTGCATCTGTTGAAAGATTTTGCCTGAACTAGGGGTAGGAATGTGACAGTTGCTTCCTGCAGAGCCCAGAAGGGTGTGTCCAGGCTGTCAGGCTCATCTGCACATTCGGAGCATGCTACTTTAAAGTTAAGAACTGGAAAGAGAGAGATGTTCCGTTGTGCAAACCTTGTCAGGTGACCCGCTGCCACCTTATGCTGGGTGGTTGCTGAGCGTGCTGGAGACCAATCAGCCACAACCACTGCCCATGCCAATCAATGGGGGGTGCTGGGCACCGTTGGTGGATTACTTGCCAGAGACCATCTCCTCACGAACGCCCCTACACAGGTAAATATCCGCACACATGTAATACTCAGGTCTTTTAGGACAACGTGTACAGAGCTATTATTTTTGAGCTCCTGTGTTAAAGGGCGCCCCCTTTTGCTGCAGGTGCAACATTGCAGTCATCTTCATGACAGAAATGGTGGTCGACCACAGTGTAAGGGAGGACTGGGCCTTACACCTGCCACTACTCTTACATGCTCTCTTTCTGGGTACGTATCATTCTCATCCAAGCTTTTTCTTGTCTTTCTCACTCTCTTCTTTCCTCAAAACAATATAAGCAAACAGGAATTGTGCTGCAAAGTTACTGGCTTGAATGGTTGGCCTGTTGAGTAGAGCAATATTTTGATATCTCCTCCATAACAACCATCTTCTCTGTCTTGCCTGTTTTGAGTTAAAAGAGGTGAAACATTTTTGCACTGAGGTGCCAACTGTGTAGGAGGTCACCAGTAGAAACACAAACTCTGGGAGATCCCGAAGATTAGTGCTTTACTTGGACTTGGAACATCTCCACCTTTGGTATTACATCCCATAGATGTCTCACAGAAATTCTAAAAATGTACTTTAAGATAAGATAAGATAAAGAATAGGCAGAAAGTGAAAGTGGATAGTTCAAGTTAAGAAATTAAAAATCCAGACCAAGATTTTGAGTCAACCCACCAGTTGCGTATTCTGTGACCGTGACTCTTTATAACCAACAGGTTGGTTCAAACAAAACTTTGGTCAGGATTTTTACTTTCTGGACCTGAACTATCCACCTCTGGCAGAAAGGGAAAACCATCTCCTGCCCTGAACTTATCTTGCTGACATGCTGTACATAGCACAGACTTGAAGATCTAGAGCCTTATCTCCCACCTGGAGCATGTGAAGCATTTGCTATTGTACTTTTACAGCTAAAAATGCTAACGATGCTTTTTTACAGCTAACTGTGTCTTTGTACATATGTTTCCAGTTTTCCCAGTTTGCTCTGAGAAATAGTTAACTGAGTACCTGCAAATCTATAAACACTATATTGATGATGAGAACCTCAGTACTTTGTGTAGACATCTTTGTATTGACAATCTCTGCAACCAAATGGCAATCTAGTGTCATGTGATCTACCATGTAATTCGATATGTGACATCTCCTTCGTATCCCAACAGGCCTGGATCACTACCGGCCAGAGGTGTTTGAGCACAGCAAGCGCCTCCTTCTGCACCTCCTCATCACGCTGTCCTGCAACAACAGCTTCCAGGTCATTGCCTCAGTTCTTCTGCTCACTCGAGATATGGGAGGCAGCAGGACACTGACTGTCCGGTCCAGCTACCAGCCTGAGTACCTCTATACAGGTAGCAGCCCTTACACTGCAATCAAAGTAAAAACAGTAACAGCTCTACTTAAATAACAACATAAATTGATTCGGTTTGGGTCCAAGAACAACAGATGAAAATTACCATATAGACCTAACTATGGCTCATTTAAAATCTCTTTTTCTGTTGATCAGTCTCTGTACTGTCCCTGTAAAAGAGATAGATAGATAGACGGATAGATAGATAGATAGATAGATAGATAGATAGATAGATAGATAGATGCTAATTACAAGTCAAATACCTCTACACAAGAACTCAGATACCTGTATACAAATAAGAGATCAAATACTTATACATTTGTATATGGGTAACAGCCTACAAGCCTCAGCATGCGCAGAAAACACCTAATGCCCCAAATAAGAGACTATTTCAATGTCTTTCTTTGTTCATGAATTTCCTGTCCAGGTGGCTTTGACTTCCTGCGGGAGAGCCAAGCATCACCGGCAGTGGACTCTGGCTTGAGCTCATCCTCCACCTCATCAAGCCTCAGTCTGGGTGGGAGTAGTGGTGGGGGGGGGCTGCCTCAGATCTCCCCAGATATGGAGGAGCTGGACAAGTCCTCCACTGAGTCAAGCGAGAAGACCAACAAACTCATAGAGTTCCTCACCACAAGGTAGCAGGTCTTCAGAGGCGTACGACAGCCCATCCCACCCAGGGGTGCCGTAGGGGCATGGATACCTTGGCGGATTCAGGGGGTCCAACATTTTACAGGGGCCCTTGAATATGTAAAATTAGGTGGGGGGGAAGATTTGCCACCCATCCCATATATCAAAGGATTGTCCCATATTGCAATATAAAATGTTGTGTCCCATATTCAACCAATAATAAATGAATACACAGCCATCCAAATGGCAAATCAACAGCCCAGGGTGGGGGGGTGGTGTCCCGTTTTTATTCAAATTGTAAGTACCAGTCCAAGTTGGGCAGCAAGATGATATTTTGTCAGGGGATCCAGAACTTCCAGAAGTTACGCCTCTGCCTGTATCCATGTAATTATTATTCCATTTAAATTATTCCAGTAAAACATCTAGTTGTACTGAAGATGAGAGAGTAAATGAAAATCACTTAACAAGTGTCAGCTAGGCAACAGAAAACCAGCAATGATATAAAAATAAAAACTCTGAGAAAGTGTCCTAAGGGACCACACCGTCCTACCACCATGCTTTTGCGTGACCCAGAGTACTTACTCTGGGGACTGTCTCCATCATCGTGCTCTCTCCTGTAGGGCGTTCGGGCCGCTGTGGTGCCACGAGGATATCTCGCCCCGCAACCCCAACTCCAAAAGCGCGGAGCAGCTGTCCAATTTCCTGCGTCACGTGGTGTCAGTCTTCAAAGAGTCCAAGTCAGGTGACCCTGCCCGCCCATCTGCCGAAGGGTGATTCCAAGCCGTTTTGTGATGTCACGTTCGGGGCACCCAGAGACCCCGTCTCGCACCCTCCCGTCCTGAAGCTGCTCTCCTCACCCCTTCCTACCCTAGACTTCCACCTGGAGCAGCAGCTGAGTGACGTGGCCCTGCAGACGGCCCTCTGCAGCTCCTCCCGCCACTATGCTGGCCGCTCTTTCCAGATGTTCCGGGCACTGCGGCAGCCGCTTTCAGCACGTGGCATGTCGGACCTGCTGTCCCGCCTGGTGGAGGTGGTCGGGGAACATGGGGACGAGGTGCAAGTAAGGCCTCCCAGACCAGCATCGGTGTGTGTGTGGGTGTCAGTCAGACATGTGCCTCACGATGGTATACATCTGTGTGCTCCAGGGCTACGTGATGGAGGTCCTCCTCACTCTGGAGGCTGTGGTGGACAACTTGGCGGAGTGTCTCAAGAACAATGAGCTGTTGATGATTTTGACTAGGTGTGACGCCCCCTCTCTGTATGTCTGTGTCACTGCAGCTGATGTCTCTTCAAGTTACATAGACATTTACCTGCTATTGTCTGGTCCAAAGTATGCATTAAGAACTTTACTTAGGGTCAGCACAACGGCGAACACGGTTGCCTCACACCTCTGGGATCAGAGTTCCAGCCTCCGCCATGGCTCCATGTGTGCGGAGTTTGCATGTTCTCCTCGTGTTGTCCTGGGGTTTCCTTTGGGTTCTCCAGCTTTTCTCCCACAGTCCAAAAACATGCTGAGGCTGATTGGAGTTACCAAATGGCCCAAATGTATGAATGGTGTATAAATGTGCCCTGCGATGGGATGGTACCCTGTCCTGGGTTATTCCCTGCCTTGTGCCCGTAGCTTTTGGGATTGGCTCTCAGGACCCTGCATAGGACAAGCAGGTACAGAAAATGGATGTTTTAGTAACCTGCCAGAGATTTCCTCCATCAAGGCTGTTTCCCTACTTTGTGTCGTGTACTTTCTGGCTCCAACACTGCAGGCTCGTTATTAGTTTTGTGCCCAGAGTTTGGGCTGAGTATGATGTGGGGAAGCAGAATAGGACTTACCACTGATTGCTGTGTGTGTGTGTGTGTGTGTGTGTGTGTATGTGTGTGCGTGCGTGCAGGTCATCCTCTCCTGAGTTCCAGGCATGCGGGAAGCTGAACTCCAATCGAAAAAGCACAGGCCAGCTGAATTTGCTGCAAGGAGTGGGGAGCACGGCTGAGCGCAGCCGGCACCAGCGCAGCTACTCCGTGCCCAAGAAGTTTGGGGAGAGCGGGGAGCAGTCTGGCTCGGATCCGCCCCGCAGTGCCACTCTGGACCGCATCCAGGCCTGCACCCAGCTTGGCGGGGGAGGCGGGCCGGGCGGGTCTCCACACAGCTCGTCCTCCTCCTCCTCCAGAGACGAGGCGTCTGCTCTCAGCCGGGACCCCAGCCACGCCAGCCACCCTGCCAGCCTGCTGGCCACCGCCTTCTGGGTGGCAGTGTCGCTGATGGAGTCCGACTTCGAATTTGAATACCAGATGGCCCTGCGGCTGGTGCACAAACTTCTGGCTCGTGTGCCCCTGGACCGTCCTGAGAACCGGGACCGGTTGGAGAAGCTGCAGGCCCAGCTCCGGTGGAGCGGATTCCCTGGCCTCCAGCAGCTTCTGCTCAAGGGCTTCACCTCGTCCACCACAGCCGATGTCACACTGCAGCTCTTCTGCCAGCTCACTCCTGTGTCCCGCGTGCCTGTAGTGGACACCTCCCAGGCTATTGGTAGGTCCTCATTATCTCCACACTGCCTCACGGTGCCCCTTCCCCTGTCAAAGGATAATCAAAGCATATTATTGGCTAATTATAATGTTGATATTCTAGTAGAAGAATACTTTTGTATATTAATATTTGTGTACGAGAATAATCTGTATTTATACAGATTAATACAACATGATTAGCTAAGAAACATGTAACTAAGGGGTCAGGCAATTATTTTAATTGCACAAAGGAAGTAAGGAATTAAGATATTGTGACAAGCTCATCTGCACCCCCTTGTGGCAGGTTTTCCACTTAACATCCTGTGCCTCCTTCCGCACCTGATCCAACACTTCGATAGCCCCACCCAGTTCTGCAGGGAGAGCGCAGAGAGGATCGCTCAGGTCAGTCAGACAGTGTTGGTCTGTGAAGTCAGCCGTCCCTTGTGTTGCGAGATACTGATGTTGCGTCAAACGCTCCTCAGGTGTGTCTGGAGGAGAAGAATACCAAACTGTCGCACCTGGCACACGTGATGACGCTGTACAAAACGCACTCGTACACGCGTGACCCCTTCTCCTGGGTCAGCGTGGTGTGCCGTTACCTGCACGAAGCTTTCCCGGACATTACTCTCAACATGGTTACCTACATGGCCGAGGTGAGCTGTGGTCATCTTCATCCTCATCTGTCCATTGAAAAAGTCATCGGCTTCTTTGGCTATGTAAAGCCCACATATCCTACTTTGCAAATTCCCTCTATTGAGAGCTTATATTTTTTGCAGCTGTTGGAGAAAGGACTTCCCAGCATGCAACAGCCGCTACTGCAGATCATATACAGCTTGCTGAGTCACATGGACCTCACTGGAATTCAATTCAAGCTGTTCAACGTTGAGGTGCTGAAAACCATTGAGACGTTTGTGCAGGTGAGTCACTTGTGCTTACACAGTTTCAGTGTGTGATTCCCTTTCGAATTCCCTCAGATCTTCTCAGGTGACAACACCCCTATGCAACATTGTTCACCGAACATTTTTGCCTTTGAAGTCAATTATAAGTTTCAGATAAATGTGGTTTTAAACAAGTATCTCAAAGAGGGCATGTGATTATCAATGAGCCCTTTTGTAAAAAGAAATGTTGGATTGCCTAAAATATTTCTGCAATTTAGTTCCTTAAACCTCAAAAAGAATCAGAAAGACAGTCCCTAGAAAAGACTGATAGCTTCCTGTGGAAATCCCCTGAAGTAGCTTCTGACAAAGGAATTTACCCAAATACCTTTGCCAGCAAGTGTCCACTTGGTGTCAGCATCACACAATTTAAGGAATCATGTAACGAACCGTAGAGACCATTTTTTAGTTTATATCACAGGATCATTCCTAGTGTCAGTTATTGACACTTATGTGCTTGAATAATAACAAAACATATGTGTGTGGGTGTGTATGCATATAAAGTATATAAAAATATATATATTATAAAAAGTATATAAAATATAACAGTGATGGCTTACTTGATAGCCTGGGTTACTTTGACTTGTAATACAAAATATTAACCAGTGGCGTGTGTGTGTTTGTGTATGCCTGCACCCCAGACTGTGCACTGGAAGGAGGCCCTCAACATTTTGAAGCTGGTAGTGTCTCGGTCTGCTAGCCTGTCCCTGCCATCCTATCCCCATGGAGATCCAGCACGCCTGGAGGTCGGGAGGGTCTGGAATGGCTCCCCCAAAGGCCTGCCAGGGAAGACGCTGGACTTCCACTTCGACATCTCTGAGGTAGGACTCAGAAGAGCACTTGGGCTGGAAGGGGTCATTCATTGTTGTCAGTTAGTCAGTCTATTAACAAAGAGATCCTTCAGAACCAAGGTCCTTATCACTCGCCCAAAGCCAAGAGAAACAAAAACCTGCAATTCCGCAAATTTCAGATGTTTCAAGAAACCAAAACTGGATCTGCTAGACAAGGTGACAAAGTCCACAATTTCTGCTTGGTTGCTGCCCTTTTCCTGAGGGCATGCAGTGCTTTCCAACGTTCCATGTTCCGTAGACTTCCAGTGGAAAATGAGCAGTCCATGACGTAAAAAAGAATCATACTGAATGGACACTCTGTGTTACTAGAAGTTAAAGAGTCCTGGAAAATGTCCAGCATTCAGTGGAGGACTGAAAAAGCTAATTAACAGGTACTGTGCTAGCTCCAGGGAATGACGTGAGTCTTGACCCTTTAATTTGAGCCTGGAGAGGCTGTCTCCAGAGACTCAAGCAGGCCTCCTGCTGTATTGACCGAGTCCTGTATTTTTAGAAATAACTAAATGTCATGTGGTTTTCCAGCAAAATGAAGAGGGCCTACTGTTAATTGGCTGCAAATGGATCCAGTTATGGAAGGCAGAGATCTATTATTAGGTTCTGAGCCAAGCCAGATGGGAATTGAACAATTGGCTTCTTTCTCGAGACAAAATGTGTTTTTTTTTTCCTTTTAAGTATACACGCCTGTTTCATGTTTGTGTTTCTTGATGACCCCTAATAACCCCCCCTTGCAGACGCCGGTGATTGGCAGGAGGTTCGATGAACTGCAGAGCTCTGCAGGGCGGGATGGAAAGGCCCGGGCCATTGCGGTGACCCGAAGCACCTCGTCCACCTCTTCGGGATCCAACTCCAACAGCGTGCTGGTGCCAGTCAGCTGGAAGCGGCCGCAGTCGTCGCAGGTGATGTGCATGTCCTGCATGGTGATGGGAGCTGAGAATTTCACACTTTTATTTCATTATATTAAAAAAACAACGTTACTCTGTTTACTCAATAACATTGCCTAATTCAAGTGGAACAGAGGATGACCATTTTTGAGTGACAGTTTCAAGTCAGTCACCTTTGGAGGGGCCTATTCAGTCTCTTTTTGTGTTGTCTGCTGAGGCGAGTGAGGTTCTTCTGATGCCTGCCCTGCAAATGGCTCGGAGACAGCGAAGCATTCAGAGGAGAGTGTAACTGCTGTGTTCTCGTCTTCTCTGCTCAGAAGAGGACTCGGGAGAAGCTGGTGAACGTTCTCTCTCTGTGCGGACAAGAAGTGGGGCTCAGCAAAAATCCATCGGTAGGGGAATAACTTGCTTTTTTTAACGTGTTTAAAATCATAAAGATAAAACTGATCTTAGTATGAAATGATGTTGAGGGCAAATCAAAGAGCATCTGTATAAACAATGTAAAATGTTATCATTATAACTGTGTTGACGACAGCGCCCCACTACTGTCAATACACAGGTGATCTTCTCGTCCTGTGGGGACCTGGATATGATGGAGCATCAGCCCAGCCAGGTGTCCTCAGAGGAAGGTGGGCGGGACCAGGACAACATGGATGACACCGCCTCCGAGCAACAGTTCCGCGTCTTCCGGGACTTTGACTTCTTGGACGTGGAACTGGAGGACGGAGAGGTGGGGCTACCAAGGACAGTAAAGCAAAGCCTGATTGGCAGCTTCTGTTGATTGAAAGCCAATAAGGAACCATTGAGGATCCCAGATATTGTGCACATCAAAGACGCATGCCAGAATGTCATGCTTTATATGGAAACTATGACAATAAGTAGATTTTGGACACCATCTTGAATTTGATGGTTTAATGTTAGATAAAGAAGGTAGCAAACTCAAATAGTACTTTAGAAAGCGGGAGGTGGGAGCATTGCTCAAGAAAGGGACACACACCAAATACAAGCATCAAGGTGTTTAATGAATATATTGTGTTAGCAAGGCAGTGGTTATTCTGATGAAACCAGTCACTGCCATGTAGAGGAGCGTTAGCATGTTAGCATGTTAATTAGGACTGCCTTACAAACAGCTCTCTAAGTCCTCTTTCTAAATATAAGCTGAGATTTGTTCTTTAAATCCCCGGGACAGTGACTAGATATAGAAAAGATTTAAGCTTTGATGGTCATTTTGACCCATTTATGTTAGTGGAGCGTGAGCTAGCTGTGCTTGTGGCTTTTTAATGTTGTTGGGGGTTTATTACTGCTAAAGAGAAAATGTCTACGCAGAAGGAAAGTCAGGTTAGATAGGAAAGAGTCATCCTTGCAGATTAGAGGAGTGTTCTGTGATTACTTGTTTATTCCACTGTCTCTCCGGGATAAGGTAACTTTCCCAAAACCGTGCATGTGTGTGTGCAGTATCTCTGTGTATAGATAGTAATAACAGCACTATATATCTAGTTGGCCCTCAGTGACACTGTTTAACGCAGCTTCTTTCTCTGTTTCTGTTTTATGCCAACATAGGAGCTCCAGGTGAGTTGTCTGCTGTGGTAGATATGTTAAGTGCGAAACTGGACAACAGTGACATCTAGTGGCACAGGTTCATATCTGACCAGACTCTTGTGCGGCCTTCCCGTGCATGACTGTGCATTTGTGCTTTTTTTTCTTTTCGCCCTAGTAAGGACTGAACGTCCTGTCAGCCTGTCGGAGCATTGATTACTTATGATTCCAACGAACGATTGCTGGGAATTTGTGCAGGCTAATCAGTAGGTCCCTGCTTCCTGGGTTGTCAGAAGGTATTTAAGGTCAAGGTTAAAAAGTCCAGCTGAGTGGACTCTGGACAGAGCTCAGTTATATTACAAGTCAGCAGATGTAGGCAGAAATGGGCTGAGTGGCCTTACCTTGGAGTGTGTCAGCAGAATTTAGCACAACAGCAGAAATTATACTGATATACAGGCCACTCCAAACAGAGAAGCACCTATTAACTGGAAGCTGTGGGAATGCACCAGGGCAACCCAATGTAAGCAACCAAATATGGACAGCCACATGTAGGCAACCACACGCAGGTGCCTATATACTGACAACCACACGCAGCCAACCTCACACTGTTGACCTCATCTGTAAAGTTAGTGTAAGTCCATACAGTGCTAAAGGACTGTAGTGTACAGTAAGACCACAAAAAGCCAGAAGGGAGCTATCTACAGCATGCCCAGAATCCCCTGTTTGAAGCATTTCTGTGACCTTCTCAACCTGCCTTGTGTTTATCCAGGATGTGTGATGAGCCTTTGTGTCCTTGTGGGTTTGTGGGTGTGACCCAGACACCCAGTCAGAGAGCCTAAGGGCTACCAGTGGATGGATTCTGGATTTATTTCTCATATAATTCATGTGCACTCTTGCCTGTCTGTGATTCTTTTGTATATATTATGCACCTATCTGTTCTTGCATGACAGCACGAGAGTTGGTTTATCCTGGTGTTTCTGCTGCATGCTGAGCCTCCATCACCTCCCTACCCCCATCCCTTAGCTTCACCTAGTGATGGCCAAGTGAAACTTCATGAACCATTTGCTGTATTTTTGTAGTGATGGGCAAAATGATGATTTTGTCATTTGTTGTATTTTTTGACCCCACTAGATGGTACTCTATGATTTAGAAATGGCACAAAGCATTTTGGCCATCACTAGCACCAAGTAGTGGGGTCAAAAATTAGTGATGGTCAAAATGATGTTCATGATCCATTTACTGTATTGTTCGACCACACTAGACGGTGCTCTTGGTTTGCTTTGAAGCATGCTTTGAGGTCTTTTTTGAACAGACAGCACCATCTAGTGGGGTCAGAAAATACAGCAAATGGTTCATGAAGCTTCATTTGGCCATGTCTAGCTCCACCCATTTGAGGACCTGCCCATAGACCCATATCTTTCATTCTTTGTTGCTGGGTCTACGTGTGAAAGCTGATTTTGTCCACCAGCACCTCTCCCACCATCTCCCCAGTGCGTTCCTCTTTCTGGTTGGTAGGGGCAGATCCACCTCCATTCCATCTTTGCTGTATCTCCAATGGATCATTTCCCTTGTTCCGGATTTGTCTCCCTTGTACACGGGGTTGGGCGTTGACATCAAGTGTCTTTGACAGGGCGAGAGCATGGACAACTTCAACTGGGGCGTACGGAGGCGCTCGCTGGATGGTGGGGACCTGCAAGATCTCCTGGAGGAGGGTCAGACAGAGGGGGGGCCCCCTGGGCTGGGGGAAACCACACGTGAGGACTCAGACGAGTCATCAGAGGAAGAGTCACTCTCTACCAGCCAAATCCTGTCTCGATCTCAGCTCGTAAGTTTATTCGTCTTTGTGTCTGTAAGTGTGTCTGTTTCACATACGTCAGTGTGTGTGTCTGGGTGAAGTAGATAAACAGTGCGGCTGTCTCAGTTTGTTGCTGAAAGTGCTCCTCTGTTTGAATAAGACAACCTGCAGAAAGCTTAAGACATTGTCCAGTAAGGTTGACCCACATCTTTTGCAGGAAATGAACCTCTCTCCCTCTGAGGAGACCACCAACACAGACTCCCTCTCCCCCTCTCTGGACACCACCTCAGCTGAACCGCTGTCTCTCAACACCGGGACCCCCAGCATCGAAGTGTCCCTGGTTGAGGACTCCGGGCCACAGGTTAATACTGAGCCGGGGGGGAGGGGTACATACTCCCAAAGAAAGTTCTTGCTATGACTTGCTAAAACCTGGGGGTGGGAATGATAACCGTTAATGGGAACTGGATCAAGGGGGTGTGGTGACAGATTTTATCAGCTCATTTAAAATTCAGATTCCTGCAACATGCTTTCTGATGGTCATAGGAGCTTCATAGTGTTTCATTTCAAGGCCTTCAGGAAATTATTTTCCATCCTTCCTCTGTATAAATACACAGAAACCTCATGGGGAAACAAATGGTTATAGAGTTTAATGTTTCTGGCTGATGCATGATGGGAGGTGGATGTACAACGTGGGTTCCCCCAGAAGCTATGGACTCCCCGCATTCCCATTCTCCCGAATAGACATGTCACAGAAGGAAAAATAAAAGGGAAACGGATAAGGTGGTTTGCAGCCTAGAGGGGATGGTATTTGGCTCCGTAAGTTAGGAGGCTGTGCTTGTGATCCAAAGGTTGTTGATTCGAATCCCATGGCTTACAGAATGATGCTACTGTTGGATCCTTGAGCAATGGCCTTAACCCCAATTGTTCCAGAGACTGTCTGACCCTGCATTCTGATGCTCACTTGTATGCCATTTTGGACTAAAGTGTCTGTGAAACAGTTGTAACGATATGAAATAATTGTTATATGCAGTACTTTGCAGAAGACTTTGGTTCCCAAACCTCTCTTGAGGAGCATCCCAGGTATGAAATGTTAAATTTCACAACCTGATTGTCAGTTATTTCACCATTGGGTTCTTGAGCAAGCTCCTTGGCCCCTAGCGTATGTATTCAGACGTGCGGCAATTGTAGATTTTAAGTTCTGGTGGCAAAGTGCCATCAGTTAAGAATTGAGGGATTGAACAACATCAAGCCATCTGCTTCCGTTCCCCACAGGCCGAGATGTCGGCGGATGACGAGGATAGCAACGCCCACGACGACGACCTGTCGCTGTCTGTCAGTGAGCCACCACCAGGCTTTGATGGGAGCGACAGCTTCACCCTGGACGTGGAGCAATGCCGCGACCAAGGGGAGCTGGAGCTGGACATGAGGTACGGGCCCAGAGCCAAGCCCCTGACTGACTGCTAATTTATTGAGCGACAATGATGTGGCTAGTGCCCATAAATCAATGCAAGCGGGTGATTAAACAGCCACATGGTGTCACTATAGCTGGTTTGAGTTACTGTTACTCCGCACATGTGCTTTGAGCTTCTTAAAGCAACGGGACTTACCCGTTGATTTCAATGGTGTAGGAGAGAGTTTGATATTGAGGGGGGACACAACTTAATCATTTAAAAGTTCAGTTCATTTG
Organism: Mormyrus iriodes; assembly: GCA_011763525.2. Taxonomy (NCBI): domain Eukaryota; kingdom Metazoa; phylum Chordata; class Actinopteri; order Osteoglossiformes; family Mormyridae; genus Mormyrus; species Mormyrus iriodes. The sequence goes on from JAAGVU020000038.1 coordinate 15,068,388, forward strand.
GTGGGATGAATGAAGCCAAATCAAATTAGGGGTACTCACCCCCCCATCCCCCCGATTCCTACGTTCCTGGTCATTTTACCGCTTTTGAGTGTGGTGAAGAAGTGGGGCAGTACAGTGCAGCAACGGTGTTCTCGTGGCACTGAGCGGTCCTGTAATCTCTCCGTCGCCCTGCGTTCGATCCTGCAGCTGCGGCCTGGCGCAGGCCAGCGACGAGTTCCCACGGCCGTCACCGCCACCCTCGCCTTTCTTCTCTGCCATTCTGGCCGCCTTCCAGCCCGCGGCCTGCGACGATGTGGAGGAAGCCTGGCACTGCCACATCAGCCGGCTGGTGTCTGACTCAGACGGCTCCTGTGCCGTCTACACCTTCCATGTGTTCTCCTCGCTTTTCCAGGTAACGGCACCATGGCGTCACCCTGCTCAAGCCCAGGGGATGTCTTCTCAGTATCTTCTTTTTTTACAGACTGATTGAGACGAAATTTCGTGATGCACCCTGATGTATCTAGACCAATGTTTTTTTAACCCAGTCCTGCGTAACCCCCCAGACGGTCCACATTTTTGCTCCCTCCCAGCTCCCGGAATGACCGGTTTGAGAAACATGGATCTAGAACGCCTATGTCGTTCTGGGTTGTTTACAAATTCATATATATTAGACACACATTTTTCCAGCATATATAATTTTCAGCATATAAAATGAATTTTATCAGACGTATAATTGAACTGATGTATACTACCTCTGAGGATATTAGAAGGGTTTGATTCCAGGGACCTCTCGAGGGTCCTGCGACTGCCCAGAACATATTATGCACCCCCCCCAAAAGATAGAAAATATGCACATGGGGGTTCCCCCGTAAAATGACTGTTTTACAAGAGTCAGTACCACCCCCCTCCCCCCAGTTGACAATTTTTACCATAGGCCACCATGGGACTCCCTTCCCATAATTCAAAAACTGGGAACGTTGGTGGAAATGTTATGTAATAACAATTTTAAAACTGACAACTATTTAAGCGTTAACAAATAACTGGACCTGCAAAGCTAGTATAACTAGCAGACACACAGCTTAGATTGAGCTTGACACACTGGCAGCTCTTGTGCGATATGCAAAATTTGTGTCCACATGCATTCAGTTTACAAGGGTAGTAATTTTGCACAGGGGGTGTCATTAGAAATCCTTCTGTTACTCAAGTAATGGATCCAAAACTAGGTCAACAGGCAAACTTCAGCAGTGTGCCACACTTTCGGGGAGTGCTTTCTAATGAGCACTGTTTAGATGACACATCCCATCATTTCTGAAAGCATGATCATCACTAATGACCACCCCATTGGTCGTCCCTGAGTGTCTTATCACAATGGAAAAATGTCCTCACACAGAACATACAGAGCAAATTCTGCTCTTTGACTCGCGATGCCGCTGGTTACCTTGGAGACAGTCTTCGGGGGATCGGGTCCAAGTTCATGAGCTCCTCCCACATGTTGACGTCCTGCTCCGAGTGTCCCACCCTGTTCGTCGACGCCGACACTGTGAGTGACCCTTAAAGTATCATTACGTGTTGGGACCTATTCATCTTTGGGTTAGGGTTAATCTACCATGTGTCCCCTTTCTATAGATCATCTCTTATGGATTGCTGGAGAAGATGAAGTTCAGCGTGCTGGAGCTGCAAGAGTATCTGGACACCTACAACAACAGGGAGGAAGCAGCCATCTCAGTAAGTGTTGAGTTGTCATTGGTATCCCACAGAAACAACCCACCCTCCCTCCTATTGCCATGTCAGATGATGAAGCATAACTCAGAAGAAGTGTTTTCTCTTTTGCTGTGTTCAATTAGCTGGACTATCTAAACAGACCTGAAATAAGTTTAATTAAAGCAAAAAGCATGCCCTGCTTGCTGTGGTGGAAAAATTGGATCTCAACAGGTTACCAATACACCAACATTAAACAGCAGGCAGGAAGGTAGTTTCTTTAAATACAGTACTAGGTTGGTTTTATTCACTTTGCATGCAAAGGGAGTCATACCCAAGATTTCTCTCAGAGTAGCTTAAATCCATTCCAAGTGCTTACAGGTTAAATATGTTTGTAGTGACACATGACACAACCATACATTTTGCTCTGATTGGTCAACAATGATCTTATCCACATTCAATAACCTGTTTTTTTCCCTTAGCAGTTAAAGTTCATGTGCGAGTGGGACCAAAACTATTTCAGTAATTTCCATGCGTCACTTCAGATCACTTCTTAACTCTTTGACTCCGCTACCCATTTTGCGTTGCTTCCCAGTTCTTCAAATAACCAGGTGTTTTGCATCACATCTGTCTTACAAAAGCAGGGTGGAATGGTGGCTCTGTGGCTAGGTATATGTCCCAGCAATTGGAAGGTTGTTGGTTCGAATCCCATGAATGCCCGGAGTAATCCTACTCCATTGGGCCCCTGAACGAGGCCCTTAACCTGCAATTGCTTTGTCCTGGGTATGACCTTAATCTACATGCAGCCCTGCAAGGAGTTCCTCTAACTTACAGAGAAATTTGGGGGTTGGTGGCAGGATTGGCACTCCAGCCACGAGGGGGGAATAAAAAATCTCACACTGGTCCATTTGGTTCATCACCCCCCTCATGGCTACACTCAGGCTCTCATCCCTGAGGTGGTTTGTTGTATGGTGGGTGTGGCAATGTGCTGTAATCAGTTTCTAGTATACTGCCACAAGCACGCCTATATACCTTCATCAGCTAATATCTCCCAATGTTAGTAAATCAGTCAACCTTATGATATGTGTTTCATTAATTTATTAATGCTATGTGTATTAATGCCTAATGACATTATATCGCTTTCCTGCCTTCCTTCAGTTTTTTTCTCCACATTACAGTCTGACAAGCGATGTTTAGCTCCAGACCCCCACAGCAGCTGTTTGGTGCATTATTTTTCATAGTGATATGATGGGCAGCCTGCTTATGGTGGACCCAAGACATTGCAAGTTTAAGCTGAAAGTAAACTCCAGTGTATGTAGTGTATACAGCTGATAAAAAAGGATGAAGTGTGAAATTTTAGGCTGTTTTTCATCATTTGAATTAATTTTTGACTAAAGCAGTGTTTCTCAACCTGGTCCTTGGGGACCCCCAGATGATCCATGACCAGTTTGAGAAACATTGTACTAAAGGAACTTAACGGGACTTATGATGAATTTGTTCTTTGTTTCCTACATTAGTGGCTGCAAAACTGCAAGGCTAGTTTTCCTCAGGGCCCCGGTGACGGTGTGATCACTTCCCAGCCGGGGGACTCCATGGAGAAGGTAGGGCAGCCCCCAGAGTTTGGGCCTGCTGTTTCATATGAACATCTCTGCTTGCAGCACCCCCTGGTGGGCTGGGGGTGAAACGGTGTGGGATCCGAATGCTAGACAAATGCACACACAGATTCTAATCCGGGATTGTTAGTTGAATGGCTAGTAACAGCAGTTCGGTTCTGCATGGATAAACTGTGGACTCACTCAAGCTTTTTCTGTCTGCCCAAAAACAAAGCTATTTCCCAGACACCAAAAAATGAGCAGATCTTTATGGCCTTTCAGGGTGTGTGGAAGGTATATTTTGACAGTGCTTGTGCTGTAAAATTATGTCATTTGATTCAGATTCCATTTCGATTAATCTTTTACATCCCTCCCAGTCAGTCACTCTTTGGTAGCTCCGTGAGTGATTTTTTTTAAAATAATTTCCCTTCCCATGCCTCTGAATTTTGGCATCACATCACGCATTCATTTGACATCACTATAACATAGTTGGAGTATTGCTGTGATGCTCTCACACCACCTCAGGGGCAATGTGGCTGTCTGAGTGCTCACTTTCATAATGTGACCTTTGACCTCTGATGGGAACAAGCCACACCACCTCCTTGAAAAAAAAATATTAGGGGAGAAATCAGATTTCATAGTGTTTTGTTTGCACTCTTCTGATTACAGACCTATCCAATTAGTAGAGATTGAGATGTACACCATAGTGATACGATGAAAAGATCTCTACTAACTGGAATCTCAAGTAACACAGAAGTTGGCAGCTTTGCTTAGTGCTGCCCCCTGGTGGTTCTGCATTTAAATTTTACATCCACACTGAAGAGACCAATAAATTATTGGTTTCGCTTATCATGTTCTCTGTTTCTTCCCCTAATCTCAGGCTAGAAAAAAAAAGATTTGGAGAGCAAGTGTTTTCCCACTTTCAGTTTCAACTGTTTGATTAAAATTCTTCAAATTACCAAGTTCTGAGTTCTATGTCTTCAGACCTCTATGGGTGAAGAGGCTTAACCAATGAGAAGGCGAGTTTCCCAGCAATGTCTTTAAGCAGAAAGAGCATTGGCTGCTTTCCTGATTTGCTTGCAGAGGGTTTGCATGAACAGACCCTGCCCTTATCCCCAGTCCGTCCCATCACTCACAGGCGACCATATTCTACTTTCTCCCCTCGCATGTCTGTGTAAAACTACTCCATTCTTTTTTTATGTACTGCCGCAGCTGGGACCGTACTTTACTGAATGGGACTTCTGACCGACGCATGCCTTTCACTGACTCTCTGTTCTCTTCCTACCTCTCTTACCCTGTGACACGCTTGCCGTGTAGCAAATGGAATCTCTCGCCGTAAGTTCAAAACGCAACGTTCCGTCCTGCCGTGATTCTTGTGCCGAAAAATGCCGACGTGGTGTCTTTGGTCACATGTAGACCCCTCCCCCGGGTTCTTGTGCTTGTCTCCATGACACTTATATTGTTGTGGGGTACGAGCCCGGCACCAGGTCCCAACCAGAAGCCTGCGGTGAAGGCTTTCTGCATGCTGTGGGTGTAGGGGCATGCATTTAGACAGCAACAGCTTTTGAGGACACCTGGCAAGGCGGGCAGCGTAACTGAGCATGAAAACAAGCCACTTCCTTCCTGTCACCAGCCAGCTATGTACCACAAGAATAATATTGCAAATCTGGGACCTCACCGCTTGCCTGGTAGCAGATTGGTCAATATAACCTGACAGCAATGAATATGTTACTGCTTAAACTAAACCAGCTCTTTACTAAGGATACCCTCAGGACCGGATCCAAACATAGAAAGACTAGACAGCTGCCTAGGGACTGATCAGTGCAAGGGGACCAAGACAAGAATAGACAAGACAAGACAAAAATTTGTATTATATACATGTCCGACTCCAGCTATAGGTGGAATAGTTAGCTACCTAGGGACCCTAAATTACCTGCATTACAAAGGAAGTGAAATGATCATCAGTTTTCTTAGTAGGGGGCCTCGCAAGTAAAGCTTTGCCTAGGGCCCCTGAAAAGGTAGATCTGGCCCTAGCTACCCTAGTTAACTGTTGTGGTAAACTATGCTGTGTACAGTAAGAAGGTACCAGAGGCACCATAAAGGGGTGGGGGTGTTAGGACAATTCCAAGGGCCCCTGACTAACAGGGGCCCTAAATATTTTCAAACATAATCAGGTTGGTCGGGATTGAGGACCCAAAATAATACGCTTTCATGGGGCCCAAAAGCACTAGCAGTACCCCTGTAACTGGAAGGGACAGTGACAGCATCCCCAACTCGGAAGCGTGGGTGTGCCGAGTAGGGGAAGGCAGGGCGGGGGGTCAAACTATTGTAACGTTGCCTGTCTGTCTGTCATCTGTCCAGCAACTGGAGCTGTGTCAGAGGCTCTACAAGCTCCATTTTCAACTGCTGCTCCTTTTCCAGTCCTACTGTAAGCTGGTTGGTCAGGTGCACACCATCAGCACCGTGCCGGAGGTAAGGCCGCACTCACACGCACCCTGTTGCTTGTTATACCAACTTATATGTTTTAGGTAAAAATATGCTTAGGAGTCAGCATTCAAGTTTCACATTCTTAGTGCCACGTGTGTTCGGTGGAACACAGTGAAATTCTCATGCCACAGTTGCAGGGGAGGGGACAGGTGCACGGGGGGCACCGCTGGACAAAACAGCAATGCAGTAAATGACAAGACACTGCAAGACAAAACCCAGTGCAATACAGGAAGTAGGATGATAAATATGTAAGGGTTAATGCGCGAAAAGCTGCGCATTACATGTTTTTAAACGCATGTCTGCGGAGGCAAGGAAAAATAAATGTATATATTCAGCCATTGTTAGTAATTAGTGGATGTAAAATTAGTTAATAATTTAGCATTTTGTACCTTCTGATATTTAGCTGTGTTATGGGTAAAACCCGACTTATATAGTGTACCAATTATTAAAACCAGACTTGCATACCATCTCGTTTAGGCAGGTTAAACAGGACTGTAAAGTATGACTGGACTACAAGTGCATAACAGTAAATCACTTTGGTATTTAAATACTGACCCCAGGTCCTGGTCCTTGGCCTGAAGCACTGTCGTTGTCTAAGTGATCTGTAGCAATTTCTTAACTTTTATAGTTTAAGTAAAATTACTACTACTACATTTACTGCTGTGATTTGCCTGGCCGGCACTACATGTACTGTTATAGAAAATGAATCATAACCATCAGTGCAGGATGTGGAAATAGTCACTGAGATAAGGAGAACTGATAAAGTGTGGAAGTGGAATTGGCAATAGTACGCAATACAGGACAGGAGCATCAGATGCAAGTCACTGGTTACTTAGCAACCTGATGGCCTGCCTTCCCCCCCATAGCTGCTAAACATGTCACGGGAGCTGAGCGAGCTGAGGACCGCCCTAAGGGCTGCTGCCGCAGGCTTGGAGACAGAGGGCCGAGGGTGTCCTGCTGCAGCACCCACGTTTCCGTCCTCCGAAGCGGCTGTGCAGGCTGTGCTGGAGTGTCTGCGGAGCCACCAGCTGGCCAGCGCCATCCGGCACATCCGCGAGTGCAGGTGAGCGCCTGTGAGGCCGCCAGTCGGCTCCTGCAGCGATTGTCATTTTCCGCTTCCTGTTTGTATCGATGGGTGGTCTTCCATTCTGAAGTTCGTCAGGCTGGCCCTGCATATTCATCCTTACAGTCCAGTTTCATGCCCCCCCCGCCAACTCCTTCACCCTCCCCAGGACCATGTGGCCCAATGACATCTTTGGCAGCAGCTCCGAGGACGAGGTCCAGACCCTGCTGAACATCTACTTCCGGCATCAGACCCTGGGTCAGACGGGGACCTATGCACTGGTCGGATCCAGCCAGGATTTGTCCCAGATCTGCATCCAGCTTATGGAGCTCAATGGGGAAATCCAGGACATGGTTCGACGGGCCCGTAACTACAGAGTTGTCACAGCCTACATCCCTGATTCCAGTGCATTCGGCACAAGCCTCTGAGATGGGACGTGGCTTCTCTTGCCCCGTCTCTCCTCAGCCCTGGAGGGAGCACCCTCTCGGTCACACAGCACCCCAACTCTTCTCCCTTCGTCTGGGGGTGTCCCATAGCCCCTGCTTTGCCACAAATAGGGGGCAGCCGAGGGCTTAATAAAGGGATTCCTGCGTGGCAGTCGTGCCTACCTTACTGCGGATCTATACCATGAAATGAAGCATCGAGGCGTGTGCCAACTGTGCCGGATCTCATGCCAGGACGTGGCTGATGGTCAGCACGTCTGCGTCTGACGGAGGAGACACCAAAGTTAATATAAAAATGTGTTTCTGCAGACATTCACTTTTTTTGGACTGCTTCTGGGGACACGTGCAACGCTTTGGTGCACCCTGCACCTTTTACTGCATCACACACAGGCAACACTAAGGATCCCAGCTTAGCTCTTTGAATGTTTGGAGAATTAGGTGACTACTCTGGTTACATCAGACTTTATATATACATATGTACATGTTTTATAGCTTAGCTACTGAAAGAGCCTGCACTCACAAGCCTGACAGCAACACACTGACCATCATACACCAACACGTAAACTTGTGCATAAACACGTGTAACTATTCACCAAACTCCAATCCTGAAAGTAAATCGGTCAGCTAGTCAGTCTGACACAGCAATTTAAGTGATCTTATCATAGTCACCCTACTGTTAATGCTTTTAGAATTGCTATTTATATTGCAAAACCGATGTATCAGACTTAAGATTTACACAATGTCTCACTACTGCCACGCATGTACACTGAACAGCCGGTCTTGTCACATATTTAAGTTGCAGCTCTGTTGAAAAAATGCATCTGTATATAAGAGCGTGTATCTCAGGTTTATCTAACTGTAGGAAGTGTGAACATGTAAAAATACACAAGCACATTTTTACTTCCATGAAGATTGTCCTCCTTGTAAATACTTTAAAAGTGATTTGAATCAATGGACTGTATACACATCTTCCCCATTTGGCAGTCCGAAATAGTATTGCTGTTGTGTTGGTCTCCCTGCCAGTATTTATGTTCAGTATAAAGACCCTCTTGGACAGCAAGATGTACTGTGGTTTTTCATTCAAGCACCTTTGTTCAGGTAGAGCTGCTCAAACCTCACTGTCTGCAGCATCTATAATAGTCCATAGATAATTATGGTGCTTGCATTAGTAACCTGACCAAGAAAAAGCACATTAAAGGACCTTGTACAGGAAAAGCTTTAAAACAAGGCTGAAAGGAGCATTAAGCTGCAGGGAGAATGACTCTTGCCTGAATGAATCAGTTTACCAACTTGCTACACATTTTACAAACAAAATCTGTCAGTTTCCTAAATACCAGCCTTTAACAATACCAGTACTGTAACAGCCCCATATTTGGAGAAGTCTAAAAATGGAGTAAACTATTGTTAGCCTAATAGGTGGTAACATTCCTATTGGACAATCACCTCTCAAGTTAAACCAATGAAATCCTGCTTTGTGGAATGCCCCCCAATTGATACAAGATATCCTTGTTCCTTGATAGAAATTGAATATTCTTATACTGAAAAGAGCAAAAGTGGCCAGATCTGGGAAAGTGTAAACTCATTACCTAACCCGCACCAAAGGTTAAGGATGACTAGACAGCAATAGGGACCCTTGCTTTAGTTTTACACAATTGTCTGGGTGATTGACAGCACCACACCATTTGGAAGTGCCAGTCTAGCGTTTCCACAGGGTTCGGTAAGAGTATCCAGTGTTACCCATTGAAATGACGCCCCAAAATCAAGTCTGCTTTAATAAGTTTAATTTACTTGAATTGTACAAAAATAGCTTGATCGTAGACAGGGTCATATAAAAGACATAGAAAAGGCTAGTTACAAGATCAGTCACCCAGGAACAAAGTCAGCAAGATTAGACTATGTACTTGAAGCTGTAGGTGCTGTCGCAGGACAGCCGCTTGCCGCGGCACCGGCCACACAGGTCCTGGCGGTGGGGCCGTGCCATGTCAATGTGCCGCTGTTTCCGCTCACATGAGCATCGGGTCTGGCCACAGCCCTGCAAGGAGCGTGGAAGGTCAGGCATTTGGCATTGATGTGGCTGAGCTTTACCTCAAAAAAAAAAAAAAAAAAAGAAGAATCTAAAACTACGAGGGCAGCTACCTGCATTTGCAAACTTATGCAAGGATAGCCAGGGGGACAGAAGAGGGTTTGATGTTGGGGGACACTTAAACTTAAGGCAAAAAAGGTCCGGGGAGGGGATACACAACTGGTTCCTTCACTAAACTACAGCCATCCCCTCCACAAGCATAAACTTTACAAAATTTACCACTCCAGAGCGCCCAAGAAAATCAATGCGTTTTGCGACATTCACGGTTGGTCACGTTAAGCTACCAACATCGATAGTTCAATAAAAGGGAGAATACCTGGCACTGGATCGACTCCACTCGGTACGGATTGAACCCGACCTGGCATTTACGGCAGTACTGCTTGAAGTACACCTGCGAAGAGAATTACGGTGCCACTCCACTTACAAGGAGAGATGCCCAATTTGCTGTATGCGGTGCTATGTATACAGAACACACGTTATCCTGAAAACCGGTCCAAGTATTAGCGGAACGCAAAGTAATGCGCAACCAGGTAATTACATCTTATTTTACCTAAAAAGCAGGAACAAAACCTAGGTTCACTACACCTTCACACCACGACGCGCAATAGTACCTTATTGGTTCCCGAGATGCACCACACGTAAGCGCTTTCCCATCTAATGTTGCACTGGCTGCAATGGAAGAATCCATACTTCTGTTC
>JAAGVU020000038.1:15081977-15106252 GCA_011763525.2 Mormyrus iriodes
GGTTTGCATCATTGGGGGTCTTGTGAGCCGTACTTCGTCTGGTTCCTCACCCAGGACCTGTTTGCCTTGGGTGACCCGACCAGGGGCATAAAGCCCCGGGCAATGTAGCTCCTGGGATCACTGGAACACACAAACCCCTCCACCACGATAAGGTGTCGGCTCCAGGAGGGGGCATAAGAACTTATGCTACCCCTTTTAAAGTATAGTATAGGAACTTGACTGTGTCAAGTAAAGTAAAGTATAGGAAAGTTATTTTGATAGCATGATGAACTTATGCTATCAAAATAACTTTCCTATACTTTAAAAGGGGTAGCAGTTTTTTACACATAGTTTTAAGGTGTCTGAAACTGCTGCCTATAGTTTTCAGTGTGGTAGCAGTTTCTTTACATGCACTTTAATGCTACCAGAAGCTGCTACCTAAAGTTCTCAATGTGGTAGCAGTTTTTATAAGGAAATTCAATGCCATGATGAGAATGTGATGTCATAAAATGATCATCATTTGCAAAATAGTTATTAGCTCTTAGTACTTTTGCTGAATCTTACCTGCTGTAGTTTCAAGACTTGTACACAATATTGATATTGTGTCAAGAAAAGACATTAAACTTGCCAAATTATGTATTATGAGGTCAAAAATATTTTGAATGTACAGAAAATAGTGATGAAGATAAAGTAGCCTAAAATATATTTCTCTTGAAAGAAAAGCTTCTATAGTTCATACCTATACCCTAAATATATAGCTGAATGCCTTTAAACTTAAGAGTAACAGACACATAAGAAATATCAAATCAGAACTTTTTACCCCTTATGTTTGGGTGTGTGCAACCAATTTTCAACATTTACAAAAAAAGAAAAAATGTACAAATACCTATTTTTCAAACAGAAAATCATTTGCCTTCTCTCATTTTCTGTAAAGAACAACTGAAAATAACTGAACTGGTGAGAATGAAACCAAGGTTTACTGTGTGCATTCCTTATATGTATGTGTCTGTCTGTTGTCTTTGAGTGTGCGTGTGTATGCTTGCATGTGTGTGTGGATATGGGTTGGTTTTTACCACATTTTGGGCACTAAATGTCTTACTTCCACAATTTTATACAAATCTGTTAATGTTTTAAATAAAAAAACAACCAAGAGGGTTTAAATAATAACTGAACAAAGTTTTTTTTGTTTTTTTTTGAACATTTGTTACAAACATAGGTGGACATGTGTTTCTTATATCTGAAACATCTGAGATGTCCCCACCTACTGCCAAGGTCACACTGCCCCTGAAGGATGGTAAAAGTGATACATTATCTGAAACAATGAAACAAAACTTTATGACAAATCTATTGAGAAATGTAATATTTTTATCTATATAAAAATAAAAAGTGAGACTGGGACAAACGTAACTTAAAAACTTAAAACTCAACGTTTAAACTCAGGTCATCATCCAGCTGTAGTGATTGGTGTGTTGCATAGCTTAATGTTTGTGAAAATAAACCCTTATTAAAAGAAGATACTGATAAACCAGACCTTGAACGTTAACAAAGAAAGTTTTTTAATGAACAGTAAGGTGGATGCCAATATATTTTATCTCAATCATGTGTGATTCTCTTAATGAAGGTCAGAATGAACCATTCTGTAATACCTGCTTGATCGCAAGAAGTCATGTACTCAGGAAGCAAGGTCCCTCTACGGCATCACTGTAATAAAATTGTCTACATCTAGAAAGGGGTGTCATTAGGCTCCGTAAACTGCTGTGAATAATAGCACTTACCACAGATTTGATCCAGTGACAGATGATACATTCATGGACTGCTTATTTAAGCTGCATTTGGCTGTGTGTGTGTTGTGAGCTAATTGATTCTGGTTTCCTCAAGTTCATTTCTGAAGTTGTGGCTGAGAGTGTAAAAACCCCTCTCTGAGCTCTGGCACAACAACGGTTTTGTCTCTCTGGGTCTCAAGGTGATTCCCACAAAATTCTCAAGGACAGCATCTGTGTTTCCTACTGAAACATTAAGCTGAAACAGTTTTTGACTGTTATGAGTAGATGATGAACCCTCGTTGTTTACAAAAACATTTAATATTTTCTGTATCTGTGGAACAAAAATAATTACATTTATTTAGCAGACGCTTTTAATCAAAGTAGCGTGCAATTGAGAAGGCAGGGGCAGCCAGTCCTTAGAGCAACTGGGGTTAAGAGCTTTGCTCAAGGGCCCAACAGTGAAACCACTTTGCCAGCCATAGGTTTTGAACCAAATACCTTCTGATCACCAGCTCGGAATCCTAAACCACTGAACCACTCATCATATATAAGCAGTCCGTTAAACTGAAATCAGGTGGCATCATAACCAAAACGTCAGCTTTGGCTGGATTTGTAGCATCTGTAATATCTCGCTGAAAATTTTCAGCTTGTTCAACAATATCGCGGAAGATTGTACTCGTTGTGCAGTAATTCTGTTTAGTATTACTGTATTGTGTTTGATAGTATTTTCAGCGCAGGAACTTTCAGAAATTACATTTCACCCATAAATGCGTATTGCCTGTGAAACTGTCAGCATCGTTCTTCTTGGCCACCTCCCATCCGCCCAGTCCGTTCATATGATGCAGAGAGGAACACAGTTTACAAGGAAGGAAGAGAGAAAAAGAACTCAATTAGGTTGTGGACACAGAAAAGTTGACAGTAGATAATCAGAGTATTTACAAATAGTTTAAAATGTCTAAAATAAGGCGAAGGAACAGACCACATCTGTACATCATGAGGGGTCTACCTGGGTCAAGAAAGTCAAAACTAGCAAGGTTAAGTATTCAGTGCTCTTTGTTAAGTAGATGAGTATGAATTTTGACTCGGTTATTACCCTGCTTGAGAACAATTTAAAATTTCGATAGCAGTTTTTTTAATAATAAATGTTCGCTTTGGTGACTGATATCTTAATGTAGGCATTTTTTTGTTTCGCTGACAAATGCTTTTAAACAGACCAAAATTATTATACGGAATAGTAAGACGTGATCGAATGTAATGGTTGTTTCTTCCTCTTAGAAAATTACGGGAGGCGTATCGTGGTGGAGTAATACTGTCTACCGACGATTATTTTAAAGATGAAAACGGGAAAATGCATTTCGAACGGATGAAGCTACAGGAAGCACATCAGTGGAATCGAGAAAGAGGTAGGTCTTTAACCACTTTTTTATAATGTAACCCAACAAACTGAATGCCGTTAAACTTAATTAAATATCAAACGGCTACTATTAAACGTTTATTATTGTTCATTATTCACATTAATTGAATAAGGGGTTTGGGGCGGCACGATGGCTTAATGGTTGCTGCGATAGCCTCCTACTGTTAGTTTTGAGTTATCTATCTATATGATAATCGGTGGGTGTAAAATTTACGTGTTCTCCTCGGTAGGCTACCCACAGACTAAAACTATGCAGTGAAGTGAATTAGACCGGTATTCCCCTTCTGCAAGTTTCCTGAATGACGTGTAGATCAACTACATTTCACTTTCATCCCTTCAGCTTTGGAGGCGATGAAGAATCAATTCAATCCCGTCATCATTGATAATACTAACATTAGCCACTGGGAAATGGAACCTTACGTGAAAATGGTGAGTCAAGTCGTTGTCCGCGTAACGGTTTGTGGACAAAGTGGAATTTTTTTTTCTCTTATATGGTGGAGATAGTGCCTCCCTGCACATTGTCACCTCATATTTCCAATGTTGCGAGTTCGAATCTCTCCTACACGGCATATGTACAGATTTACGCTTTCCTCCTGCGGTCCAAAGACATGCATTTAGGTACCCTGGTGTCGCTAAATTACCTGTAGTATGTGATTGCGTGTTGCTTAATTTATTGTATCCAAGTATCTTCCTGTGGATACCCAGCGTTGTTGCCATGAATGAAAAATATGCCATCTTTTAAACTATTAACTGTATAAAAGGTGTAACGAAACTTTTATGGGCTTTGCAAGTTTTTTTTTCTTTTTGCTTTTAACAATGTCTTTTTCTTGTTGTGTCCTGTGCTGTTGTGAAAAGGGTCTTCGCTTTCGTTACTTCATAATATTTTACTGTGCACCGGACAGTTACAGATGCAGCGTTCAAGAACTGCACAGGTATTTATAATAAAGAATAAAATATTTCAGTATCCTAAAATATATTTCAGTGCATATATCTATGATATAATAATCATTCTATAAGATGGAAACTCTATTAAGATAATGTATGATTTACATGTGTGATTCACACGAAATCTTGGTTTCGAAGATTTCAAACCTGAAGTTTTTAAAAAGACTTGCATCAACAATTTTTTTTATCCATTAATAACCAGGTCTGAAGTGTTTGTAGGGGTAAATTTAAAATTATTTACAGAAATTTTAACATGTTTTTTAACAATTCCCAAAACAAGTCCTTAAAAATCTCATTAACACAACAGTCTGAAAACATCAAGACCATTAAGAAAGCCAATACATTTTTACATTTTTAAGAATTTCTTGTTAACAGTCATGCTCATTAACCATTTTGCTCAGTTACTTCAAACTCCGAAATAATGTATATTTTAAAATTAACATTTTTATTTGATTTTGACTGATTTCTGTCATTACCACAACACCTTCTGGAATCTCCAACCTAATATTTTTCGTAGTTCATTGAAACTTGATATATTTTTGAAATAATGTGGCAAACCTAAAGGAACGCAACATATAGATTCTGAACATGCATTTAAAAGCAAACTAATATTTTTCGATGTATTAAATTAACATTAAATGGACACCTGTTGCGGTAATGATACAGAGGTTTTGGAAATGAGGTTGATGGTTTCATGAGAATAACCCACATATTTAATAGATGAGTGAGAGAGTAAAAGGTGGCTGTTATGTATAATTTAAAAATATTTTTAAATATACATGCAATGACACTGTGATGTTAATTTGTTATACTCTTAATGCAGGCGTAATAAGGGTATGGTGCCACTTCCAGTAATAAAGAACATGAAGAGAAGATTTGAGGACGTCGAAAGTATATATGATTTTTGCTGAGCGTACTGGTGCAAAATGGCTGCTGTCGCATCATGCAGGTGGGTGCTACACAATGGTGGTGGTTGAACTGGCTTCCTGTTTTGACGCGAGAAGGGGATACAGGGCTTTCGAAGGAACAAACAGGCATGCTTAGGTTCGAAAATGCTTTTTATTATAGCTATGATTGATGCATAAACATATATTCTCCTTTTACACAATTTCAGAAGATATACACATTACACATCAGTGATACCATATCAGCAATATATAATTGCAAAGCTAAATACATTCGGATGTCCTATCATCACCCACCTTCAATGTGGACGGGGAGCCCCTTCAGTCCTGGCAGGAGATCAACACGGGAAATGCCGGGCGATGCATGCTCCATCCCACGGCTGAGCTCCTGTCAGTGCAGAGTCTTCCCCTCCTTTTATAGTATGATTTTGTTATTTGTTACAATTGTGCACGAGTGGGGAGTGAGCTGGCCAGGCACACATCCCACTCCTTGCGCCAATCCTCCCTCCTCCCTTATTTTCCAATTAGTTCGTCCTTGAGCCTCTGCTTGCAATCTTTAATCATTCAGTGTGAAAGCATTCTACAAATATTTCACAACACTTAGTTTGTTCAAAACAAGTTATAGTATTTTCTTAAATATTAAACAAGTTTTCAGCATGACTAAATTATGATCAGAATCGGCATCAGTACCTGGATAACTACAAGAATTTTTAACACCATTTCTAAATCTCTGTCTGACCTTAATATAAGCAATTTGATATAGGCCTGTGTCCTCTGGCTTTTTCCAAGTACACCTACTTTTCTTATGGTGCTGAAACCACGTAATTGTTATACACAATTGGTTTCTTTTACAGAAGTTTACCATTTTCTGCCGTCTGTCATTTCTGTCCCCCAATCCATATTCTCCAACCTCAATTGTATCCTGACCCTGCCCAACCACTTAATTCCAGTCACCCATAATAACCAAATTCTTTCCTTTGTCTTGACTTATAACTTCTAACAACTGGTCATACACAAGGTCTATTTCATCTTCACTATGGTCACTCGTGGCCATGTAAACCTGAACTATCACTAAATTAACTGGCTCAGCTTTGACTTCAACTGCCATCACTGCCAGGCGCGACACCCGCCCTAATGGGCTGAGTCCCGTTTACGTTGATAATCAAATTTCTATTTGGGCAGCTCAATTTCATAACTAGGCAAAAGTAGTTGAGGTGGTTTCCCCTTGTCTTCCTCAACAGTGTTTTTAACATGACACCATCACCTTGTATGGCTGCCCCCCTGGGGTACAGACACCTTTTCAGCCTCCTCATTGATGTACAGATGCTGCATGGACTATCTTTCGTTTGGTCCATACCTACTGACCTTTCGGGCATGGGCGACCCAACCAGGAGCAAAGCTGCAGCAAGTATAGCTCTCTAGCTCCTAGAAACACGCAAGCCCTTCCATCACGACAAGGTCGTAGTCTACCCATACAAAGGTTTATTTGTATTAATTTCTATGTCTTAGAATAAAGACATCAAAAATGTTAAATAACATATATGGAATTATGCACTGACCAAAGAATTATTAAGCAAAAAAAAATTTGTTGGTGGGGGGGCAGCTCTATGGGGTGGGATGCAGAAGGTTGTGGGTTTAAATCCCTGGGGCAGCAGAGTGATCCCACCAATGGGCCCTTGAGCAAGGTCCTCAACCCCAATTGCTCCAAGGACTGGCTGACCTTACTCCTCTACGCCAGTTTCATGAGGTGGCCTCCTGGGATGGGTCCCACATATCTCAGCACTCATTAGCTGATTTTCCTTCACTTTCTGGTCAAACTCCTCGAAAACCATCTCTAATGGCTTTAGGTCAGGTTGGCAGGTCATGTAATGCAACACTAACACTCCTTTGTAGGCAGCTTGAGTGTCATAACTTTTGACTGCTGTTGTAAAATAATCACAACTATGTTCCTTCCGGATGTTTATGTTTTGCATTTTCTATTTCACTGAATTCTTCTGATTATAAAACTAAGCATCATTTTACTAAACAAACTTTTGAATCTTACTACAGCTGTACTGCTCACATTCTTTTTCAGATTACAGCTCTATTGACAAAATATAAAGGCGACAGTCACCATTGAATCGACCAGACCACTAACTGACAGAAAATAGACAACTGGATCTTTATCAAGTGGATTATATCATGCATTTATCAATTTTATTAGAAAAAAGACTCACCTGGCTTTAAAAAATGTTCATTAATTTTCCTAAATGCTCACTGTATTTTTGCATGTCGATTGAACTACATTTAGCGGTATGTGATATAAAATGTAATTCATTGTTTTTGTCTCACTTTAGCATCAGCTTTATTTTCTAACGATATCCTGTAAATTAAGGTACAAAGTTGATGTAAATATATAAAAGTTTATAAGTGTTAGCAAAAAATCAAGGGAAATAAAAAACTTAAATTTTTTAATTATTTTTATTTTAACCCTGGGGGTGGCATACAATTGCATATGTCCCTGCACAAGTGATCACATTAGTAACTGGATATCAGAATTTTACAGTATTAGGATTTAGCATAACGTGCCTGATCCAGCTCAACTCCTCTGGATCTGTCTCCTATGCCTTCTTCTTACTGTCACTAAAAAAAAGACCCCAAGGTACTTAAATTCTTTCACTTAGGCCAATAAACATTACTCACCTAAAATGAATAATCCACTCTTTTCTGAGAGAGCATCATGGCCTCAATTTTGGATGTGCTGATTCTCACTTCTGGGGCTTCACACTCAACACAGATCTGCTCAAGTGCAGGTTGGAGGTCCAGGTCAGATGATGTGAAAAGAATATCTGCAAATAGCAACAATGTCACCTCTAGCCTCCCATAGCACATGTCCTGCCAGCCATGTTTGTGCCTTGATATCTTGTCTGTCACAGATAGGAATGGATACAACATGTTCCCTAAATTACTTTGTTCCAGGTATGTGGACACAACTCTCACTGTCTTCATGTAAGGATTGAAAAGTATGTTCTAGCAGCCCTGGTGCTTCACATTCCTGCAACGCTGCCTACAATATATGTTGGGGCCGGGGTCACACAAAGACATGGCACGAATGACCACTCCCCCTCCCCCAAACCAAAGCTACCGTTACCCACTATTACCCACTCTCACATGCTCATGGGCTCCCCTAGTGTCTGGGCCCTGGAAAGTCTTCCCTTCCTCCTTATAGGCGGCCCTTGAATGGTTTGTCAGAACATCTTTCGGGCCACCCAATAGTCTGTGACTGCCTTCCCTGCAGCCCTTTAATCTGTCTCAGGAGCCAAATCAATGATTATGTAATATATTATGGTTTAAGGAGTGGCATGATGGTGCAGTGGTTATCACTGCTACCTCACACATGTGGAGGCCCAGGTTTGACTCTCTGCCCCAGTATGAGTGCTGTTGGTACCCTATCCTGGGTTGTTCCCTACCTTATGCCCGTAGCTTCTGGGATAGGCTCTGCACCCCTGTGACCCTGCACAGGACAAGCGGTATGGATGGATAAGTGAATTCAGAACAACTCACTGCCTAATATGTGTCTAAAGTATACATCTATAATAAATTTCCAAGGGCAATATACATTTCTGGAGAGCCAAGATGGTAGCGCAGTAGGACGCAGTGGCTACTCCGGGTCACAAATACGGTGAACGTTTTCTGATGTTTATGTTTACATGCCTCTCTCATCTCATTGCATACTTGCACAATTGCTCATATTTGCACAATGTAATTGCACAAGAAAAATGCACAGCAAAATACACTACTACACTAACTGCACTGCCAGCATATTTTCACTGTTTCTTGTAGCCCATAGTCTAGTCTATTGCTGTGTAACGTTATATATTGTAGTTTCGCAGCCTCCCTGATGTGCCCCCTCCTAAAAGCCTTTTTTAGATACTTAATTTTATTTTTAGGTATATATATATCAGAGAAATATGTACAGACATTTACTATTCCACACAATTATCCTCATTGTTGATCTGTCTGAGTGTGCTGCCGTCCTGTTGTGTTGTACGTTGCACCCTTGGTCCAGGAGGAGGTTATGTGGTCTTCACTATGCTTTAATGTAGATGGCTGAGATGACAATAAAGCTCTACTTACTTACTAAAGAATAAGTTTAAAGTGTTATAATTATGCACTTTAGTTGTAGCACAGCAAAATACATTACAAAAAATGTTTCAAAAAACAAAAGTTGCAATATGTGAATGCTAACAAGTTGTAGGATAAGACTGATGTGCATTTTTTACTTATTCATTTGAAAAACGCTCGCAAAAGTATTGCCCCCAAGGGTGCGTTTCCTAAAAGCACCCATTAGCAACTTACATAGTTGGACCCATTTAGTTGCATGGTTCCAACTATGCTTTTGGGAAATACACTCCAGGTTATTTGGACTCCATGATCCCTATGACCTTATACTGGATAGATGGTTGGAAAATGGATGGATTATTTCAGCATTGCTTTTAGCAAATGTGTGATTGGGAAAGATAATGCGGGTGTAGAGGAAAAACTCACCCTAGGTACGTACAAAGTGCTATTTAAGAAAGCAAACTTAAGAAAAAAAAGTACAGATGAGCAACATTAATGCAGCTGTGCAAGCTGGGGTCTGAGGGCAGTCTCTAGTTGAGTAGAAACAGCAGAAAAACTAGTTAAGAACATTGAATAAACAAATCTTGAAATCTAGAAGTGGTTAATGAGATTAGTGAGAATGTCAAAGTAAATGTAGACTTGGCTGATAGACCAGTAAGAATCAAGCAAACATTTCTGTTAGTGATGTGCCAGTGATGGCTAAATATTTATTCTTATCTTTTAAAATATTTTTGTGTATTACCAGTCTTAAAATTGCAGACGTTATGACTTGTAATGGTTTTTAACGATTTACTCATTTGAACTGTTTGGCTATTTATGTTCGGCATCTTCCAGAGATAAATGTGTTGGCATAGGCCTATGTCAAACCATTTTAGAAAAATTATTATAACGATTACTTTTTTTTTGCACTGAATTAGTTGTATGGCTTTGAAAATAAACCCATCAAAGTAATAACACGGTTCATAAAAAAGCTAAGTTTTTTCCACAACAGATTTTATTTTTTTATTAAGGAAAACTCAATTGAATACAGTCCTTAATTACTATCACATATCAATTGTTAGTTCTCCACTGCTTATCTTACGTTGTTATCATTTTTAACACTGATACATGTTTATAGACCTGGATGTTCTACTACAACAATTAAGTTTAAGTACCTAAAATTTATAAAAAGTTACCCCAGAGCCTTGAATTAGCAACCTTCCAATTACCGTAATACCCGCCGTCCCACTTTTCGCAGTTGTTCACCCACGGTTTAGACTATGGAGTCTGTAGTACTAGCGTTTGAATACAGCTAGGTTGAGTAATATAATCAGCTGAGATTGTATTATATAAAAAGATGTCTTTCGGCTGCGCCCGATCATAACCTGTAAACCCAGATCTATGAGACGGAGGCATGACCTACTAGGTCACCACGCTACTCCACTATCACCAGCTGCAACTAAATATCACAGACGAAAATACGTTCATGGTTACAAACAGGAATTAGCATGTTGAACGCTTTTTCTTGCCCACAATGATACAGATACGTGGTGAAATTGTAAATTATTATAATGTATGCTTGTTTTTGAATTACAAATTTTAAACACGGGAAATGTCTCGCGTAAGAAATGGATTTCTTAATACCATAGTTGCATTTCACATGTCAATAAGGTGCGCAAATGAGCTGGGGGCTGCAAAACAGCATTGCTTTCCGCAGGGGTCACTGTCGTTCTACTTTGAGGAACTCGCGAGGCCGGAGCCCCACGCTCGCGTCTGCAGACTGTGCTCACGAGCGCAGGGGCTGGCGGCTCGCGGCCGCTGGATTGGTGCAGCCGGAGTCAAATTGGCGCCATTTTGAAGCCGAGAGGAGGACCTGGTCCGGCAGAAGGGGAGCAAGTCGGCCGTTATTCGCCAAACTAGCTAGGGTATATTGGCGCCAGCTATCGAAGAAGCCCGCAAGGAAAAACGGTATGTCGAGCAGTGTAATCCGCGTGTCTCGGGAGTATATAAAAAGCGCCGGTTTGCAGCGGGTTACGCGGGTGGTTATTGTCCTGCTAGCTAGGCGGTGCTGTCCGTTCTCCTGGTCCGGCGAGCGGCTGGATGGCTCCACAGAGGAGCCCAAGAAAAATGGGTTCGGCTGCTTGATGAAGCCATCAGATGCCGCCCCGTATGAAAAGAAAGCTTAGAACCATCATGCGATTGTTTGCCTGTTTGGGGTTTATTTTAAATCAGATTCTGTATTTGGTTTAGCTGCTGTTTTTTTCCGTTGCTTTTTCGGTGAATGCAAGTGGCCTTAAACGCTCCTTGTAATGTAAATATTATAGCCATTTAATGGGACGGAGGGAGCTCTAGGAAGGCCACCCGTGTCCCTAAAACGAAGCGGTACCCTCTTGGGTTTAGCTCCGACAGCCACTGCGTTTTATGCGTATTTACATTCATCGCCAGTTAGCAAGCTGCAGACATGGCTATCATGGTTGCAAGCTATATACGTGCGTATTTTAAAACCTACTATAAAGTGTTTAAAATGGGAAGCTGCTGCTGAATAGGCCGCTTAGGTGGCTAGTATATAGGTGGGTTACTAGCTATGTAGCTAGATAGTGAGTTTATTTGGGGAAATAAGGAGAGGTCACGCCGCGTTAAACACAGGCGTGCTGGCTAAGCTAACTGTGCGCATTGTATAAGCATCACGGAATAGGCGACTTCGATGCTATATGGTTCGTTATATATGTGCGCATAATTGCATGTATAGCTGCACGTAAATACTGTATTTGCATTGTTACTCGTACAGGGGCTACCGTGGTTTAGGTTGTGAGGACTGCTCCTGGCTGTGCTGCTTCATACCAGTTGACTAGACTGTCACACTGGCAACACGTTGATTTCTTCACCGCGATGTTCCGCGGTTTCCCATGTTGTCGATTGTGTAGTTTTGGGTTTCTTTCTATCTGAATTGAATTAACTTATGACATGGATTCGTATGCCCTGCCTTTTTTAGATCGTTGGTGTATATGTGTGATCGTCTGTCTGTTTATAGTTTTTAATGAAACTGGATGAAAGTCTACGAGGCTTTGCGATATCCAGCGTATGAATTGAGAACACATGTTAATTTATATACATTGATACCTCTCGGTTATCCATAAGTTCTGTCCGTTAATATAAAGGATTTTTGATCGAGAGTGCTGCCTTTGGAGATTCTGTTGTGCTCTCAGCCGTGGTATTTACCATGAATTACGGACGGTGCATGAAAATCAAGCTGGATAAAAGACTGAAATTGTATCTTAAGTTGCTTTGAATAGCGTTGCAACGTGGTTAAATGGTGTGATGTTGTATTTCCTGGAGTTGTCAAAGGAGGTAGATTCAGATCTCTTAAATGACCCCTTTCTCTCTCGCATCCTGATGCACCCACAGTGAATGAGTGTTTGTCTTGTCGCATTTGGTGCATCGTCCGTTTGCTTGTTAGTTTATTTTTAAATGGTATATGTTAATTTTGAAACAAATTTATGATTTATTACTGATGCATGCATTCATGTCAATTTATGAACGTTTGCAGTTTAATCAAAAGGTGATACTACACTCCAGTTGGACAAATTCTTTTAATGTTCTATGATGAGGTCTTCAATGTCGTTCAAGTTTCCACATTACTGATCTCTTGCTTACAACACTATCCAGCCACCGTTAATCAATAAAACAAGCCTGTGCTTTTGATGACGTCCTTATGAAACCTTTCTTTCATAAATTCACTCACTGCTGATGGTCACAGAAGTCCGTCTGTCTGTCCATCCATACTGCAATACATGATGCAATTTAAATAGCTGTGACAATTGCTTTGATGTCTTCAGAAGACGTCTTTGTTTAAAGCAAACCGTACCCGTGTTGTGTGGTATCCCCACTTATTCTGTTTTTGTGAATAGCTGTAAGAATCCAGACTTTCCATCAGGTACCACCTTCTGTTTAATGGTCCTCAGTAGTAATGCATTTATAACTGTATAAGGGTTTATGGTGTGTTCATGGTTTTGTACAATAACTTACTACTTTGAATATAGTGTGTCAGTTTTCTTAGAGTGTAGTTACTACAATACATTAGGGGTGTACAGATGCCTTGATGCATCGTGATGAGTCTGTTATTAAAGTGGTGATTCAATGCATCGATCTGTAACGTCAGAATCTATTTTTGGGGGTAAAATAAAGATGCTCCTACTTCCAGGTTGTGCCTCTTTGTGCTGCAGGTAGATGCACAGAGTAGCAGTGCCAGCATGTGAGCTTCCGAAACGTAGGATGGCAGATGAATATTCATTAATATTCATAAAGGAAGCACCACTTGATCTTTACGCTACAATGCTTTTGGGAGATTTGCCCATTTTGTAATGCAGAATGCTCTCGCTAATGGTTAAGAATCTTTGCACTATGATGCTTCTGAGAAATGCCTCTTTTGTAGCACCAAAAATTTTTTTTTTTTGCAGGCTATGGTACCAGTGGTCAAGACCTAAGACCTAAGGTAGTTTACTTTTTACTTAGGTAGTTAGTTATGTTAGCCTTAGAGACGCATGATATATCTGTTAACACAGCATGGTCCAACCCAGTCCTCAGGGGACCCCAGACAGTCCCCATTTTTGCTCCTTCTCAGCTCCCAGACAATCAAGAACATCAAATACCTATTATCGGTGTATTGGGAGCCGTGCGAGAGCAAAAATGTGCACTGTCTGGAGGTCCTCAATAACTGGGTTGGGTTAACTTATTGATGTTGGCCTACATTTGTTAAATATCAAGCTATTGGCATCTGTCTGATGTGTCAATCATGGCTGATACAGCCAGTTGATATTTAGTTTCATCAGTATTCAAAAATGGTGGCACCAGAGCTAAAGAGACAAGTACTAAGATAATGAAGATGATTAGATTGGACAATCATACACTTTCTGTAGTGGAGGACGAGGGATTTCGTCAGCTTGCTCACCACCGGCACTTATTTTGCTCAAAAAAAAAAAAAAAAGATGTAATGTCATTTTGCTGATCTGCTTGTATCTTTCAGTGGTTGGCCTTTTAACAGTTTTAAATTGGTGTGTTCTCCCTGTTTAATAACAAAATTCTACTTTCTTTGAATTCCATTAGTCATGTATAATTAGGTTCCCATGGTATTGCGTGTGATTTTTTTTTTTTTCAGTGACGTTAAGTTTGAATCTAGATTATCAAAATTGACTGATCAACTTGTGATGATTTAAAGATTTCCGAAGCATCATGTCATTTCCCTAATAATCGAATTGGCTTTGGATCAACGATTTACACCCTTATAACACATGCATTATGTCCTGTAGGAATGTAAAGAATTTTTTTAACCAGATGGTTTATAAATGTCATCATCTAGATTCCTTCATCTCCTGAAATGTCCACCTTCCTATCCATAACCTTCAATCACCCCTCCCCCCAAGACCATGAGGGTGTGCTTGTCATTTCATTTGATGAGATTAGTGAACTTGCTGCTCATTATACCTTAGGGATAATTAGTGGTTTTAATTGATACAATTATATTTTAATTGAAGTAATTGACACTAAGTGTTTTTCTGTTTACAATTAATGGGTTTAATCAGGATTTAAGTTGCACTTTGGGTTCATTGTTTAATTAAACTTCAACCTTATTTTAATTCAAATTAATGTCCTAAGGCATTGAAAGAGTATTGGACAGAGAATTTTATTGTGAAAGATTTAAAATGCATAGTTGTTTTTTTTAAGATACTTGTTGTAACTGCAAATTGTAAGCTACACAGTGCCTCTAGTTTTCAAACCTAGGTTATTAAACAATCAGATTTGCGATCTACAAGAATTTGGCTCGGATGCAAACATTGTGACAGCAGAAATCATTATAAACAAAGCCATATATGTCTGAAAAATGTCAGACATTGGCTGGTATTTAAATAGGTTGGTAACTGGTCTTTGAATGCCATAAACATAAATCTTTCTCTATGGATTTTTTTAGATCCCTTTGCAGGTTAGTTGTTGAAAGGTTTACGGTAGCACTACATAATTTATTGAATAATATGTCTCTTTCCCTGAGTGGGTGTTTTCCCTGGAATAACCTGCCAGGGCTGTTGGCTGCCAAAATTGTTACTGATTATTCTTGGATTCTTCAAGTAAGATAGGGAAACTGGTAAAAATAAAAAACCTGCGGTGGTAATCCACTCATGTGGAAATTTTGACCGATTTTGATATTTTTGTCTAATATTACAGCTACGGATAACCAGAGAACCTCTGAGCTCTTCAGTTCTGTACCCCCTGCTGACTGCCATGTGGGCACAGCCTGTCATCCTGTTCCAGGAACTTCTGTATGTAACTGACCGTTTAGGTGGCCAGCCTATGCTCATTGACACTTTACTATCTCTATTAATGTACTGTGGACTGCTATGCCATAGTCTTCTTTTGTTTTGTTTTTTGGAAGTTGCTGTGAGTTATGTGTTGTATTCAACCAGTTATTTGGTTGACTCTAGTTATGTGCTGTGTTGTCTTCAGACTGAGTACAGTAGGCTTCAGGATGACCTAGCCAAGGGGACGGATTTTCCACCCAGTTTTTGGCTTTGTATTTATGCATTCAAAGCTGTGTTTGAACTACAGTGAATAACTAGCATTGTAACCCACAGACTCTTAAGAGAAGTACATGGAACAATAAATGGCACAGTAGGTAGACGACTAATACAAGTAACTATGGGCTAAGATAAATTGGCAATTTACTGCAGAAGTCGAGCAGAAGTAAATAGGGGTAAGTTTGCTGATTTATTTTTTTCCTTAATGTATTCAGAATTTTCTTGCCTTTTTTTTTTCTTCCTTCCTCACACTGTTGCTGTCTCATGTTCAATTTCACACCTGTTTCATTTGCATTTACCTGCCGCCTCTGTATACTTGTTGGCTTCATTGAGTGACTGCCCACTGAAAGCTGTACTGTGATAAGCAGGTCATTTGGTGTTGTAGCTTCTTGGCAACTTTTATTCTGGTGCCTTTCACCCCCTCCCCCACCCCTTTCCAGCCGTGGGCTGGGTAGTTTATCAATGGAAGCAGGGCTCAGGAGTACAGCCGTCCCATTACCCCCCGCCCCCCACCAGCCGTCCCGGCTGACAGCTTGGCATTGCTACTCCATTCAGTTTTTCTAAAGATGCTGTTCTGAGTGCTGCCTGGAATCACGCTGTCTTTTATTTTTAATTTTGTTGTCTTACATTGCATCGTGTTATGATTACACCGCAGCTCTTCTTTCCAAAGGTTGACCTGTTTTCTACAGCTGGGTTTGTTTGCTGAACACATTCAGGTTAAGATTCAGTGTATATGACTGGCTGTTGGTTTTCCTGTTAATGGGATGAGAACTGGTTGGGTTTACTTTACATCTTGCAGCAAAATCTTTGGTTAACCCTGCTACCTGTCCATTTTCCTTTCTGGTTCAATTCAGACTGAATATCACATTTTAGGTTGGGCCAAAATAACTTCCAGGCTTTGGAAATGTGATGTTTCTTTATCAAATAATACACCCTAAGTAAGAAGCAATGCCAATATAAACACAAAATTTAGAACTGCTCTTCCCAACCCCCCATCCAGTTGTCTACTCGGATGGCCTGCCTGTTGGTATGGCATGTTTATCTTTCTGGTTGTTACTGAAACATGGTTGTGGTTGCTAATGTAACCTGTCTGTTCTTTTACATGATAGAACTGGGAGTTTATTGTTGGAGAGCCGGCATTTTGTTGAGGTTTTATGTTTATGTACATCACGTTAATGGGAGTGTGTCTCTAAAGGCCGGTCTTGCTGAAGCTTATTCCATCTGTCTCTTGTATGGAATTGGAAAAAGTTGACGAGGGCTAGTGCTTCTTGTCATGGGGAGAAATGGAATTGGGCTCCTCGACGTAGGAGTTTGGTTTTGGGTGTGAAGGGTCATTTCTTGCAAGCAAGTAATGTTCAGAAATCTACCACAGTGAGCCCAAGCTAGATGCTCCTGGATGTTACCTGTGGGTGCTACACTGTCTTGGAGCACAACATAAAGAAATGTAATCCAAAACCACACCAAAGCAGATTGCACCCACCTGGCTGCTGTTTATGGTCTTTTGTGTGTGCTGTACTGGCAGTAAGGCTTGGATCATACTTCCGGCCGGCGCCAGAGTTTAAAAAAAGTGCTGGACTGACCCCGATCAGAATTGTTTATACTTCTCACGCCTATGCACCAGGCAACTGTACTTTTGAAGCCAGGCCTAGGGTAGTGTTATATTAAAAATACAGAATTTTAACTAAAACTAATTGTGAAATACGTACTTGCAGTATGTGAGGCAGACTTATGTTATTTCTGTGTACTAGATACGAAATAAGATACGAAAATAAAACAAAGTACAGTAGCTCCGATCTGTGGATGCTATATTCAAAGACCGAAATCTAGGATAATAGCAAACCATTTGCGGACCTCATGCATAGTGATTTTCATGTGCATGCATATGATAAAGGTTAATTGCTAAATTATTCACAGTGACACATTACCAGTATTACATACAGTAATAATAAAGTACATTATACAGCACTGTACTCTTGAAAGAGAGGGTTTCTATGTTTTAGCCTAATTCTCAAAGAGGCGATAGAGAAACAGAAAAAATATCGTGTCAAGGAATGGCAGAGCCATGAAAATGTTTTGTTACATTTTTATAACACGGGCACTGATATCGTGGCAATGAATGCGATCAGTGAGAATCTTACAGGCAGACTGGATGAGTTCTGTGGGGAAGTGTGGGTATGGGGAGTAAGGGATATGAGTCATGTACTGCATTTGACTAAGCTGGCAGATTCCACCATGTTACAACCTGTACTCACTTGGCGCGGTGTGAAACGTATGAACCGTTTCTGGAATCTACAGTCCCCCCCCCCCCCCCCCCCTTATTCATTTTTCTCCCTTAAAACTAGGGGTTCCTCTCCAAATGTTGCTTCTGAAACGAACAAATAATTTAAAAAATCAAATGTGAAATACTTTTTTGTTACCATTTTTAAACACTATTTAGCTAAAGTAATGATTTTGTTTTTTGAGCCTCTTTTGTCCAATGCTCTTGAACTGTAGAAATAAAATTACTTAACCTAAAACGTGAAAAGTAAAAGCTACCTCTTAAAACTAATAACCACACCTAAAGCTAAACTCCAGTTTCAAACAAAAATTGGACATAATAGAAACTAAATTTTAAAAACTCAAAACGGTGATAACACTGATGCAGGGGCATGGGTATATGATGTTATAGTTGCAAACTTATTTTTGGTGACGCACCGTCAAGGAAATTTTTGACTGATCGCTGATTTGAAATTTTGTTTCGGAGGTTTTGCTTAAACATTTAAAAGGACACTCCACCCAAATAAGTTAAATAAATGCTTGATCCCAAAATATGAATGTTTATTTTTGGTAAGAAAACAACAACTCTGGCATACAACAGTACTTGAGCACTATATTTTATACATTTTTCATATTTTTTAACAGAGAGGGACTGATCCTCAAGTACGAAACTTCGTAATTTTCCTAGTAATATATTTTGATATGCAGAGTTTTTTGCTATCAAATGCTTGCGATACTGACAGACTAGTGTTATTCGGCAGCACTGCAGCTTTCTTTCAAATTTGTTGTTGAAATGTTCGTAAGTAGATTCTTCTTGTAAAATTTTAGCAGAGCAATGTTTGCAAAATGCATTTATAACACTGTTTTTGCTAACGTTAAAATAATTCCACACAACAGACATTTACTAACTTTGGTATGTGGGTGTGCAGGGCAATATGGGTCACAATTTATAATGGAATTATTGGCAGTAAATATCGGCTCATTTTTAACTGATACAATTGGTCCATCTCTATTTTAGCTTGCAGCCATCTGGGAGTCTTAATTCCGTAGCGAGGAATTTCTTAAATGCCGGCGTTTCTGGACTTCCTCAGCCAACCTCTTTTGAATCCGATGGCAATATTTTTCTGTGATGAGAGAGGGGAGAAAAGGTATATTATATACAATATTTGGTCCAGTGTCCTTTCTGACTTTATTTTTCCCCTGGCCAACGAACAAGCGAGGTGAATTTGTGCCACTGAATAGAAAATCTGCATTGTTTCAGTTTTCAAGTACACACCTTTTGGGCAGCCACTGGTTTAAAAAAAGAACAGAATGGAAATGTCACATAGGTGGAAGTGAGAGTAAAGGTTCATATGTATCCATTTTATTGGATTTATTTTGATATGTTTCGGATCTTAAGTGTTTATGAAGCTGCTGAACCGAAAAACAAGTTTTCAGACTGACTCGTTGCGGTCTCCTTAAAGGCTCCCCAGTCTGTATGTGTAAGAATTAACTTTATTCTCGCTCGCTGTGCAACCGCTGTCCTTTTAAGGATGACACAATAAGTCTGCTAAAAATTTAACTTTGCCGTCCTCCTCATCTCTCTGCCACTGACGTGCCGCAGTATTTTATTTGACCTGCAATGTTTATAATTTACTGTTAAATCTGGCCAGCAAATCGATCTTTTCTTTTCCATAAAATAGTCACTTTACTCTGCTAATAAGCTGGCAAGTTGTTTCACTGCTGGTACCGACGATGTTAGACAAAACTATATCGGTTATGGATTGAATTTAAGTATACAGAAGGTTTTGGCCACGATGACCTGTCCCTCTATTGTTGACGTTACGGTTCCAAGTTCTGAGACCAGCTTTGGTGCTGTGCTGGAGCCATTATTTCTGACCCAGGGCCGTACTTTTTGCGGTGGAAACTTGCAGGACTGGTTCCAGGTTGGGAAACGGTCTGACACTAGCTCCGATTCCACATTGGAAGAAACGAGGCAGATGGTGTCTCCGAGGCCAGTCTTTGTGTAAAATTGTGACCATTGCTGTGTACGGTGATGCGTCCGTGTGACGTATGAACCGGGCTTAAATCTGACCACATATGCGTCTTCAGCCGTAGTCAGGTGCTGTGGGGATACCTGCACTAAGTTGACACTCACAATGCATACACGTACGCATCATGGCCACCATGCGTTTTCTTCATTGATTCCATGCATTGTCTGTGCGCCTATGTGAGGAATTAATGCAACGTGTGCACGAGATGCAGTACCAAACCAAAAAATTTGGCACCAAATTTTGGGGTAGCAGCTTGGTCACCTTTTGTTGTGGGACTGTTTATATACAATACAGTTAGTATTAAAGTAGCTTTTTTTTTGTTTTTTTTTTTTTTTAAAAGACTGACTGGCTGAAAACAACCTATATTTTCAGAGGCAAGAGAATATGAGTACTATTGTGTCCCTCTATGTACAGTGTCTTCAAAAAATTTTAATTTTGAAGTTTGTTTCTAAGAGAGCAGTGTCGTGTACAATAACTTGAAATTACCTCACAACATTGCCTGTGAAAGTAGATTTTCAATGTAGTTCTGTTATTTATAAATCTTAGTGATAAATTCACTGTGAGCAGAGTTTTACTTCTTACTACAACATTTATATTGTTACCGGAAACAACTTGGCAAGCTGTGCAATTTTAATGATCGCTCCTTTATTATCTAGCATGTTAAACATTAAAGTTTACCGTCGCTACTTTTGCATGAGCTCTGCATTCGCTCTGAGTCATTCCTAATCATTTTCATCCTTGCTGTTTGTCACTCATGATTAGACGTGTTTGTAGGAAATTGATTTTTTTTTTTAACTTTCTCTTTATAGATACTTATTGCAGAAGTGGATTTTTTTTCCCCCTTATACTGTTGTAGCCTCATTTATGAAATGCTAACTACGAGATCTAACAACATTCAACATGGGGCAGTAAAGTGATATGTGGAGCAGTGGTTAGACTATAGAAAATGCTGCAGCAGTATTGCAAAATTTGCAACTCATTGTGGAGCCAGCGAGTGTACAACATTTTATGTCACAACCTCATACAAAGAAGCGAGACTAGAAACAAAGGAGCTGACCAAGAGTTTGTTTTGCACTGCTCCCTGGTGGACATGACCTTTAATCCTCCAGCCAGACATAAACTATGTGCGCAAGAAGAGCCAGTACACTGCTTGCGTTGCGTATGCATTGTTGTGTACTCGTCGTGTGAAGTATATCCCAGCCCTAATATGACTGGCCTCTGTCATGCAAACTTCTGATATTTCATCTCATGAAATATCGGAAACAAAAACTGATCCCTTTGGCATAGTGAAAAATGCCATGTAACATGATTTCCGTTATCTGCTGAGAGTTAACAGGTCAGCAGAACTGTCATTTGGCTTGCTGAGTTGTTTGCGTGATGTCTCCTAGGCAACCAGTATAAACTTGTCAGCATGATGGGGGGGCTTTTTATATGTTGATAGGTGCAGTCAGTTGCAGTGCAAAATCATGAAAAATTTGATTTGTACAGATGTTTGTCTTAACCATAGAAATGGCTTTAAAAAGAGAGAATTCTGGTGTGATAATTATGGAAGTATCCCACCATTTGTTTTTAAAGAAATCTGAAGCAAACTGGTATGTTATTGAAAGCAGTATTTAGTTGTCACTCAGAAATAATTTTCAGTCCGATTTGTTGGTTTATGTAAACCTACTTTATGTAGGCTAATTCCCGATTCTGTGTATTTTTGAGTTTTTTGGTTTTATCTGCACCTCTAATGTTTATCAAATCTAGTTTTGGCAACAGGAGTTGCATTTCATAATGGTGTGAAGGGGGCATTTCCACCTTCCAAAATCTGAGGAGGAGTTATTTAATGAGTAGGCAAGTCATTGGGACAGCTCCAAGGCAAAGGTACCAGTATTCGCACAAAGCGACTTCTCATGCTGATTTGTCTTTTGAAAGTATCAGCATATAAAGCAGAAGCTTTAAGTAGGGATCAGTGATATTTATTGATAATTTACTGTGACTGGTTGCAGTTGTATCCTAAGTACTACAGCACTATATTTACATTTGTTTAGCAGACACTTGTCCAAAGTGAAGTACAAGTAAGACTCATTGTATGTTACAAACATAAGTTCTGTCAAGAAAATTGAGCTTATTGCTTATTTTTAACTAGATTTTTTATTGGATATTGACTGTATACAAAGGTCTATAAATGAAGCAAAATATTAATGAATAGCCACAGTTTAATATAATCCGAGAGGCATATTATAAAACCTGAAATAAGGGAAAACCAATATGAATACAAGCAACTAAAATGGCTACAGACAGCTTAACAATCACCCTGTCATCAAGTAAAACAGGCTGGTAGGGGTGGGGAAAAAAATGATCAATTTTATGATTAATGGCGATCCTGGTTTTGATGATTGGACATCGATTCACAAAATATGAAAAGATTGATCTAGTTAATTTATGGCTTTTCCCTGTGACTTTGGAAATGTTTTTGTTGAATTTTACTTGTATCCTTCCTCATCATATAGTTGGCACTACTTTCTCTTACCTGTAGGTGGGTTGCAATAATATAGAGCGTTGCCTCGTACTGCCGTCTTAGTGCATTGTCAATCATGGTAATGGAGTACTTCTGAATGCAAGTAGGGATTTATTCTCACACCAGTCATTTTCAGTACACTGCTTACAGTGATTTCAAAGTAACATTATATAAAAGCAAAATAAATCGAAATAACAGCAAATGATACAAAGAGAGAATTGATCTTACTGGATGTGACCTGCTGTCAGTTATGAGAAATATTGTTAATTATCTGGTTTCAAACACTGAAGCAAATGTACCTTCAGACTTTTAGTTGCTTTCAATTTATTTCTGGCTGGGTACAAAATCTGCAGAGGGAAAAATCGATATTTCAGTGTATTCACGGGTAAGTAGAAGAAGAAATTGTTGCTTTGTAATGTTAATGCTACAGTGCTGTTCCTGTTATAACAACGGATCTGGTTTGATTGCACATTAGTGAATGTGCCTTAAACGTAGAGTGAATATAGTCAGTATGAAATAGTCAGGCACTGGTGAATCAAAATTTAAATCAAATTGTGAGGTCAGGGCAGATTCCCAGCCCTAAACAATATAAAGCCGTATTTTCCTAAATAAAAATTCTAATTTATCTTTAAAGTCCTTCCATACATTGCATGTGAGTTTTAGAATTGCCTTTTTTCAGCAATTTTTTTTTTTTTTTTTTTTTTTTTTTTGTCAGAGGTCATTTTTTTTGTGCTTTGAAAGAAACTGGTGGATTTTGTTTTTAAGGAATGATATTCCATGTTCTCAAATACTGAGATTTGATATTTTTGATTTGATATTTTGATTTCTTTAGTGATTTTCACAATTTGTTTGCGGTGACTCTAGATATGGAAAGCTACTATATAGTATTTCATATCTCATTCCTACAGATTGATTTTATATTGAAATTCGAATCAGATTGAATCGAATCATTAATTTGTGAATCTGAAATGAGTCGATTTGGGGTATCAGTGCTAATACCCAGCCCTAATGTGCAGTGCGTGAGACTTTATTCTAGCATTAAAATAAAATCTTTCTTGTTTGACCTTGTACTTTAATTGCTTCTGTTATAATTCTGTTATACTATTGGGCAGGGCCACCTATGAAGAGAGAACGGGGAAGTTGGTATTGCCCATCACTACAGGCTGATGTTGTGAACCAAATGCAAAGTTTTCTTCCTATTAAAAAAAAAAAGATCCCATGTAAAAAACTGACATCCGATTGGTTGTTTTGCTTTTTAATGCAACCGCAGACTGCAAAAGTCAAGCTCTTGCCAAATCGATTATGACTGTGAATTTGTCGAACTTGTCATAAAGGCCTTCATAGAAATACATTTCTTTGTTTTTTTTTCATATGAGGAAATTTTGATCTGATGTGAAAGTCTTTAGTCCGGGGGCCTCTAGAACTTTTGATTAATGTGTACTCATTGCACTTTGAGAGAAACCCAAACGTAGAGGAATCCTGCCTGTGGCTTCCTTTTACATGGTCTGATTGTGCCAAATGTGGTGAATTCTACCATCTCAGGAACAGCCATCCTTCTGGGATTTCCTATAGAGAATGGTGCATTAAACCAAAAAACATCTAGTCAGTGACAGTTCTGTGAATGAGAGCAGTCAGAGGAGAATGGCTAGTCATCAGTCAAGCTATTGGGACGGGTCATTACATAGTGGTGTGCAGAAGTTTCTCCAAACTTCAACTTTTGAAGTAATTCTGTAGACAGAATTGGGTCCTTCCTGGTACTTCAAAGGCTCTCACTGTGTGTGTGTGTGTGTGTGTGTGTGTGTGTGTGTGTGTGTGTGTGTGTGTGTGTGTG
>JAAGVU020000038.1:15108265-15131707 GCA_011763525.2 Mormyrus iriodes
CTTTGTAAACCATTCCACAATATAGGGGCCCTGTAGCAGAGTGCTTTACTGCCTACTGTCAGTTTTATTCATATGTGGAACGACAAGGAAACCTGCATTCTGTGATCTGAGTGGATGATGCGGCTTGTAAACTTAAAGGAGCTCTGTCAGGAAGGCAGGTGCTAGACCTTTAAGTGCCTTTATATGTAAGTAGGAGAACTTTGAAGTCACTGCTGAACCTAACAGGAAGCTAATGCAGGGAACTTAGAGCAGGGGTTGTGTGTTCAAACTTCCTGCTCTTGGTGACTATTCGAGCTGCAGCATTTTGAATATGCTGCAAGGTGTTTAATGTGCAGTATGTGTTTCCGGATAACAGTATTACAGTAGTCTAACCTGTATACAAAGGCATGAAAATCTGATACCGGAATCGGCTAAGAAAACTGCAATTGGTGCATCTAGTATAATGATAAATTATGCCAACAGACTCATACCTTTATGGAATTTGTGCAAAAATAATTAAAACTGTCAGTTATGCATGAAAACGAGTGTTTAGGCTAGATTACAGTACTCATGGTATTCATGTTGATGATTTTATGAATGTTCATAATCACTATGTATCTATATGTCGCCTAGCTGTAATTACACTCATGAAGTTTAATATTAAGTTTGGCCTTCTTTTAGATGAGCACTATAGTGATAACTACAAATGTAATAGTTTTTGTGCTGACCATTAGAGACCCCTTGTGTTTTCTCTGCCCCCCGATCCTGGCAGGGAGCACCAAGCGGAGAGCATGGCTCACTCCAAGACTCGAGCCACCGATGGCAAGATCACGTACCCCCCGGGGGTCAAGGAGATCTCAGATAAAATCTCCAAGGAAGAGATGGTGCGACGGCTCAAGGTAACATTTTGTGGAATGATCTGGTCACATTACAAAAGCAGCGGCAAGCTTTCTCATGTTTTTATATTACGAAGGCTGCCGTCTTATAGTTAGTGGAGCACCATATAAGCCTTTTCGTTTGTGCAGGGTAACCTTGTAATATCCACGTTAGCGGTGGGGGGAGATTGATTCAGTTACAGATCACAGTTCTCCAGGGGGACGATTTTTAGATTGCCGCAAGATATAAAAATTGATTAAGTATCAGTTTAACTTAGGTTAATTATGGAGGTAACATTTGTTACTGTTAATATATGTGCCAAATCGCACACAACCCTGTTTTGCCTGGCGTGCTTGAGTCTGGCACAGTGCTATCATGAATGAGCAAGCGTATGCACAGACTTTTCCAGCACTCTCATTTTAAAGATTGGGAAAACTTTGGATTCTAGAAAGCTAATCGCCAGCTAGATATGATTACGACTGTCTACATTATTTATCTCTGTGAAGTTTTAATATTGTTGTAATGGCACTAATATTCATATCCATTTTTCTCAGCAATGCCCCAGCTACGTGTGCAAGGCAACAAGTCCTTGACACAACTTTAAACACATCCTCCCAGGCAGGGCTGACAAAGCCAAACGGACAAAGTCCATTGCACTGATATTCTTTAGAGAATTTCACTTTTCATTTTTTTTAAAACCAACACGTCATTTTCCAGTTCAAAGTGTCAGCTGCCATTTCATTTTTGTACCCTGCTTGTTCCCAGTAGCATGCTTACTATAGAACATAGAGGCACTCAATTTGTCACTGAGGTCTAGATTCCTTCAGCCTCAAAAAGCTAAGGTGCTGCCCCTGATAATTTCTGGGATAGATTTTGCCAACTGGGGGAGGGGTCCTCCTTGGTAAATTACACTAACTAGGTGGTCTCCCTCAGAATTTGCTGGGGGGTGGCTGAAGCAGATCGATTTGCGTGGTTCAGAATCTGCCGTTTGAGTGCCCCTATTGTATACTGTGAAGGTTGTGTAAAGATTGGTGTATGTCACTTACCGTGTGGTTTGTTCTGATCCCGCATTTGCCAAAACGCTGCTACTGTTGTAGGTACTGTAGTTTGTACTGAACTTTTATGTGTTTTATCTTTTTTGTTCTTTGTTGAGTAGAGCTCAGTAACGAGATGATCTTAACTTTAAATGTTGACCTGAAATACTCGAGGAATCATGTTAGAAGCAGCAAACATTTTTAAGGAACTTCAGCAAAAAGTGTAAAAAAAACAATGAATACTAAATTGTTAAATGCATCAATGTAATATTGCATTGGGAGGTGTGTGCCAGTTCTCACCTGTAACCTACATGGATGTACCTGCTTTGTTGATGTAGATGGTGGTGAAGACTTTCATGGACATGGACCAGGACTCAGAGGAGGAGAAAGAGCTTTACCTTAACCTGGCACTTCACCTGGCGTCCGATTTCTTCCTCAAGCACCCAGACAAAGATGTGCGGCTCCTGGTGGCCTGCTGTCTGGCAGACATCTTTCGTATCTATGCCCCAGAGGCACCCTACACCTCTCCAGACAAGCTCAAGGTTGTTTTTTTAATTTGCTTTTTATTTTTTATTTATACACGCTGTCCAGTTATACACATGGGTATCTTATTAGCTTTATATATTCAGGTACAACTGCAAGCTTGGCAGCCTTGTGGTCAGTGAAGCAAATTTAAGAACACCATGAGACCTATTGCTGCGTGACTTGGATCTCAGTGGTTGGTTGTTGTTTACAGGCAGTCGACTCTGTTTGAAACGCTTTTGTGTTTTTTGTGTTTCAGGATATTTTCATGTTCATCACTCGACAGCTCAAGGGTCTGGAGGATACAAAGAGCGCACAGTTCAACAGATACTTCTACTTATTAGAAGTATGTCTATACCTTCCACCTTTACAATGGACAGGGAATCAATTTAAAGTTTTACTAGTGTGATGCAAGGCCGATGCTTCTCCAAGCCTGGTTGCTGTGGTGGCAGCAACTGATAGTTTCTCTTTCTGCCTGACAGAATATAGCCTGGGTGAAGTCATACAACATCTGCTTTGAGCTGGAGGATAGCAATGAGATCTTCACTCAGCTCTATAGGACACTGTTCCAAGTTATCAAGTACGGTCACCGCCCCAAACTAACATAAACAGTCTCCTGTCCTATGCTGTAAAAATCCATATTGTCAGACACAAGCTGTCACATGGCAGAATAAATGCTTGTAACATACAACAACCAATTAAAGAAGTGTTTGTATGTGCAGAGCAGTCAACAGAATTCAGACTATAAGTTGCTAGTGAAGTGTCTTGGGATGAAAAAGTGATTTTGGAACCTGGCTTTAAAGAAATGGAGACAGATGAATGTAGTAGTGGATTTTATTGTCTCACCCTATTAGTAGTAATTTAAGTTTAGTACATGATCTCTAGGCCAAAATATTACCTTTTCCCCCCTGCGCACTATTGGGTTACCATGGATCTCATTGGATGTTGCTGCCCTGCTGTCTACTAATCACATGATGTTCTTCTTTCTATGGCCCTTTTCTGATTTTCCCCTACAGTAATGGGCACAACCAGAAGGTTCACATGCACATGGTGGACTTGATGAGCTCTATAGTGTGTGAGGGTGACACAGTCTCCCAGGAGCTGCTGGACACTGTGCTGGTCAACCTGGTTCCTGCCCACAAGGTGACACTTTGTTTGACACTCTGGATGGTCCAGCATATTCCCATGGCTGTAATTTTAGTTGTGCTAATATGGTGGCGTTTCTAATTTTAATGTCGTCTTATGTTTCTTGATCTGTTTAGGGCTTTAGATGGCTACTCTATGAAACTGTTATCTAGTGATTCTCTACCATCTGTTAGACTTGTAGCTCACTGAAAAGCTGTACATGTTAACAGTCATCTGCAGACTGACCACACATGGTCCTTTATGGGCATCGCCACCCCCACATCCTCTGTGGTCTTCTGCGATCATTTATACTTCATGACTGATTAACTGTAAGAGCCCTAAACAAAAAACAAGGCTTAAACACCCAGTGGCTGTGTGACTTGACCTAATGAAAATCAACTGAGCAACCAATGACGAGTGTCGGTCTGTGGATAGTCAAATTAGCTGGTGACTGACAGTTTGTAATGGCGCTCAGGTTGAAGCCTCTATTTGCCAACACTTATTACAGGTGCTGGTCACTGGGTTCATGTGTTGTGTGTGTGTGTGTGTGTGTGTGTGTGCGCCCACAGTCCTACAGTGCTTTCTAGATCTGTGAAGATCCATAATCGTCTTGATTTTAGATTGAATTGGCACTCCGTTACTGTTTGAGTTGAGTAGTGTTTAGATAGTTCCTGGCCATGAGGCCTGACTTATAATGATGGTGTGTGCTGTGGCTGCGTTTAGTGCTTTTGTTGTCTTCAGTTTAGACCGCAGAGCTTGGTACTGGCTGGATGCTAAAATAAATGGAGGTAACAGAATCAGGGCCTGGTGGAGTTTCCTGGAGGAGACCCATATGAGGAGTGCATTTGTCCCATAGTTATTGTGCGTGGTGGTCTGTTTATATGAGATTTGTCATTTCTGTGTTTGTCTTGAGACTATGCCATGTTTCTGTTTGTCATAAGTAGCACAGTAGAAAGCTGGTTGTGTTCGCCCTTCCAGTAGAGCATGCTGTGTGTCTCTCCGTTTGTCCATACAGAACCTGAACAAACAGGCATACGATCTGGCCAAAGCCCTGCTGAAGCGGACGGCACAGGCCATTGAGCCATACATCACCAACGTGAGTGAGCGTTCCGCAGCTAAGCACATGCTGTCTGTTGCTTCGGCTGTGTTCCCT
The DNA here is from genome assembly GCA_011763525.2 of Mormyrus iriodes. NCBI lineage: Eukaryota > Metazoa > Chordata > Actinopteri > Osteoglossiformes > Mormyridae > Mormyrus > Mormyrus iriodes. The sequence continues at coordinate 15,112,955 of JAAGVU020000038.1, forward strand.
ACCCTCATTCACCCTCCCCCCTCTCGACTCGCCCCCCATGACTCTTCCTTGTTTCTTTTCTTCATTCACAAAGCCAAAGCCGCCCAGTAGTTTGGTGTGTGATCAGCTGCCTTCTCTTCTTCTGCCCTTATTAAGTCGCAGCCTTGGGTATGAACTCCCATTTCTTTAGGTAGTGTGGTTGTACCTCAGTGAGACTTATCTGTGTGTCAGCCCCCTGGGAAGCTGTCCCTTGAGCACTCATTAAAACCTGCTGGCTAGAACTGAGCTCTGGTTCCTGTATCCTCTCCCCCCCTAAAAACCTGCTTTGCATCACCCGTGTCTCCCTTTGAGCTCCACAGCCAGCTGCAGTCTGTTTGATTTAGTGTTTGGGGTGTGAAGCAGCCTTATTGAATTGCACTTCTCCCTGAAATGTAACCCATCAAAGGACACTGTCATGTAGTCATGGGTAAATTATTAATGATGACGATGGACGTCTAGCCAAAAGTGAGGTCTTCAAAGTTCTGTATGATGCAGTAGCATCTTATGCTATATGTTTGTGTGGATGCCAGGCATTTCCATGGGAACATAGCACAAACCTTGATTGTTTTGCACAGTTCTTCAATCAGGTGCTGATGTTGGGGAAGACATCAGTGAGTGACCTGTCAGAGCATGTTTTTGACCTCATCCTGGAGCTCTACAACATCGACTGCCACCTCCTCCTTTCCGTCCTCCCCCAGCTTGAGTTCAAGCTGAAGGTACTGAGCTTGCACCTACACGTAATAAATTGGTGGTAATGCCTAAAGGTCTTCGTCTCTGGCTTGTGCCTTCTGATACAGTTCTCTCCATGGCATCATCTGTGCAGTTTTAATGTATTTTAGTATTGGTTCCTTTTTTATATATGTGTCAGTAGTTGTTCTGGACACCACTGTTCAGGACAAACTGTTTCGTTACCCAGAGCAACGACAATGACGAGCGTCTACAGGTGGTGAAGCTTTTGGCCAAGATGTTTGGGGCGAAAGACTCTGAGCTGGCGGCGCAGAACAAGCCGCTCTGGCAGTGTTACCTGGGAAGGTGGGAGCGTGATCTTTCACATCTAGCTCTCCGCTGTGCCGTGTCAGTTGGATCTCGCTGCCAGAGAAATCCTGTTCCTGTTCCTGACGTCGTGGTGATTTGGGTTTTCGCCACAACCTCTTACACCCTTTTCTGTTCATACTTCAAGGTTTAACGACATCCATGTTCCCATTCGCCTGGAATGTGTGAAGTTTGCCAGCCACTGCCTGATGAACCATCCTGACTTAGCCAAAGACCTTACAGGTACCCCCATGTCTGTTTTATTCTGTGTGAATGCAAATCTCACAGAATTAAGTATTAACAGATGTAAATCATTCACAGGGCTACATAAATTGGGCCTCCCTTCTCCTGAGCATTTAGGCCGCCAATGGCAGTTTTCCAGTTGTGATGAGCATGTTCCTTGTGCAGTGCTCAAGTTGGCTGTGGGACTGACTTAATTCTGCAGGGAATTCTTGCCATTAGTTTACGTTCCTTTTTCTCAGTGTATTTTTTAATTCAGGCCTGACTGGCAAAGACCATAGAGTCCTTTTAGCCTCTGGATGTTTGCTGTACTGTTGACCTCAGAATCTTTTTGCAGAGTACCTTAAGGTGCGGTCACATGACCCAGAAGAAGCCATCCGACATGACGTCATCGTGTCCATTGTGACGGCTGCCAAGAAGGACCTTTCGCTCGTTAATGATCATCTGCTGAATTTTGTGAGAGAACGGACATTGGACAAAAGGGTAAGTCTCCTGGTTCTGTGGTGGTTGTCTATGTTCTTTGCTTTATCTGGCTGTGATGGTCTTTTCTAAATAGAGGGTTCTTTTTGTGTGTTTTATGAAGCACTTACTGAGGTTCCTCATAAACATGGGTACCTTTTCGGATGTAGGTTCAGTGCCTTAACCAGGACATGTGGGCCCAATACAGCCATGCAGTTTTTGACTAATGCACATTCACCCACTGCTCTGTCTTCTCTCATTTTAGTGGAGGGTACGCAAAGAAGCAATGATGGGTCTGGCCCAGATCTACAAGAAGTACTCCCTTCAGGCAGAGGCTGGGAAGGAGGCCACCAAGCAGATCTCCTGGATCAAAGACAAGCTTTTACATATCTACTACCAGAACAGCATCGATGACAGGTAAGTTGGCCAGGGGTGGTGGGACTCATTCATTCACTAGTAAGGAGAAGATTTACTTGAGTTAAGGCTTTTAGTGCATTGGAGGTGGATGACAAGCTGTATCTAGAGGCTTTAGGGTGTTATGTGAGTTTTATGTGAGTACTGGTCACAAGTTCAGTGGTAGGTTAGAGAAAAGTTATGCAAGTGGATTGATTCGAATTTGTGTATTACTTTCTGTTTGCTGTTAACCTGAAGTTCTACTTCTTCCTGTCAGGTTGCTGGTGGAGCGAATCTTTGCCCAGTATATGGTTCCTCACAATCTGGAGACGGGCGAGCGAATGAAGTGTCTGTATTATCTGTATGCCACGCTGGACCTCAATGCTGTAAAGTGAGCTCCTTCAAGCTCGTCCCACTTCATAAGTTTCATCAGCAGTGTTTGTCCTGAAGATGCCCTAACTGCACCTTCACAAGGCAGCTGCACCAGTATCGCTTTGTTTTTTAAAGGGAAAGTGTGACTCCTGTCCCCTGGAGCTCCCGTTAACGTTTACCATTGCTCATTTTCTGTGCCAGGGCACTGAACGAGATGTGGAAGTGTCAGAACATGCTGCGGCATCATGTAAAAGACCTGCTGGACCTGGTGAAGCAGCCGAAGGTGAGGACATTGAAGAGAAGTTCCTGTCATACTTCCTGTTGCCCTTATGCCCTCCTCAGGACAGTACTGAAGTTTTATGTGATCTACACAGCTCTGAAAAGCTTAACTGCTGTCAAAAGTTGCCATATTAGCATTAAAATTCCACATTTGTATCTGAATTCATATTAAAAATGTGTAGTTGTTGGGACTTTTGGGAAGAATTGGAAATGGAACAGACATTGGAACTGCCCTCTGATGTGTTATACTGACAGTTTCCTATGTTTTGCTTTTCAGTCCGATGCCTCCAGCAAGGCAGTGTTTTCCAAAGTCATGGTGATCACCAGTACGTCCCGCACACTTTGCATCTTATCACAATAGTTAGGGGTGTTTTTCTTAGTTGTAACAAACATAAACATTTCTCTACATAGGGAATCTTCCAGACCCAGGGAAGGCCCAGGACTTTGTGAAGAAACTGGCCCAAGTTCTGGAGGAAGATGAGCGGATTCGGAGCCAGCTGGAAACCCTTGTCAGCCCAACCTGCTCCTGCAAGCAGGCAGAGGCTTGTGTGGTAAGGATCTCCTTTATCGCTGTGGCCTCAAGCCCTGGATATTTTTCATTTGCGAATGATCCATATTTTTCCATGAAGAATATAGTTCTCTGGTGAGTTGTTGGATGTAATGGATTTCACATTCTTACCCAAATAAGACTCACTATTCTGTGTTACACTGCAGGTGAAAAATTGCCCAAATGTGTTGGGCTCTTTTGGGAGGGAGCAGGCGACAGTATCTGATGTACATTTAGGTCTAAAGAAGAAGAAAGGGGTGTTCAGATAATCATGATGAACGGGATCAGTTGAGGTGTGTCTGTCTCTCTGACTCTGTCGGTCTGTCTAATCACAGAGAGAGATCACTAAGAAACTGGGCAGCCCTAAACAGCCCAGCAACCCATTCCTGGAGATGGTGAAGTTCCTGCTGGAGAGGATCGCACCAGTACACATTGACACAGAGTCTATCAGGTACACAGACTTATGTGTGTAAAGGGTACTGCTTCCAATAAAATGGTCCTGACCAAAAAATCAAGGTGAGGGTACAAAAATGACATGCTTATTAAGGCCTCTGTAGATGAAAGAAAAATGTGCCAGACAACTAAAGAGCCAAAAGGTAGAAGGAAAAAGGAGAACAAAAATAAAGATTTTCGGTGTCCTTTCTAAAATAAGCATCGGCCTCAGAGTTTATAGCACTCCACATCCGCTATAGCCTCTTAGAGTGAATGACTCACATAGCGGAGCACAGCACAGCAGAAAAATGACTAACTCACTTCTGGATCCAAAATGACACGCCAGATGCACCATGGTGCCCAGCCCCATAGACTGACAGGGGAACACAACACACTGAAAAATGCCCTGGAGCCCTAGATACATATTAGGTGCTTTACTTACCAAAGTTCTGGGACCCAGTCCCGGTTTACAAGTCCCTGGGCTGTCTCAACCTGGAACTTTTGTAGCTCCTGGCCACTTTTGTCTGTCTTTCTCACCGCACAACAGGACCTGGGACCTTTATGCTAAATAAGGATGGAAGACACAAAAAGTCTGTAGGTTAAACTTCATGCATTATGTGAAACTGCACCGGCACGCCAAAACAAGGGAAGAGAAATAAGTAGTTTCTTAGTTGTTAATTATTGAGGGGATCGATCATGATCAAAACAGGACACTGCCTATTATTTATATTTTACATATGTGACCCACGACATGTTCATGATTCTAAATAAATCTGGCCAGCAAACAATTTTTGATTTTCCACAGGATAAATTATCCCGCTAATAAGCACTGGCAAGTTTCACCGCCGGCACCAGCTATATTAGACAAAAATATATTGGTGATCGAATTTTCCAATGCAGAAATATGGAGGTGCAAAATAAAAATTTATTTATTGATGCATTGAATATAAGTTGTGTACAAAAATAATTCCATCTACTCAGTTTTTGCTCCTCTAGATCTTTTTCCACACTTCTGCGTAATTCCAAGTAAGTGCTGGTGCTTGTGGTCAATCAATCAGCAAGCTATCACTGTAAACTCCTCCCTAAAGGGTTCTGGAACTGCCTCCAAGGAACTACAATCGGTCTGAGTTCCTGCAGTGTGAACACAAAACTCCCTGGTTCTGGGAAAAAAGGTTCTGGTTCCAGAAAAAAATTCCAGTGGTGTGGTCAAAAAAATTGTATGTAAAAGAATATCAATCATTTCCATTAAACAACCATTTCAAAGTAAAAGGATTATTGACACTTGCCAAGCATGTGCATCTCATCTTCATTCTCACTGTTTCCTTGCAGCGCCTTGATCAAACAGGTGAACAAGTCCATCGACGGCACGGCTGACGATGAGGACGAGGGCGTCCCCACGGAGCAGGCCATCCGGGCAGGCCTGGAGCTGCTCAAGGTGCCAGAGCCCGGGGGACTGACTTGGGAAGTGCACACATGGATACACGCTAGCGTAGAGAGATTAGGAAGAGCAGAGCATACATGTACATGGATGTGTGCCCGAGACAAACAGGAAGAACAAGCACACACACACGGATGATCATGCTGCAAAGGCCGATATGTCTCTGTGTGGCTGGTGACGCCTCTGGTTTACATCGACCTGAGACTGCTATAGTTTGATGCCCGCCTGTGTCGTCACCACCCAGGTTCTGTCCTTCACCCATCCGGTGTCGTTCCACTCGGCCGCCACCTTCGAGTCACTGTTGGGCTGCCTCAAGATGGATGATGAAAAGGTGGCCGAGGCTGCATTGCAGATCTTCAAGAACACAGGCAGCAAGATGGAGGAGAGCTTCCCTCACATCAAGTCGTAAGTCCGTCCCCTTGGTCTGCCTGCGAGGACGTATGGTTCCACTGGGCACTGGTCTGTTACTCGAGCTTGATCTTTATAAAGTTTATAAAGATCAAGTTTATAAACATTGAGACGGGGGTTGGAAAAAAAACAATAAAAATCAGAGCTTGTCTTCTACATCTATGTGGGCACTGCATGTCAAAATAAGCGGCTCTTCTGTTGCTGGTACTCCCTCTAGGGTTCTGTTACCGGTACTGCAGAATAAAGCCAAGAAGGGCCCTCCTCGCCAGGCCAAATACGCCATCCACTGCATCCATGCCATGTTCTCCAACCGGGACACGCAATTCGCACAGATATTTGAGGTGAGATCTGCTGGTTTTCAGGCCACGCTCATTGCCTGTAAGGTCCTGCTGTGGTTTGCATTATCTATTCTTAGCTGGGAGTGATCTCATGTGTAGCTCCTGTCCTCTGTGATCACTGGCCCAGTTTGACCGATTTGCTGCCCGCTTGCTGGTTTATTGCTGGCTGTTTTGTTATTTTGCATTATGCATTGGAGGAATTAGTACTATCCTAGTACTGCACTTTATGTTCATGTTCCTCTGGAGTCCAAACCCTGCCGAGAGTTCTAGATCTTTCTGTAAATACAGATGCTTCTTGACTTACGATAAGTTGCGTCCCAATGAACCCATCGTAAGTTGTAAGTCAGATATGATATGACACACTTAGCCATCTAGCAGACATAATGGGCTTGGGAATACATGGGAGCGGGGGGGGGGGGGGTAAGGGGGTACAATGTTAAACACTGCCATTTCCCAGCATCGGTAGAAAGTATCGCTAGCCTGAGAATAGATCAGAATTCAAAGTTTGACTACTGAATGTGTTGGATCGTAAAGTCGAGATCATAAGTCTAAACATCGTCAAGCAAAGAGCATTTGTAGTAAATATCTAAGGGTGTGTAATAGTTCTGGTGAGGTGTTTAGTACTTGGTGACCTTCCAGCACCAGGGCACCTTCTCTGAAAGTTCAGCTGCCTATGTCCCCATCACCCCTCTCCCCAGCCCCTGCACAAGGGCCTGGACCCAGCCAACCCAGAGCAGCTCATCACACCGCTCACCACGCTAGGCCACCTTGCCATGCTGGCGCCAGAGCAGTTTGCGGGGCCGCTCAAATCCTTGGTGGCCAATTTCATTGTTAAGGACCTGTTGATGAACGACCGGGTAGGTTGGAAACCTGCCAGCCTCTGAGATATTGGTGGAGATGGAGGACAGTTCAGAGATGTGTATTCTGCTTCTCTGGACTTCATGTAAATGGATTATGATTGTTCGAGAGAATCTATGGGCTCTTTCCATGCTAGTCAATGTTGTGTTGTGTCAACTCTTAAGATGCCTGGTAAAAAGACAACTAAGCTGTGGGTCCCAGATGACGAGGTCTCTCCTGAGACGCTGGCAAAGGTGAGACTTTCAGATCCCCCTGAACTTTGGCCCCTGACATAGGCTTTTGGGGTCTGTAGTGATTGCTGCCTGTTTGATTCGTGTGTATCCCAATGCAGATCCAAGGGATTAAGTTGATGGTGCGGTGGCTTCTGGGAGTGAAGAACAACCTCAGCAAGTCGGGTAACTCCACCTTGAGGATGCTGACAGCCATCCTGAACAGTGACGGGGACCTGACGGAGCAGGGCAAGATGGGGTATCGGTTTCCTTGTTTTCTAATCCGCGGTTCGCATTACACCTGTAGTAAATTAGGGGCATTAGGGTCCATTCCACCTGTCAAATGGGCAGAAGTGACACAGCTCCCCCTGCAGGATAACTTGGTTACTACATCTGACAATGAACATGGTGATGGATTTGCTCATAAATTACCTTTCACCCCATAAACACCCCTCCTCCTTCTTGTGGCAACACATCTCTGGGGTCCTCTGATGAACTTACTCCTCTACCCACCACCCCCCAGGAAGCCGGACATGTCACGCCTGCGTCTGGCTGCTGGCTGTGCCCTGCTGAGGCTGGCCCAGGAGCCCTGCTACCATGAGATCATCACGCTGGAGCAGTACCAGCTCTGTGCACTCGTCATCAATGTGAGACTTGGGTGCTTTTTTTGTCTTTTATCTAAAGTGTTTGTTCTGGATGTTTTACTGGAGCATTTCAGGTTAAGTACATTTCTCAGTCACGATCACAGGCTCTTTCCTGAGACTGAGATTAATTTCGTGTTCTGATCCATGGCACTACCTGGTCACACTTTGACGTGGCTGTCTGTGTGTTTCGTGTTTGATTTATTTTCGCCCACAGGCAGCAAGGCGGATAGAGACGGGCTGATTATCTGCCTTGTTACTTGCTGCCTGTGGGTGTAAATAAATCACCTGAAGGTGGTACAACCCCTGCCGTACCTTTTTGGTTATACCAATTGTGATGCAATAAACTGGTCATCTTTTATTTCTGCACAGCAGTTGGAGAAATAAACGTTTAGCCCAATAAGCAGGAGAAATATTAATTACATTGAACTTTTGCATTTGAAGTTTTAATGTTCAGTTGTTGCATTTGTAACCTAAATAGAGGACTACCCTCCCTCCCCAATGCTAATTGCTGCAGGATGAGTGTTACCAGGTGCGGCAAGCCTTCGCCCAGAAACTGCACAAGGGCCTGTGCCGGCTGCGACTGCCTCTTGAGTACCTGGCCGTGTTCGCTCTGTGTGCCAAGGACCCCATGAAGGAGCGGCGTGCACACGCCCGCCAGTGCCTGGTCAAGAACATCAACATTCGGCGGGAATACCTGAAGCAGCACGCTGCTGTCAGCGGTGAGCCGCGACCCGCCCGCCCGCCCTCTGCTCATGCTTCATCTGGTTCCCCTCTGGTCTATTCCGATTGGTCCCTGTGTTTTACAAGAAAAGCTTCACCAAATGCTAGTGGAAAACGGAATATCATTGTTTTGTTTTTGTTTTTTTTTTGGCTGATGGTGACGTTACTTCCTTTTCACTCCTGAAAGGAAACTGTGCTGTTTGGCTTAGCTACCATGCTGTTCCGAAGGCAAATTCCACCGGCGATAGTCGTTTGGTCGTAATGATTCTGATTCACACTTTTTAAATAGCACCCATATATTCACTCAAACAACTGGATTTTGTGTGTCTCTCTTAATTTGGTTCAACCTGCCCTTCTGACTTGCTGGCCCTGCTGTCATTTACTCTGGTTTTTGTGAAGTAACGCTGGCCTTTTTCACTTGACCCCCCCTCCCCCCCAACCCCGTGCAGAGAAGCTCTTCTCCCTCCTGCCCGAGTACGTCGTGCCGTATACTATCCACCTGCTGGCCCACGACCCTGACTATGTCAAAGTGCAGGACATCGAGCAGCTCAAGGACATCAAAGAGTGCGTGTCTCCACTGAAGATGGGCAGCGAATGACTTTGCAGTTTTGTGATTATTGCTGTTCAATCACAGCAGCATTAGTGTTAATCTGTTACATTGCACTGTAGAAATGTGCCCCTAATTGCTAGCCAGTTTTCAGGAACAGACATTGTCTTAACATTCCTTTGAGGAGTCAGTCAGCATGAGTGTCATCTTGTGTTTCCTGTGGTGGCACCTTCAATGCCTTGTGGATGTCATCTGGGATTTGAAGCAGTTTCCTTGGGGAACTGTCTGTTTACTTACCATCTAATCCTGTTTGTCTGGGGGGATGGGGTGTCTTTGCTTGCAGGTCTTTATGGTTTGTTTTAGAAATTATAATGGCGAAAAATGAGAACAACAGCCACGCCTTCATCAGGAAGATGGTGGAGAACATCAAGCAGACCAAGGATGCCCAGGCGCCCACAGACGCCAAGATGAATGAGGTGCCACCTGGTTCTGGACCACCGCTGTAGCTTCACCTGCACATTTAGAAAAAAGGGGGTGAAAAACCGAACAAACTAATTCCAAACAACTTGATTGTCACAGATTAAAGACGTTGTTTCTCTTATTTTTGTTTCTCATTTGACTTGCTTTTATTTTACAAATGCGGGTACGTCCTGATGTTAATACTCTGAATAAGGCCCCTTTTTAATAATACCTAGTTATTTTAGTTCAACTGTATATTCACCAACTTCATGTCAGTGTTGCATATACTGATTCTATGTTTTTTGACCCTTGGGGGCTAAATCTTCTTAATATAAATTCCTCTCTTGTTTTGTTTGTCCCATTTGATAGAAACTGTACACTGTATGTGATGTGGCCATGAACATCATCATCTCCAAGAGCACTACCTACAGCCTGGAGTCGCCCAAAGACCCTGTCCTGCCAGCACGCTTCTTTACTCAGCCGGATAAGGTGCGTGCCATCTCATTGCCTGCTGGGGAATCTTCAGTGCTCCGCACCAAGGGGTCACTTCTGGAGATTAACATGTTGCTATTAGCGCAGTGCTGTATGCTTCTCTGGCGATGGCCGTAGTGTTACAACATGCATGACACTGGTGTAACCTGTAGAGCCCTTTCATTGGACGCAGTTGTAGGAAGCTCTCAGGTGCTCTAGAACCACAGCAGAGAACCACTTGTCTGCTTAACATGGGTGTAATTCTTTCCATTTCCAGTGTTTTTAAAAATCATTCACTGGCCTTTTTGTTTTCTTGTTCTGCAGAATTTCAGCAATACAAAAAATTACCTCCCTCCGGAAATGAAACCCTTTTTCACTCCAGGAAAGGTAAGACATTTAGAGTAGAAATCAGTTTCCCATGGTTTTAGTGACGCCAGATTTAAGGTCATTTGTTCTTGTAATTGAACTCCCACTCCACCCCCAGCCAAAGGCGGCTAATGTTCTGGGGGCGGTGAACAAGCCCCTGTCCACGGCCGGCAAGCAGCTGCAGACTAAGTCATCCCGCATGGAGACCATCAGCAATGCCAGCAGCAGCTCAAACCCCAGCTCACCCGGCCGCAACAAGGGCAGGTCAGCGACTGGGGGAGGCTGCCGATAGTGGGCTGTGCTTTGGTGTGGACTGTGTTCCATAATATTATTTTGTGCCTTTCAGGCTGGAAAGCACCGAGATGGATCACAGCGAGAACGAGGACATCACCATGATGAAGAAGAATGATAAGCGGGATGAGGCTGACGTGCCGCGGGTGAGAGCTTGCTAAAGGGGGTAGGGCGCAGGGAGTGTGTTGGGAGCGTAGGTTCAGTCAGAAGTTCTGCTAGGGTTTGATGCCTGATGCTTTTATCTTTAATTATACAAGCCACATGTCCTTTTCTCTGAAGCATTCTTTAGGACCTTTTAGAACAGTTTTCTTTTAACTTTAAATTGGTCTTAAGGGGCAGTTGGCTCAGTCTCTGAGCCTGTGATCGGAAGATTGCTGGTTCGAGCCCTGCCTCGGCAAAGTAGTCACTTCTGCAGGCCCATACATATGTGTCTGTGTGTCATGGAGAGCAAGGATGGGGTAGACATAGATCAATAAAGTATCATCGGTTCATTTCATCATTTCGTTTTCAAGTAACGTGGGTAGGACAGCAGACCGGAAGGAACAAGAGTGGGGTTGTGAGCATAGGCAGCGTGTGGCTCAGTGGGCTAAGCCTCTGTGCTTGTGATCGGAAGGTCGCCGGTTCAAGCCCCAGCCTCGGCACATCTGCGGGTCCTTGAGCAAGGCCCTTAACCCCCCGCTGCTATGGGTGGCTGCCCTTCGTGGACCGCTTGCTCTCACCTTCAGAGAAAAAACTGGGGGAGGTGTAAAAGAGAATTTCCCCACAGGGGTCAATAGAGTATCTACTACTACTACTAATTATTGTCATTGTTGTTATTTGTTGTTGTTGTTGTTGTTGTTGTTCTTATAATAAATGGCATTCATTTTCTTGCTGTGGTTCCCCTCCCCCAGGAAGGTGACAAGCCCCGAGGGCGGAAACGTGGTGCAGCTCCCAGTCAGGATGATGACTCCGTTCAAGAGCCCAAGCCTAAGCGGGGTCGCAAGAAGGGTACCGGGGCAAACGCGGGGGTCCCGGAGGACCAGTGGGGGGAGGAGACTCGTGTTGCCACAGGGGACAACTCCCTCGAGACGGAGGACGAGCAGAATAGCCCGCCCAAGAAACCCCGTAGGGGGCGGCCGCCCAAATCCGCCACGCCCAAAGAGGACACCCCAAACAAGGGCAGGAGGGGCCGCAAGAAGGCGACTGTGGCGGCACCTGAGGAAGAGGAGCTGGCGGCTGGGGAGGAGGATGAGGACGAAGACCGCAACAGCGAGAACATGGAGGTGAAAGCCAAAGCGGGCAGGCAGGCAAAGACACCACGGAGGTCGCAGCAGAGGTACGATTTCTGTCATCAGTGCCAAGATGGCGAGACGTTCTCCTGTACACAGAAACTGATAGCATATTATACAATCAGGCAGCTGGATGTAAGATGTAAGCACCAAATGTACAATCTCTGCCATCTCCATTCTGAGGATGATTTTGTTGACTGAATCCATGCAGGGTAGAGTCTTCAGAAGCTACAGACAATTCAGCCCAGTCCACACCACAGAAAAGGAGAGGCAGGCCACCCAAATCTGCACAACAATCAGCCAAGAAAAATGTGTAAGATTTGTGCCTAATCAAATGTGTATATATTACGTTTTTTTCCAGTCCCCACAAGGGGAAACTCAAGTTTAAAAAAAATCTGTGACTGTAATCAAAAAACTAAAAACGCCGAAAGCCTTGTATTTTGTTTGGTTATTTGGTTACTTATCGGGTTAGGACTGGGTAGGGGTTAAGGTTGTCATTTCTGGGATTAGGGTTTTGCCCATAGAAATGAATGAACGAAAATATGAATACAAACGTGTGTGTGTGTGTGTGTGTGTGTGTGTGTGTGTGTGTGCGCTTTCAGCTAGGATTGCAATATGGGGGCACATTAAAGGGACCATCTCCCGGCTTCTTTCAGGCGTGGGGGGCGTTCAAGAGCGTCGGCCGCTAAAGAGAACGAGTCAGCAGATGAGATGGAGACTGAAGCATCCCAGCAAAGCGTGGATGACGAGGAGGAGGATGGGGAACAGGAGGAAGATGGAGGTGACCACACCATGCTCAAAGTAAGTTCTGCAGCACCTCTGCTTGGAGGTGTGATGTGACTGGGGTACTGCCATTATTCTCCTGCTGGAAAAGCCAGGTAGTAAACAGCTGTGAGTCAGGTGCACTGGCTGCAGCTCACGTAGCTGAAATGAACCGACCCGGTAACCCTATGTTAGGTTTCTGACACTTTGTATTACTGGGGTTTTAAGAGGTTAATAATTGCTCGCATTCAGTCCCCCTTCCCCCGCACTGGGCCAGAAGTTGTTTATATATTGCCCCCAGATGACCCAGGTTCTGCTGAGTAATGATGGGGGGGAGGGGGGGTTGCTTTTCAATTAGGTACGACGGAAGGTGGGTGCCCGACGAGACCGAAGATGAGGGAGGGACAAGGAGGGAAATGACGTGAGCGAGAGCGAGGACTGCAGTATCCCAGGACGTCTGATCTGCGCTTCAGAGATGTGTGGGTGCGAGTAAAGATGGAGGTTGGACATTGGTCCCTTTCACCTTTTGGACTTTGCCTTCTGATGCCCCTGTTACCCCCCCCCAGCCCCCCCCCCTTCGTGTTCACAAGCTTTTGCCACGCACATTGATTTCATTAACTGTGGGTTGTTGTGCATTGTGATGTTCCCTGGCTGTGTAGAGATATAACCTAAAGAAAAATTAATGTAAATAGTCTTTTATGTCTTTTTTTTTTTGACTGGGGGGTATTGTATAGCTTTTATCTATCAGCTCAGCTTTTAAGCGCAACACCTGTATTTTCAGTCACGAGAACTCAAAAGACCTTCAGTGATATGTCAAATGTCATTTTCAATCTCAAAAATAGATGAACAGTTTACAATTTTTCCTACTTTGTGAGATCAATCATGTGTATTCTTTTTTAAAATTTTCATTCATTTGTTTACTCCACTGTACATTTTACCCACAGTGCTTTTAAAGGGATGGGGGGGGGTTAAAGGAAAATACGACACTGGTTTTAAGATGATTAAAAGGATCCAGTAATTGTTCAGTTTTACACTTCGTTATGGACAAAGCATTTAAAAAAAAGTCTTTTTATCTAGTGCATAAAAATGCTTATTAACTTCCCAGTCGATTTTGCAGTCTGTTGTACCAATAAAATGCCCTATAGAAACTGACAGTTTTTGTTTTGATTGGTGTTTGATATGAGCCCTAGCAGGGCTGAAAATTTGAGACTATGCCTGTAGCCCTTCAGTGGTATGGCGCCCCCTGCTTTCAAACATACTAAGCTTCCATTACTGTTCAATTGTAAACAGGAATGCAGTCATCTGATTTGTCGTTCCTGCCCTCTCCTGTGATTGGTTTGTTTAGCAGAACCACTTATTAGTAAGAGCAAAGCTCAGGAAGCACGGTGTGTTCATTCCTGTTAGGCGACAGTTTCCACCTTCTGTACCCTGCCTACACCCCTGCCCCACACATGCACACATTCTCCCTCCTATCCTTAACGAGTGGATGGAAAATTACGGCTCCGTGTGCCTCCAGGCCTGCAGTCTTAACCATTAGTTTCAGTCTGTGAGTGAAAATTCTCAACTCGGATTGTTTCTGGAACAGTTGGGGAACGTTCAGTTGCAGGGTTGCCACGGATACAGGTGCCGCTGAAGCTCAATAACTCAAACCAAACTAGACTGCTACCATAAAAATTGGTCTGGGTCCTTAAAAAGATGCCAACTATGGGAGGGTAGGTGTTATCGGGATAGGGAAATTGGCCCATATTTTACAGTGTAGGCTGTGACTCAAACCCCCGCCCCCGCCCCCCCGGGCACGACGCCCAGTCTGACTCCTCAGTAACCAGCCAAGACGAGCCACTGTTAATCCGACACGGGCTTTGAGGCTCCGAATGCAGTCAGATAGCAGTCAGACGCGATCCAAATACGGTTCAGCCATAATGCTTTGCGGAGTTTCACCTGTCCTGCTGAAGTATGTGGCCTGCCTGTAAGCAGTGAAAAAGCTTTGTGTGTCTCTCAGGATGTTGATTGCCCCCCACACACACACACATGAACATCCGCTGCCACCCCTACTATAAAAAGAGACTCTGCGGTCCTCCGTTTGCCCCCCTCTGTCAATTTCTTCCCCATTAACGTGTCATATCTCGATGTGTATCCAGATTATGCACATTTAAGCTGGCAGTTACTGATGTTTGTGCTGCCTGTAATGGCTTTCCTCACCAACAGGAGAGGCACAATCCTTGTGAGTGCTCCTGTGGGTGGCCAGGGTCTAATAAAATCAGCATTCTCAGGAACATCGTGTTACCGGCTATGATGTAATGCGCTGTCGATTTCCATGCATCACATTAGTTTGCATCAGAAGGCCACCGTGGTTCAAAAGGACATTTGAACTTTTTTCCACAGACCCACCTAAGGTAAGGATCTGAAGATTTATGCTTCATCCGAGTCATTCTTTGGCAATATCCTTTCCGTCACAGAAAATCCGCTCCACGCTATCCACATCTGCCTGCCCTCGTTCTGCCAAATGTTGGCAACTTGATGTTTTTCTAATTGCTCTCAGCTGATGGAGATACTGAATATAATAAGTTAAAAAAAAAAACAGGCAATTTTCAAGTCATTAAATGAACATCTTTTTAATGGGCAATATTAACGGCAATAGTGGATTCTGCTTACATTTGCAAAGAACCTCATCCTTTGGGTCTTGTCGATACAAGATGACATGAGCATACACAAATGACCGGGGAGTTTTGCTGCTGTCATTACTGGCCCATAAAAGACATATTTACAGTCCTCTGTAATCTGCTTCCTGTCCGTCTGTTCCAGCCTCTGCTGCCTGGTAACAGCCCCACCGTCCTGTTGCACCAGTACCATGGCACACCTGTCTCTCTTCCTGCGTTTACCTGAATATATCTGAGGGTGACCCCTGTCTGACCACTTGGCTGTTTTTTCTGTATTCCTTGTTCTGACTGACTCTACCATATTTAATTTCTTTTTCTTCTGAAAAAATTATCCCCTTTCTTCTACGATGCAACCTTAAACTGCAATGTCCATAGTTCTATTATCAGGCTTGCTACTTACTTACACTTACTACTTAATATCAGACTGAATGCCCCACATAGCCTGGGGGAACTGACCCAGGGGCAAGACTACACTGCTATTAATAACTAAACCACCTGTAACCAGAAAGCAGCAACAAGCACCTCACCATGTTCTTGACTCCACACACACACACACACACACACACACATACATATAAAATGGTCGCCTGGTCCTTGACACTGTTTCATGATGGTAGCGGCTACATGATATTCTCACAGCAATCATTTAGTAAGGGTTAACCTTTCCCAGGTAAACTGGTGTGAATCAGATCTCCTTAAAATCGGTTAATGCTCTGGATTTAATACTTTCCTGATGGACACGTATGTTTGGTTGGAGAAAAAGAGCAGGTCCTATAAAAGTATCAAGAAATGTTCCTATTAAACCCATCTTCCTCATTTCCTATATGCCAATATACCAATATGCCTCAAGGGATGATTCATTGTATCTTTGCTGGCTTTATGAATGGGCTGAACCCCTATTCTTCCAGATGAGAACCACACAGCACTACTTGACGCATCCACTTATGTTCTTCAATATGTTCCACAGGGTTATATATCACATTTAACTCCACAAACAAACAGACCACAGCTAGAATACCCTTGTACTGCCGCACGCCTGGGTTGCACTGTGCGGAATGAGTCTGGGTAATAATTGATAGATTTCCTAACAGCAGAAAAGAAGCCCGCTGGGGTTTGTGACAGATCACACTTGGAAAAGCGGGAGAGCAAGACGGGACGATATCCACGGGGTGGTACTGCGCCAGCAAATGACCGTGTCGTTAGACCTCACAGCCTTGATCGAGTCCCTCAAGAAACAGACGGAAGCATTATGTGCGTCTCCAGGCTTCTGCTCGTCACCATACTTGCCTCTTTCGTCCTGCGGGCAGCCACGGGTCCTGGCGCTGGGCAACGCACCTGGGAGAGGTTTAACAAACTGCCCTACCCTGGCGACAAGGCATTCCTCTACGACACCTTCCCCGATGGCTTCATGTGGTCCGTGGGAACAGCGGCTTACCAGGTGGAGGGTGCCTTCGACAAGGACGGCAAGGGGCCGTCGATCTGGGACACCTTCACCCGCGGGGGGAGTCGTGTAGCGATGGGAGATGTGGGTAGCGACAGCTACCACAACATTCATGGCGACATTCGCGCCTTGCGCCAGCTGGGCGTCACTCACTACCGCTTCTCAGTGTCCTGGCCACGGATTTTCCCCAACGGCAGCCGCAGCAGCTGCAATGAGATGGGAGTGAGTTACTACAGGAACCTGATACAGAGGCTGAGGGAAATCAGGGTTGAGCCTGTGATCACTCTCTACCACTGGGATCTGCCTGACCACCTGCAGCACCATCTCGGCGGATGGGCCAACCCAGTCCTGGTGGACCTCTTTCATGACTATGCCGACTTTTGCTTCCAAACTTTCGGCAACAGCGTCAAATACTGGATCACCATAGACAACCCATTCGTAGTGGCCTGGCATGGATATGGCACTGGCATGGGGGCACCTGGCATCAAAAATGATTCGGATTTGCCTTTCAAAGTTGGACACAATCTCCTCAAGGTAACAAAATGAGTAATATTAACGAAAAAAATTCCCCTGATCATACAAAATGTTTTGCTGATTTTCAGATGCATGGTAACCTTAAAGGGGAGGTGTTCACGAATATTTCTAATTTAAGCATCGTAAATGAGGAAGGAAGCTGTATATTTTCCATAATATGTTAGATATTATGGATATTATGAGTCTGAGCTGCATGACCATTGAATCATGCCACCTGTTTATCAATTTGAGTATTATTAACGATCTCTCCGCAACATGTTTTCTAGAAGGTTACCTGGCAGGCTTTGCATATTTATCTCCTTCTCAAGCATCAGACACATGAAAGACAACTGTGGTCATTGACGGGGTGCGGGGGTTAATGACTCAGGTGTTGTGATATGGTGGGGTTTGTGTGCCCTGCTTGGTGCTTAGCTCCATGTTTGCAACAGCTATAGAGTAAAACACTGCTTCTTGACAACGCATCAGCCATGAATCTTCATTATTGTGTTAGATTTCTAAAAACAACCTAAATCCCAGATCTATAATTTTATATTGAATGGTAAGGCACCAAAGCAAAACCAGAGTCTATGCAAAAATGTAAAAATAAATGTTAATTTGGATCGGTAACTGGCAACTCATGATGCTGGCTCCCTCCCTATCCCTCCCGATCCCGTTAACTCCAAACCGCAGGCCCACGCTGCCGCCTGGCACCTGTACGACAAAAAGTACCGGCGCTCGCAGGGCGGGAAAGTGTCCGTGGCCCTGGGCTCGCACTGGATCATGCCCAGCAAGACGAGGAGGGAGAACCTGCATGCCTGCCAGTGCTCGCTCAACTTCGTGTTGGGCTGGTTCGCACAGCCGCTCTTTGGGGATGGGGGGTACCCGGCATGCATGCGTAGCCTGCTCGGCCCCCGCCTGCCCACCTTCAGCCCCCGTGAGGCCGCCTTCGTCAACGGCACGGCCGACTTCTTCGCCCTCTCACACGGGCCGTCAGTCAGCTTCCAGCTGAGCAACGACAGTTTAAAGTTCAGCCAGAGGGAGGAGCTAGACCTGCGCATGCTGTTGTACTGGGTTCAGGCCGAGTACAACAACCCGCCCATCTTCATCGTGGAGAGCGGCTGGTTCGTCAGCGGTGATACCGGCACTGAGGACCCCAAGCACATGTACTACCTGAAAAGGTTCATCATGGAGACGCTGAAATGTAAGTTGAGGTCAAGCTTGTCACTCTGGCTGCTATGTCAAGGATTTTTGTCATTGTGCAAGTGGAGTACCCAATTATAATAAAAGTTAGTAGCTGCCTTCGCAATGACATATAATAATATAAATTACATACATAAATAACAATCAACTGATTAAAAAATACTATACATAGGACAGTAATATATATCTATGGGAATTTACTAAGAAATATTTCAGTAAATAAGCTCTGTACATATTGCACTGTTGTGATGAAACCATGTAAACATATGATGTTCACAGGGTGTATGCGTGGGTGTATTTTATCAATACTTTCCTGATATACAGTACTGTGCAAAAGTCTTAGGCAGCCAAAGAAGATGATGTTTAAATGATCTTTATGTTGGTGTAAAAC
>JAAGVU020000038.1:15134416-15148068 GCA_011763525.2 Mormyrus iriodes
AGGTGTGGTGGCTTAGCATCGGGCTTAGTGAGATTCCTCCCAGAAGAGAAGCAAGCTGGGTAGACTGGTGTCTCCATATTACCCACTGTATGAGAAAGTGTCCTGTGATGGCCTGGAATCCTCTCCAGGGTGTGCCTCGCCTCGGGCCAGTATTGGATAATATAAAAAGCAGAATATACAATATATAATGTAATTGGACTTCTTTGTTAAACTTGTTTCTGTGTCCAGTAGTCTTTTTTTTTTTCTTTTCTGATGGTGTCAGGGCTTCTGTTTGGTCATGAACTCTTTGTCTCCCCTAAGGGGGGCAAATACACCCACATAGCTACTGTAATCATTAATGAGGACTGGGGGCCACTGAGCAGCAGAGTCCAATTGGCTGGTCTTTACACATGCTTATGTGTCCATTTGGTGTTTTGAATTCTGACAGTCAGTGCTTTGGACACGCACGAACTTAACACACATACACAGAAGTGGGGGCAGGAACATGCAGCATCACCCTGTGACACAGTGACCTGTGGCACAGGCACAAACACAGTAAGACAGGTGCAGAGGCTAACGACAGGACAGGCAGGGCAGGCAATGGCCTGGGGCCCCTAGCTGGGAGGGGGCCCCCAAGGGCGGCTGATTACATAGCACATTGCAACGACAAATCTGCCTAATTTCTGTATCCTGTTTTAGTGAAAATGAAGGACTTGTGTCTATTAAATTCTTTGTTGATATTGTTCATTTAGACTTCACGCTAAAATGCAGGCAGACCCTGGGTTAAGAACGGTAGACTTACGGACAACTCGTACTAAAACTTATTATATTAATAATTTGAGTTACAGTATGTAGTTACTTTAGTTATTATTATTATTATTGTTTATTATTATTATGCACTGTATTATTATTTTTCCGACTGAACTACAAACTACTACAGACTTAGGCACTGGATGTTGTTCGTAACCTGGGGGTCTGCCTGTAATAGTAATAAATGTTACCATGTTGGGGGAGGGGGAGTTGGAGGCCCCCATGGAGTTTTTTTTACCTAGGCCCCCCAGAATTGCTAGAATCGCCTCTGTAAAGGCATACTACCTTTTTTTTTTTTTTTACCAAATATAAGAATCTGGCGGCTCACTGATAATTTAAAATATTTGCTATAATTAAAAACTTTTCTCTACCATGGCTGCTACTGTCTGTTAGTACTTTAATTTATTGAGCTTACTCTTTTTCATGGATGCTGTCCAAAACAACCAAATCATCACAAACTATTGCATTTACAATACTAACGCAATCATTTTACATCTGTATAAACTATAATGGAAGATGAATGAAATGAATAATTTAAGAGTAATAAATTTTGATGTGAAATCCAAAATAAACTCAATTTAAAGAGCTGTCTATTCCTAAAGGTGTGGCAAATTTAAATGTGCTTTTATTCACAAACTCTGCAGGTGAATGCAGATGCTCCATGTACTGAAAGGCTGCTCTCTGTTTTAGCGTACCTTCTGGATGGTGTGAACCTGCAAGGTTACTTCGCCTACGCCCTGAGCGACCAGCGGGACCCGGGCTTTGGCATGTACGGCTACTTACAGGACGAGTCCGTGGTGAAGCCATCGCTTACGCTCTACCGCAGCATCATCGACCGCAACGGCTTCCCGGAGCCGGCGGACGCGCCGCAGCTCTGCCCCCGTCCCACCGAGCGCTGCCCCGGCTGCCGCCTGCTGGCAAGGCGCTCGGTCGTCGGCTTCCTGTCCCTGGTGGGCTCCGCACTCCTAGTCACCATCGGTCTCATTGTGTACTTCACCTCTAAGAGGCGGAATTAACCCGGCTGCCTTTCACTCCAGTACGGTACCTGCTTCCCGTCTGCGGCTCGGGCTTCGCTGCTTTTGTTTCTCAGTTCGGGTCCGAACAGGATGGGATAGGAATAATTTAATTTATGCTGCTATATGTGATGGTGCTTAAGCGTGTTATCATCCTTACACCAAACTATATGAGAGATTAATAAGTCGATAGGTGATAGTTGTTTGACAGAAACGTGTCGGCAGGTACCTAGTCTTTTATTACTGTAAAATATGACATTCCTTTGTTTTTCCTATTGCTGACTTTAACAGATCTATTTTAATGATCCGCATGATTGTCAAAATGCAGCACAATGCAACTGCACTCTGTAGTGTAAGTTATTCGGTTTTGTTACGTTAAACTCTGCAGCAAATTACAAGATTGTCGTAGTATAAAGAACTCAATGCATTTTCCCAGTACAGTTAGACTAGCTTCAGGGTATTAATCTTTCATAAAGTGTGAATAAGGATATTGGTCATGTAGCTATTACAAGACGTGTTTGTACACCCTGGTCAGCTTCCATCGCCATGTGGCCTAGATTTTGGAATAAATATACCACAGCAGGGATTATGGTGGTGAACTAAATTTGGGATGAAACTGGTGACCTGCAATTTACAAGAAACGTCAGGTCTTTGTTTTAGGTTTACAGACATGAGTGGGGCACAGATGGGAAACATGTTCTTGAAGAATAGACAGGTGCCCTGCACTCATTCTGAGACTGTCATTGGCTGGAATTATACACTTTATTTAAGTCCTGTGTTGTTAAATCTGTTTGTAAAATTTTGCACATCTGAATTCAATACAAATTTGTGTTGTGATAAAAGAATTTCTTCATATAATAATAGGCAAATTAAAGAGCTTCATCACTCACATTTGACACTGTAATAGTGTACATCTGATCTCTATTTCCACCTGCCACAAAACCAGCAGTTATTTTATTAAATATTTATTACAAAATGATTTTTTCATTTTTAACATGACTTCCATAATATAGACCAGTGGGTCAAGTCCAGCTCACTGGACTACAGTCCTGCCAGTTTCAGTTTCATTTTTAATGAGCGACTTAACGAGCAAAACAAGGAACACCAGGTGGGATGACTCAGCCATTCTGGAAGCTGGGCCAGACTGCTGCCAGTCCAAGCGAGGCAGCGCACCAGCATCAGAACATCATGCCATCCAGCCCATCCTCCATAAACTTCTTGTAAATTGCCATAAACTTGGCGACAAAGGCCTCCAGGTGGTAGATGGCCTTGCTGCCCAGCTGAAGCCGGTGCTCGTAGTACGCCGCCATCTGGGCAACCTCGGCCTTCAGGTGCCCGTCACAGTTGCTGAGCAGCTCCGAGACCAGGCCCTAAAACAGGAAGGGGCGGGGCCAAGATAAACACACATATGTGTGGACATGCCTTTCAGAAATCCATCGTTACATTACTACCTGCAGATGCTTTTCTGGTTACTGAGAAAGGCTAGCCTGTAGCATAGCAATTAAGAACATGGAATTGCACCCAAAAGGTTATTAGTTCAGGTCTAAGGAGAAGCCCTACAACAGTATCTTACTAAAGTATCTGTCCACAAAATTGAATGTATAGTACAAGTGGAAACAAAGTCAGTTCATTAAGATCCTGCTTGCCCACTATCATTAAGTAGGAGGTACAAGGTTCCCAAGATGATACTACATACCCCACTGGGATATATATGCTTTGGATTAAAGATTGCACATTTCTCAGTATTGATTCAAGTGCAGACAGCCAAGCATTTATACGTTATGTAAAAGAAACGCTGGATATTAACTCCAGCCTCAGTCGAACCTGTAGGACCCAGGACCCCTGCACCAGCTACACCCACAGTACCATTTCACTGCCAGATCCCGGGTGACACTCCCACTCTGCCTCACCTTGATGATGATTTCGGGTGGAATGCAGTGGGTGAGCAGCTCGTAGAGGCGGCTACGCACCTCCAGCAGCCTGAAACGTGTAAGGGGATACAGCCAGGTGAGTGTGAAGGGGCACGGTCCATGGGACATGCATTGTATGAAGAGCATATCATCAGAGAGACAGCGAACCGCTGCAGCTTTGGTACATGTATTCCACATGCTTTTCCATACTCGTGTCATTTTAAGCAGAAAATCTGGCTTGGCTTTCAGGTTTTCAATATCATCTGATGAGGCCGATGATCTTACAGTGAAATACAGAATACAGTGTGGACCCCAATAATACAACCCGAGCAGGAGCAAGTCCGCGCCCAACCCCCCTACCTCTGCGGGCTCTGCTGGCTCACGATGGCATTGGCCGTCTCCCTCAAATACACCTCCCAGTCTGTCTCAGGTATATCCTGATCTGCAGAGAAGGGGTACCTGCAGCATAGGTAGCCTGTTATTATCTGCGTTTCCTTATTAATACACGCATATGTGTTTACTGAGAAAGCCCAAGTGTCTGTTCAAGGTCCGCAACCTTGCTGAACTCACTTTACCTCCCCTCGCCCCAATCCCCACTCCCGAATCGGCTGACTCACTGCTGCACCCTGCAGGCTTCGCACATGAGCAGGGCCTTGCGCAGGTTGCGGCCTGACTTGTCAGCGATCTGTTTGGCCAGCTCCCCCGGGAGCAACAGACCTTCCTTCCGGCACACATTGGTCAGAACAGTACACACCTCAGAGAGGGAGAGAGCGGGAGTGAACTGTATAAAGATCTTCAGAATTCAGAGGTGCCCTTCCACTGATTTCCACAGAAAGTGCTTGTACATTCCATGAATCTGACATAACTGACAAGTCCCTGGGTCACTAGGTGGCATAGTAGTTAACAATCGATAGATTCTGCTACCACTCCTTATCCCATGCAGTGATGGGGAAGTTACTCAAAAATGTAATCCATTAAAGACAGAGGTGGAGAGTTCAGGTCCAAAAAGTACAAATCCAGACCAAGGTTTTGGTTCAACCAACCAGTTTAGTATAAAGAGTCACAGTCATAGGGTACTCAACTGGTTGGTTGAAACAAAACCTTGGTCTGGATTTGTACTTTCCGGACCTGAACTTTCCACGTCTGTCTTTAATGGTTTACTTTTGTGAGTAACTTCCCCAACACTGATCCCATGCTACTGAACATGCCATTTACAATCGGTTTAAATGACACAGGTTAAGTTCTGCCTACCAGGCACCATTTCCCGTTCAACCGCTCCCCTCTCCATTCTGTGGCCCAGCCTACCTCTTCCATGCTGGGCAAGGGCACCCGCACTGCCAGGCACCTGCTGCGGATGGGTGCGATGACCTTGGAGGTGGAGTTGCAGCACAGGATCAGTCTGCAGGTGGCCATGTACTTCTCCATGGTGCGACGCAAGGCATGCTGGGCATCCTTGGTGAGTTGGTCCACCTCCGTCAGCAGCACCACTGTCAGAGCAGAGGGGGAGTAAGAAGCAGAACAGCATGGCCAGTGCGAAATGCACCAAAAACTCCACTGCACAAAAAAGCATGGAACTGGGACTGGACCTCTGCCAGAGTTTTCAGCCCAGCTATAAGAACTTTACACCTTCAGTGAGCAGGAAAGTGCTCTTTCCAGCCTTCACCTTTGAATTCTTTCTGGGTGCTCGACTGGATCTGCTGGGATTGCGCCATGGTCTTTATCAACTCTTGAACGACGACGCGGTCGCCGGTTCCCGCATCGCTGCATAGCACAGAAACACAATGCGCTTAACGGAACACTACAGCAGCGCATTATCGGACCAGTGGAAGGTGCATAACTCCCTCAAATTTCAATTTCATCTTAACTACTTGAAATGCAAGTGCACTCGTGGCCAAAATTGTGGAAACGTTTTTGGCATTACGCTTTAAAAATTACTACATGAATATTGGTAGTTATGTTTATAAACATTCAAATCATTTTTACAAATTTCATACACTGGATGATTAAATAAGTATCTGGAGCAACAGTTCAATAAAATTCTGCAATCTCTAGAAACTGGTAATGTTTCCACAATTTTGGCCACTAGTGTATGAATTCATTCCCATTGATATGGTTTCCTTCTTTACCTGGGATTTACTTCCAGATGGTAGTTACTTGCTATTGTGTTTATTTCAATCTTCTTTTTTGATGGGGCCTGTATGCAAACAAAAATAGGTAACTCTGGGCAAGTCCGTTCATTTCATTGCTCTATCCGCGCTGGAGATCATCCGGAGCCCTCTTACCGTGATCGACTGATGCTCGATCCGAAGTTTCTCGACCCCCGGGCCGTACAGCTCCCGCAGCAGGCACATTATGCGCGTTTTCTTTCCTGCGCCAGATGGACCGTACACCAGCAAATGCGGAAAATCGCCACACTGAACCTGAAACGTCGAGACACGCGTAAACAAAAATAATTTACATATAAAATAATTGTCACTTAAATGTACATTTAGTCATCTGGCTCAGAAAAGGCGCAAATCTGCGCGATACTCCAAATAAAGACATTCTCTCTGGGTGCTCGACCAGATAACATATACGAATATATTCAGATCTACATACACACGAAGACTTAAGATTAAAATATAAAAATGTACTAATGTCACAGGATCTCATTAAGAAGTTCTTACCAAATTTTTCAGCTGATTCGCCTGCTCTTTATGATAATCCAATTTCCCCAGAGAAGTGGGTCTGTATTTATCCACCCATAAACTCATTTTGATTCAGGTTTCAATGTGCGGGTTGCAGCTCTGCGTTTTGCTTTATAACTAGAATCTATTTAATTTTCGAAAACTGAAACGACCCCCTTCCCTCTCCCGCTAAACATCAACACACCCGCGCCGCGCAGCGAGCGTAAGTACGGGCAGCCAGGAGGGTCAAACACCACTTTTGGCGTTTCGAAATGTCATTATGATGAACGGCTTCCTGTTTTCTCCCTTAAATATAGGAATGAAGGGCAACTTGCGCTCAAACACGCCATAAATAATTTTACATCTAACAGTATTATGTAATATGATTCTAATTATATATTTACGGTGCCAGTGAGGCTTAGTTAGTAGCACTGTTGCAGCTGCGGGGTTTGCGCGTGCTTGACGCATTGCACGGATTTGACGCTCTGATTTTCAAAGGCATTGTATTAGACGAACTGGAGTGTCTAAATTGCCCTTAATGTTTCTGCACAGCCTGCGTTAGCCTGGCATTCAGCTTGTTTCCCGCCTTGTGCCCTTTGTTTCCCGGGATAGACTCCTGGCTCAACATGACCCTACTTTAGAGACGCAATCTAGAAGGCAGCGCCCTGGCTTATTGGGAAACAAGTTCAGTGTTATGGGTTCGATACCCGTGTTTGATGGTTGTCTGTTCTCACCGTGTTTGCGCAGCTTTTCCGATGTGGACAGGTAAATTAATGTCCCTGAGCTGCATTTAGTGTGTGTGCACTGAGATGTAATGAAATCCCCGTCTTCATGCTTCGTATTTCATGAGATAGACCCCATGTCCCCCTTGAGCCGTGATAAGGCGTTATGGAAGATTGCTAGATGACCTGATTTGAGAAAGCATGATTTAGCAGGTTCACCGATTTATGGGGGAAATGCTGTATGTAGGTTATTAATTGTTCTCTCTTGTCGTTATAAGTCATCTGCCTTCCAACAAGAACAAAAGAGACTGGAATTAGTTCAATTAGACGAATTTTAGACACTAGAGGGCAGTATGGGTCAAATCCTGTGTTATGCTACGATGTTTTTCTATAACGAATTACTAGGCAGTATTCCTGATTACTTTACAGATTCAAGAATCGCTTACTTGATTGGTAATTTCACATTTTAAGATGAGTTTGATGAATGTAAGAAAATCTAACCATGTCTTTTAATTTAAAGTTGCCCTGACGTTAGAATTTGCGAAATATTATATTATTAACTTATGCTCGCAATATCCACGTAAATAATCCATATTTTATTATCAGATGTGCTCCGAGGAAAACAGTGAAATTCTTATGCTACAGTTGCAGGGAAGGACATTGGAGAATAGGACAAACAGCAGAGCAATGAATAATTAATATTAAATATGTAAAATTAAAGCAGAATATTGTGTTACGCAGGTTTGTGTTTAAAGGAAAGGATCGCATAGTTCATACTTAGTAAATGCAGGGAATTCTCCGTCTCGGAATGGTCCTTGTGATTCTGTTTAGAAGGACAATGTAGCTGGAAGTTTAAAATGACAACAATGACAGTAACTGCTGTGATGACGGGGCAGTGTTTTCAGTAATGATATTTACACTGGCCTGGTGATTAGTAATTTAACAAGATGACCTGTAAACATTACGTTTCTACAGTGGAAACGACATATTGAAATCAAATGAAAATGGTTATACGCTGAATGTTTTGCAACATATGTTGTTTGAATATACGGACTTACCTGCATTTTATTGGCACGTTCTTTATGAGTATGGGCTGGTAAATGTCAAGTTAATTGTCATGAACTGCTACAGAAGCAGTGTAACGGGCCATTGGGTGGATATGCAGGTTTTCGCTGCAATTTCCTAATTAGATTACTAATTAGAGATCTGATTGGCTGAGGAGTCCTCACACCTGGGTTTGAACAGCTGACCTAAAGGTTATCCCAAAAACCTGCATGCACACTGGTCCTTTGCGGATAAGATTGCCCACCCCTGATTTAGATTCTTAACTGAAGCTTTCATTTAAAGAGACTTACAAGATTTTACATTTACACAGCTAAATGTGTTACTGGAACAGCTGAGGTTGAGTACTTTTGTTAAAAATAACTAGTGTGGAGCCCACTGTGGGACTTGAACCAACAGGTTTTAACTGGGTTCTTAACCTCTGTCCTACCTTTGTACAATGAGAGAGGGTCATTGGTTTCTTGGGCTGCTCTCTATGTTCTTTGAATTTTTATATGGGTTTCCTTATGTTTCCCTGGTTTCTGTAAACATTCCAAAGACGTTCTTCAGGTGAACCAATGTGTCTGTTCCTGAGAAATGCCCCCATACACGACATACACCCTGTACTTCTCATTAGAATCCACATGTCCCAGCTAAATAACATGTGACTGAAAACTGACTCATGCATGAAGAGACTGATAACATAGCATAAACAACATCATACATCTTTAGCTGTGCCTAAAGTCAAAAGACAACCTAGTACAGCTGTATGCCAGTGGCATCCTGCACAATTTTTAATAAGCGAAAGGAGTGCACAGCCAAGAAACGTACCAATACCCTTTCATTTCCCAGTCAAACGATACAAATGATAGAGTTTCCTGAGGGAATGGAAGATATGATAAATTTGTAACTGAAAATGATTCCGTCAAAGAAGGAAAGAAGGTGATCAACTAGGAATTTAAGAAAAATGTATATTAACGTATAGATTGCAAATATATACTTTTGTAGTCTGGGGGTAAATTCATGTGACTACAGCGGAGAGGTACATAAGCAGCAAAGTGCTAACATTTGAGAATCTTGTCATGGATGACAGTGATAGAAGGTCCATGACTGCGGTTAGGTAATTCAGTTGTGGAAGGTAGGGCACCATGACCCGGATTTGTTGGAAATGACTGCATCAGTCAGCCAGATCAGACCGATCACAAATCCTTTCTCAGCTTATGAATAACCCGTAAAACAAGGCTGATGGAGAACAACTCCAAAACCATGACATGTCAAACATTTCCGTGTGTTTGATTTTGAGTGGAGCATGTGACAAATTGCCGGATTATGATTTCACTTCCCCCCACCCCCAAAATCCATTAATCCCAGAGTTCAGTATTTATTTGCTGAGAACTCGGACATCCTGCTCCGGGCCATTGATTTCGGCTCTCGTACAATTCCTGGGACGCTTTTGGCGTTGCGTCAGCCCGCTGCTCATGGCTTGTGGCAGCGCTACACCTGTTGGAGCAGGCCACTGGGATTCTCGGCTTCTGCCATCACTCCTCAGCTATGCAGAGGTGGGCTGAACTCTACCATGGGGCCTGAGGAGGGGGAAAAAGGGGGCAGCTACAGGGAAAAGCTAGGAGAGACATCCCGAGAGAGAGTCATCAAAAATGTGAGTGCTGGAAAGCCTGGTGTGGGATAGACACCACTGTGTAACACCAAATGGATGTAGTCTGGGAATCATTAAGGCGACACCACGTGATCGTTTGATTTGGTCTTTTATCAGTTATTGTCTTGCAGGTTTTTAGCATAAATTCTCATCTGGTTCTGGCTGAAAAACCAGGTGAGGTGACAGAACTTCCACATAGTTACTTTAATAACACAATTAAGCTATTAATTGTTATAATTCACAATGATATAATTCACACTTTTGTAGTTTCTCTTTCAATTCGTCCTTTGAATGAGACAAAAAACCAAGGTTCTGACTCTCTAAGGTCATAAAAAGATCCCTGTGCATCCTTTGAGAGAGTAGGGCTGGGACCCAGATGCCCTGGCTATATTGCCCACTGTGGCCCTATCAAGTCTGGCTTCCTAATCATCCCCTGTATGTAACTGGTGAATTCTCTCCTGCCCCTTCACCACCTTTGCTACTGTATGCTGAGCGTACTGGTGCAGAATGGCTGCCATCGCATCATCCAGGTGGGGGTTACACAGTGGAGGGGGTTGAAGTGGCTTCCCATTGGTTCTGTAAAGTGCTTTGGGTGTTTGAAAAAAGCGCTATATTAACGTAACATTCATTTATTAATTCAATTGTTCTGGCAGCCTTTTTCTAACAGTTTTTTTTTCTTTTACCTAAACAGACAAACCAGGCAGCAAGGGCAGGGTGCACTGATAGACTGTGATGGACTCAAATAACAGGTCAAGCTGAGAAAATCCCCTCTTGGGCTCTGCTAAAAACAAAGCCCCCCCCCCCCCCCCATCTTCTGCACAGGTGGTGGCGTCCAACCTGACTGTGTACCAGTCACTCTTATAACTCTCATCTTTACCTACACCTCTCCCAGTGTTGCCACTTCTTCGACATAAAAGCCTGGCACCTGACGCTGGTCTCAGAGCCTGCTGAAGTCACCTGTGCTGTCCCCTGCCGTGCCAGTTGGTTGGTTTGTTTTTCTGGGCTATATCACTGAAACAGGACTGGCCTTGTTGAATATTCTTTTATTCTAGTAAAAACGGATAATTTCACACAGTTTCTAAATATGAAAAATTGACTCCGACCCCTGCTTGTCAAAGTATGGTTCATTTGAGTTATGTCACAAATGCCAAACAAGAATCTAAAGAGAGGGGCGAATGTTGGTGATGCTGAAGAGTGTTTCCCTTTTCAGGTTGGCTCAGAAGGTACTTCCTGCGTCGTGTTGTGGTCCCTGTGGGGATCCTTCTGTTGGATGATTGGCAGCTCCTGTTGAGGCCCGCTCAATGTGCCCGTTCATCTGCCAGTCCCCTGAGCCCTTACTTGCCCTCTGTCCCCAATGTGAAGTCTCTTAGGAACCCACCTTTTTGTGGGAATCCAAGCATATCCCACTGTGAGCCTGCCCACGTCCATCACCCTTCTTCTTGCTGAGAAATGTTGTCTGGAACTGTCACTATGGAACTTGAATGCTGCAGAAATAATTGTCTCTATCTCTCTCTGCAGAATGAAGATGGTGCTTGCTTTTTTGTAACATTTAGCACCACAGGGAATGTGGGTGTCCTGGCCAGCTTGTCTTCATCATTAGTGGCAACACTGACACAGCAACATGGAGGTCAGCTGACCAGTCTACAGCCAATTAGAAAAAAGAATTTACTAACTGTTGCCCATTTGTCAGCTTCCTCTAATTTTTATTCCATTCCTCTTATCTGTTTTTCTCTTTACTCCCTTTTTCTGTGACTGATTGGCAAACAGTACCTGCATATTCAAGGGCCAGCATAGACCCTGTGGGAACAGCGTGTGTGTCAGTGTGCAAATGGATTAGCCTGGTTCTTGCTACATAAAACTAGCTTCCCTTTGGGAACAAATTAAACAGGCGGCCGGATGGATAAAGAATGCAGATGTGGATTATGTCATTTGCACATGCAGAGCCACACTTCAATGTGCCTCTTGCATGCCTATGACATCACTCTGGAACCTGCTGAGATGCTGTTTGGTAAAGGCACAGAAGGTGCAAAAGTCCAATAACCTTGGTTTTCTTCTGCATTGTCAAAAGGTTCTGTTCAGCCCTTATCCTTTCAGTTCCATTCTCTTGCCTGTCCGTTGTACAGAAATTAGATTTGACCCTCACAAGAGATCTCTCGCTGTTTGCACTGGAGTCAATGCAAATCCTTGCAACACACCCCTTTGGAATCAAGGGGGCTCTGTTTGGAGCTGTTCGGGCAGTCTGAGCCCAGTGCTGGGGAGGCATTCTGGGAATGTAACCTGTTTGTAGGACAGATACATTTCATGGGACGCCAATCTAGTTCTTATTCTGCACTCTGACTAGAAGGTTGTTTTTTGCCTAATATAAATTGAGAAGATGGTTCGGAAATAGGCATAAGTGCTAAAGTATGGCTGTTCAGAGGGCACAAATTGTTTTGGGGTGTCTCATTGTCAAGACTATTTCCAAAATAGGACTGAATTCCTCTGACCTTTGGCATGACACAACTTTTCTGTTTTCGCCTGACATTTCACCATTTGTTTAGATGACTTTGAAAGCACTTATTCAGAATGTGAATATAGTCGACTAGTTAAGGGGTCAGCTTTGTTTGCAGTCTTGAGGAAATTAATCATTTGTAAATTATTTAAGTAAATAACTCCCAGGGAACTGGGAGGGAGCAAAAACGTGGACCATCTGGGGGTCCCCAAGGACTGTTTTGAGAAACACTGCTATAAGCACATATTAATAGACATTTTTTTCTCCCCCATTTCTCCCCAGAAAACCCCTGTGTAAGCACAGGTGACACTAGTGCCAGCTCCTCCTCGTAAGTCATCCATGAGATGCATGTATAAGCAGATTCAAGGGGCTTGACATGCATCTGTGTATAGTATCATCAGCTGTGATCATGCACAACCTGAAACAAGTGCACGGTGCACTGTAACACACCCATGGTGTTGGATGCAACCCCTGCCAAAGGGCCCTGTCACCTCAATCATGTTGAGCAATGTTGAGCAGATCAGGACAAGCTGTGTATGTGTGTGTATGTTTGTGCCCCCACAAGGACAGCTTGTCCTGATCTGCTTAAATTCCCACATTATGCATGTATATGTCTTTCTGCTTATTTAGATATCGCCTGTCATAGACTCTTACATTGTCTTTCATTTATCTTTTGCTTGAGCTGTTCACTCTGTCTCAATGAATCATGTCTTGCTTGTACTTGGAGCTCGTCCTTGCTTGCTGACACTCCTCTTCCCCCGTCTTTTGACACCGTCTCTTTTACTGCCTGTCTGCTGCAAGCGGTACTGGTCCTAGCCGATGCGTGGCACCCTAGGCGGGAATCATTGCTGGCGCTGTCCTTAAATCGAGGCACTGGGACAGGTCTCAGATCAGATTGTCCTCTCGGGAGCCTTTGTGCATGGACTTGTTAAGGCATTAAATAACACCTAGTTGAATTAAGAATGACATGGAATTTGTGTGATGAGCACTTGTTTGACTTCTGGCGCCAGCGTACCAGGTTGGCTGTTGTAGTGACTATTCCAAACTTAAAACGTTTCCATACCAATGTCCAGCCTCTTTGATTTGGGAGTTTTATATTACTTTTGTTTTTTCTAATGTCTATGATTTTTATTGTAGCTACATGGCTCCTTACATCCTGATTAATGTTGGAAGCAGTGAGCTGGGCTTCCGGGTTGGTTAGTGATGCTTGATGTCCCGGCCATAACTAACACTCCATCTGTCCTTTTTGGTCCATTCTTGTATCTTATGAATACTGGGGTTTGGTCTGTTAACCAGATTACTGTGTGGGGAGCATTGGGGGGCAGTTGGGGCTGGCTTATGGTGGGGGTGGTGAAGGGGGGCGGGG
>JAAGVU020000038.1:15164312-15215123 GCA_011763525.2 Mormyrus iriodes
GCTGAGGTGGAAACTGGGGTGGGCCTGTTTCTGTTGACAACATGATATAGCATATTACCCAATGTCAGAGGACGATGGTAAATATAGAACTCTCTTCTATCAGATGTATGTTATAATAAAGGGATAAGATTGATAAAACCATGCTCTGGGGAACCTAGCGATTACAGGTCACTTTGAAATATGATACAGCTTAGTGTTTTTTAAAGAATGTTTTTATAATACATACAAGCGAAAGTGGACCATTTTTCCGGGTCTTTTGGGACAGGAAAAGAAGGATAAAAGTTTTAGTAATGACAGAGGAAATATGCAGATGGGATCACATGATGGATATGGGGGCCGTAAATTAGAATGGGGCCTTGAAAGGTCCTTGGGGTACACCATTCATGTCACCAGTAAGGGGAGACCGGTTGATGTATCCCCTTTGGTTTTACCTTGAGTACATTATCTATGCCTTGCTTCAATCTTCATTTTTTTCCACTGGTATAATAAAAATGATTTTTTTCTAAATTCCATTATGTTTGGGAGTTGACTCATCAGTGGTCTGTAGTTTAGTGGGTTAGAGATTTGTGCCACTATCCAGAAGGGCCTCTGAGAGAAAACAAACTGTTCCATTATTTTGCAACACTCATACATAAGCTATGCTGTTGCTTAGTATGCAACAGCAACTACGTCCCTATGAAACCAATTTGTGCCAAACTATGTCTGTTATCTTTATATACCTTTTGTTTTTTCTACATGCAATACGCTATTGTGCAAAAGTCTTAGGCAGTCAAAGAAAATGATGTTTAAATCACCTTCAAGTTGGTGTAAAGCCATGATATTGTGTCTGTCAGAGTGTGTTAGTATAACCATTTCTAAACCACTCCTAAAGTCACCCCAGTACTTGCAGCAACCATCCAATGATCTGATGGTGCCATGCAGCAACATATCAGTAACCTTTTGAGAAGCAAAGCTACTTTTGATAGTTTTTATTGTTACTTGTACTTTACTTATGTTATAATGTTACTTTTTCTACCTGGATAAGTAGCTTTAAACATTTTCTGTGACTGCTTAAAGCTCTCGCACAATATTACATGGTTAGCTGTGTTGGCTGTTGGGTGTAACCTGAAGCCATCCTTGGGGTTTATGACATAGACCTGGAATTCCAGGTGTTTATTAGTCACTGTTTATGCTCATTGGCTACCAAAGAATGGACAGTGTATGCTCATTGGTCTCTGGAATTAGGAGGGCCCTTTCCAGTCTAAGAAAAGTGACACAGGTCAGTTCTCCTTTGTCTGCCTCACCCGTGTATAATGCTGACTGTCAATTAAAGAACTTAACTTCATAGAAGGCTAGTGAGAACTTAAAACTTCTATGACAGACCATATCTGTTGCAAAGATGCTGGCTGGCCCTGCTCTTTGGCCCCAGGCTTTCCTCACTTATATGCCATTTTGGACAAAAGCACATGCCAAACTAATAAATGTAATATAAGTGATCTGTATATTTCTGTGTGTTTTTTTGGAATTATACAGAAATATGTAGACTTGTTGTAACACGTTATGTAATAATACCATATTATGTAATAACTCAACAAAATGTAGCAATGTGATGTTATTATATAATGTGTTGTTACGCACCGTGGTGTAGGACCATGTAACACGACATTATGTAATAACACTGTATTATGTACAAAATGTTACAAATTTATAGAAAAGACACAACCACGAAGGGACTCGAACCCTTAATCTTCTGATCCGAAGTCAGACACCTTATCCATTAGGCCACGTGGTCCACTTATAGTAATAGGCTATATTAAAGTTTTATATTGCACCATTACCCTATTATTATCATCATCACTCAATTTGTTACATTCTGTCGAGTTATTACATAATGCGGCATTATTACATAATGCGTTGTCACAAGACATCTGCTAGAGAGGAAGAAAGCTTTCACTCTTGGAATCCTGATAGGGTAGATAAAGGAAAGCCCATCAACTGAGATAAGTCCATGGGTCTTTCTTCCAGAAAGTGATGAACAGCATTTCTGTCTTTACTCCATTACTGGATCCAGGGCAGACAAGCGACAGCTTAAGGGTCAGAGTAATATCCCGAGGATTATATAGGCTTGAAATTTTCAACTAACACTTACAGGGCATTATAGCTTCATTTCAGTTGCTTTTAAAAAACAAATTCTTCTGGTGGTTTGAGTAATTCAGTTGTTTAAGGGGCTTTTGGAGAATGAAGCTGTAGTACATTAATGGAAGGCCCCGACTTCCAGTTCTTTATGTTTTCTATGTACCCACCACATGACCATCACGCTCATTCTCACATTGTGCTCATTAAGAATATCCCCTCAGACTGCTAGAATTAACAGAAAGCCTTTATATTTTACCCCAAAGCAGCAAGCTTGACACAGGAACAGGAATGACTGTTCAAACTCTGCCTTCTGTAAAAAAGCCACTGGTTCAAAGATTAGCCTCTCCAGATACCCACCTGAGAAAAAAAGTTACACAGGTCTGTAACACAGTATGTTTCAAAATTATCAACCACCTGTGTACTATACCTGTTGAGCACACGGGGGAAAGGAGGAAGGGTAGCTGATTTGTGTGATATATTCTGATCAGGGGGTGGCATGGTGGTGCAGTGGGTAACACTCACCTCACACCTCTGGGACGTGGGTTTAAGTCTCCACCAGGGTTCCATGTACGTGGAGTTTGCATATTCTCCCCATATTGTAGTGGGGTTTCCCCTTGGTACTCCCGTTGACTGAGATTGCAGAATTTTATTTCTCCAGCCCCCACCCCCACAGTCCAAAAATGCTCAGGTGAACTTAAGTTGTCAATTTGCTCATAGGTGTGCTTGTGTATGTGAATAGTGTGTGAGTGTGCCTTGCAATGGGTTGGCACCCCATCTTGGGTTGTTCCCTGCCTTCTGTCCACAGTCTCTGGTATAGGCTCCAGACCCCCTGTGACCCTGAATAGGACAAGCACAGTTACAGAAAATGGATGGATTGATGTTCTGGTCAGTGACCACAAACAGATCATGATCATCTCATACTCTTCTTAGCTTTGGTGACAAATTGGCTGTTCAGTAATCAATTTCTAACGTTAATGCTGTTCAAAAGCCATGCAGTGCCATGCTAATCCACTCAGCACGCTGAATGCCTGGAAGCCCTGTGTTGGCAAAGTGAAATGCTCGCTGATCCTTTAAGGTCTGGTCTGCACTGTGCGGTTTTCATTTATGAACAGTAAATAAAGCATTGATCTAGAAGGAATTTTCAGTATTTTGTTGACAATGTTTGAATAGTCGCTGGCATCCATTGTATCCCTATACTAGTCATGAAGAGTCATCCAGTCCTGATAAGGAGTGCTAAGGCATTCAACTCTCCTGTGCTAAATCTCACGGTCAACAAGTTGGAATGCTTTGGCTGGGGTAGGGGGCGCAGCACCGATAACAGCGGGACAAATGAAAATTCCGACAGCCTAAGTTCTGTGGATAATTATATAAAATCCCTACAGTCCATTTGTTTATTGGTGCATTGTGGTATATCATCAGCCTCACGTATGTACATACCAGCTGCCGAATGCTGTGTTTTTCCACTGAAGCAGCTGAACCACTCAGCATTCTACAGCTGAAGTAAATTTCCAGGGGAATCAACCAAGTTCAGCAGCTCTTGAAGCAGCAGATTTACTTTTGCTTCTTTGTGTGAGGCTCTATATCACATCTTATACACTATTGACTAAAATTGTGGAAACATTTCCAATTTTTAGAGATAGCAGAACTTTATTCCAGTTGCTCCAGTTACTTATTTAATTGTCCAGTGTATGACATTTGTAAAAATTCTTTGATTGTTTATAAACATTACCACCAATATTCATGTAGTAATTTTTAAAGCGTAATGCCAAAAAAGCTAGGTGTTTCCATGATTTTGGCCATTACTTTAGCTAAGAACAAGACCTTGGACATCTAATGATCCAGCCACACCCAAAAGCTTACTGTCTGTCTTCTGCAGATGACTCAGAAGGACAGAATCTCTGCTGTTGTTAGGACTAATGTTGTTGTTGTTGACTTGACTGTTAAAACAGACAATCAAGAGTTAAAGACTGTCAATCTGACAAGCCTGAAAGAAAGGTTGCTGTGACTGAGCTGGTGGTAGCTCATTATGTTATTGAATGGGCAGTTAAAAGAAACCCTTATTCTTTTTATATTAAAGTTGTTTAAGTGGTTGAAATTGCTATATTGTGATTTGACCATTTTTGGTCAGTTGGCTCTTAACCTAGTCCTCTCTTAAATTCTCAGTCCTCTGCTGTCCAGATTATTCCCATGAAGCTTTCTGGAGGATGACACTTAATAAAAACATGCTGAATATTCTTTTTTTTCCTGTAGTCAATATAAGATAGTGTTCTACTAAAATACTGGTACCTTTATGATCTGTATGTCCAGAGCTTGAACTTGTCCCTCACTGTCATGTCTGTGTCCTTCTCATTGCAGGTAGTTGTGAGGATGAGCCAGTCTGAAGCAGGTATGTGCCTCCTTAATCCTACAGAGGTTTTTTAGCTGTTCCCTCCTCACACAGGCCACAGAGAGATCAGTGTGCTGTGTAACTGGAACACTGGACTGTCTAGAAGAGATATTGTG
Organism: Mormyrus iriodes; assembly: GCA_011763525.2. Taxonomy (NCBI): domain Eukaryota; kingdom Metazoa; phylum Chordata; class Actinopteri; order Osteoglossiformes; family Mormyridae; genus Mormyrus; species Mormyrus iriodes. The sequence goes on from JAAGVU020000038.1 coordinate 15,168,930, forward strand.
AACAGAAAATTTTCATGACATTTTACTTGCAGCTGTCTTCTTTATTGCATTACATTATAATGGTCGGTATAAGAATTAATAAAGCATTACTGCATCTTCTATTGACAGTCATAAGGCATTATAGTAAGTATAGATTATAACACTTCATAAGCTCCAACGAAGCTCTCATCTATAATGCACCATAGATACCTTTATAATGCATTATAATGGTCGGTATAAGCTTTGTATTGTATTATGAAGGTACAGTACATTATAGATGAGAGCTTCCTAATGCATAATAAACATGGAAATAATATGCCTTTTTTATAAATCTTTACTGTCATGTTCATAGTGCTTTATGAATGAAATATAATGTGTTATAAATATGTTAACAGCTGCTTATAGACATGGGATTCATTGAAAGTGTTACCAAAGATTTTTATTAGTAAAAGATCTTTCTGCTAAAGAGCAGAGGAACAGTGATGAACCTATTCAGACTGGGTGAATTATGTTAGTAAAAATACTGCATATCATTAGCGCTGTACCAAGGGGAAGGGGTTGAGGAGTCAGCAACAATGGTGGGTGGAGTTCAATCATTCAGTAAACTGCGTGATTTTCTAAGTACCCATGGGATTTATAAAGGTCTGGTAGTTGGTGCACTATTAAGGAGTTTTTGCTCTAAAATGCCCTGTCAATTATATCCAGTTCCCTACCACTTACACTGAGATATGGCAGTGCTCCGGGTGCTTCCTGTATTTTCAAACTGAACTGCCATGAAGGGTGACTATTGATGTTTTCTTTACACCAAACACATGTGTCTCCAGTCCTCATGGGAAAGGGCTCTGTTCAGTGGTTTGACAGTAGCACTGGATAACTAATGCAAGAGGTTTGACTGACAGGAAAATATCAGCCTGCAGTTGTCAATCTGTCATTTGAGATTTTCAGCAGTGCCCTTCCAGCGTGTAGTGCTTTGACACTTCTGCAATGGTACAGCTATGTTTTGTCACGGATATGACACATTACTGGAAATGATCTGTGTTTGTATCTGTGAGGGGGAAGTGTAGGCTCTTGATTTTGGGGGTGAAAGGTGGGCACATCTAGGGAAAGATGCGTGAGACAGCTCCATCAGTCCAATCCTCGATCCAGTAAGACCCTTTTATTACCCCCTCCTATATAAGATGTACACAGAGACGCTTTTTTTTGTCTTGTACAAACCTGAAAGGAGATTGGAGGAAGCCAAATAAAAGTTGCGGCAAGGTGAGCTTAGTCAACAGATAGTGCACTCAGAGTGTAATATGGAGCTTACACGCCCCATAGCTCCGACCATCGTGGCTGCCTTGAGGCCATGTCTTGCACACAGAACACACTGATTTTCAGTTCTGAATAAATGACCTTTTGAGTGACAGAGACAGGTGTGGCCTTGCTTGTACCCATATACTGCCCCAGCCTATGATTTAATAGAATATAGGTCCGTTTGTTTTTAAAAGTATCATATTTACCATGTTACCACAACGTGGCAGTTACAATTAGGGAGCTCGCAGAGGTTGTGGCTTTTGATCGGTTGAGGGGAAACATTTGCAGTGACCTAATGTGGCCCCAAGGGCTGCTGGAGGATTTTAAATTATATCACTTTCCGCTCAGGTTACTGTCAAACATAACTTTTATCAGATATGCTATTTCACTAAGAATGTAAGTGATATAGAGAAGAATTTGTTGAGTATGGTGCCCACTATTATACTCCTACAGAAGCTCTATTTTATTGTAAACAGAGAGGTAATGTAATGTGCTGTAATGCATGGAGGTCATTTTTGTAGACAGGCAATCTTAGGGACCCCTATATATTGAGCCAGCAGTAACAGCGTGTGTAAAATGCACTGCATTTACAACAATATGGCACTGCAAGGCACGGATATACTGTGACTTAATGTCATGCGATAAACCCTTATAAAATGGTTTAAACAACTAATTTTAAACAGCTGTCTAGAGAATTTTGGTTCTGGTTATAAAGATTTCAAAGATATTTTTTAATTATAAACCAAAGATCGCTTTATAATACATTTGACCATGCTCCTCTAGTCCCACCTGGGGCAATCTGGAAAGCCTTCACTGTAAACTCTTCTAAGCTCCCTTACAGGTGAGTTGTTTCATATTTGGATTAACAAATCTAAATAGCATAATCCTCTTTTTGTGTGTATGGGTGCTTAGATTTTTATTGTCAGTCTTATAAAACCTGAAACATGATACCTTTGGCACTAGCTTCTAAAATGTGCAGTTGCCTCTTCATCAGTCTTGAGAGAGAAACAGGTCGAGTGAGAGAATGCCAAGTGTTTCATCAGGGCAATACAGCTCTCATGCACCACAGCTCTCCAATCATGGAAGTGCAATATAAAAAAAAATCCAAGTTCAAGCTATCGCTGTAAACGGCCTAAGCCAGCCGACAACCTCCTGGGATGTTGGTCCTGTTGAAAACTTAGGTCATTGGCTCAGATTTATTCCTGATCTCTGGAAAATGAGAAATGCACTGGAATCTGTTTTCTCAGCTTTTGCCTCTCTGCAAGGTGAAAGTGTATGGGTGAGCAAGGTGGGCGGGGGGGTTGGAAATTTGCATCGACAAAGTGGTGTAGAACACTCAGTTCCACCACAGCTAGCTTAGTTTGGCACCCTAACTGCACATTGCTGATGAAAAGTGCCAGAGTGTCACACGGCCTATCACACAGTCACCTTAAGGTCCTTAGAGCACTTAATGAAATTGGTACATTCACTGAAAGAAGTGCTTTTAATCTTAAAAGCCTGAAACTAAAGCACATTCCACAGTACAAAGCATCCTACTAGACCTGCACTATGTGTGATGTTAATATCAACATTGCATGTTATGCACATTCACTGGTCACATCACAATTATTGCGATAGTCAACTGAGCTGAGGCCATCAGCAAGTTACAGTAAAACATTTTTACTGTCATAGCAAACAAAATTTAGCAAGCTCTGCAGTGTTAATGATTGTTCCTTTTCAAGATTATCTATTATATGTTAACAGAAGGCTAAACTTAACTGCTGCTGCTTTTGCATGAGATTTGCAGGTATTCTCCAAGTCAATCATAATTATTTTTATCCTGGTTGTTGGACTCATAGAAAGTGTGACACGTTTATGAGAAATTGAACAAAAAACGACTGAGGAAGAGAAAAGTGCACACCTGGTCACCAAACGACATTCATCTACTGCTGTATGGAAGTATTTCGAATTCCAGAGAGATGATATTAAGCAAAAAATAGCGATTTGTTGCCACTACTTTGTGTATATCTTATTTGATCATTTACATCTCTGAATTTAGTTGTTAGCGTTAACTAGAGTGTGAATGACTGACGTACCTTTCCCATTAAAGGCAGACTATATTGGTAGATAATAATTAGGTCTCTTGACTATAGTTTATTTTGGGGAAATTTTCAACTCTTTGTTTTAAAAATATCACAATATGTATTTCAAAAATTTACCCAATTAAAAAAAGAATGGTTTCCAATCATTCAGCCCTACAACCGATTACAGCCTGATTCTTCCCCTTTCTTATCTCTGTTTGAGTAACTAATCCTTTTCCTTATCTATTACATTTATTTGGCTTAACATTAACTTGTATACACTTTTTTACAATACAGATTTCTTGAGTTTTACAGAGTACTTAATATTTGGCTTGAAGCATACTCATACATATCATACATAAATAGCACTATAAGACCAGCAACTTCATCCTTTGCATTAGAACTACAAACATTCAGGACTTCAGGGTCAATTGTCTTTACCATTCCACCCCTGCTAATTTACCTCTTTTTCAACCTCTTTCATACATGGAAAAAATGTCCCATTTGACTCCCACTGGCTGGTTCGTTTGCTTTGTGTTTAATGGGCAGCTTGATTTGAATGTATAATGCTGTTCCTCCCCTCAGGGTACAATTTCTATGGAAGTTGCTTTTCCTCTCTTCAGGATGTGATTCACATGGATGGTGCTGTTCCTCCCCTCAGGGTCTGAGCATGAGTGTATGAGCGTCTCTGAGGTCCTGCAGCTACTGTAGTCAAAGATGACTTAATTTATTTCAGAAGAAGGAAAGGCCTAAACAGTCAAAGATCCTCTGCAGTTGTGCAGCCTTTCAGAGAGGATATGCCCACCTCTTCAGGTATCCTGGATGCATTTTTGTGTTCCCTATGTAAATGTGCAATTTTAGTTGGTATAGCATAATGAGAGCATTGACAGTCTTGAGGGGGTACAGGCATTAAGGATGACCCTTTGTGGAAGTATTTGTCCCTACCCCTACCTCTTTGCCAACTTTTGTGGTACTTGAATGCCTGCCAGACATACCTTGGGTGGTACTCTCAAAGGAGGTGTATCTCAGAAACGATGTGCCCCCCACCTATCCCCTGCTTATCCCAAGAATGTGGGGAAAATGCCTGCCTGCCTTCCCTTTTCATGTTTATTTCTTTGGTCTTGAAAGAGAAACAGAACTAAATAAACCCTTAGGATCCAAGGTGTTGGAGGCTGTAGTTTGTTTGTAGAAATGTGGAAAAAATCCCCTTTCCTTGCCTTAAGGCCTCGTGGGTAATTTTTCACCCACTTTATTTTTTAAATTCAATAGTGTTCCTGACGACTGTGGGCTAAAATCATTGCATTTCTGCCTGTTAATTGGAACAAGTCATACATAAAAGTAAAAAACACAGAAGAACAAAATTTGGAAGAGAATGGTGGTAACATTGCTGTTACGTACACAGCAGGCAAGTGGTTAGTGTTCTGTATTTGTATCCACTGGGTAACAGAATCACATATTTTATGTAATTGCTCCAGTTCGTCACATATGTTGTTGTTTGTAAGTTATGCACCAAGTAATCTTTAAAAATACAATAACCTTTGGGTGATTCTGCTGGCATATTATGGGTTGCCTCACTCAATCCATTTGTGCATAAGGACAAGAAGTTTTTGGCCTTAGAATGTGCTTGCTTCAAGTGAGTGTTGTATGAGTTTGTGTGCAAGTTGTGTATACAGTTTTGTGTGTTTTTTGTATATGTGACTGTGTCTGCAGTGCAACAAGGTAAAGTTATGCCCATCCTCAGCAGGGTAAATTAATTGAAAAACTTGTGATATTTTTTTTGAATACATAAATTCTAGAATTATTCATCTGGATCTCACTTTGATTTATATCTTTCATGGAATGCTGCTCAGTTTCTTGCCAGAATGATGAGTTTTATTATTATTATTATTATTATTATTATTATTATTATTATTATTATTATATGCTGTTGAGAAAGAGAATTCAAACTTTTCTGTAGTTTCTAATTCATTTACTGCAGTTAGCTAAATGTTTCCATATGAGTTATCAACATATTTTCTTTTCTTTTGATGATGAATTTTTTGGTTATTTATGGCCATTAAAGTGTTTGTTGGTTTCTGCCTGTGTGTGTATGTGTGTCTCTGCTTGCGCTTGTGTATTTGAGAGAGAGGCCTTCCTGCGTCTTACGTTTCTAGCTTGTCACTATCCAGCCTGAAATGGATCCCCTCCATTCCATCCAATCTATCTTGTTATTATGTGCAGTGGCGTGACCCACTGCAGATATTCATTTAGCTAATGCATATCGAACAGTTAGTCCCTACTCAAGGCAACCATTTCAGACATCAATTACAGTAATGCTCTAATAAATGCATTCTATTTTTTTCTCCTCAAGACATTAAGTAATGACACCAGTTAGGTTAGCCAGTTGTGTGTGTGCAAAACTGTCTATGAAGTCAGTTCAGCATCTTCTTGCGCTCAGATACAAGTATGCTTTTGTAAAAGTATTTGTCCACAATCATCTCTAATGGGCCATACACATTGCAATAGTTGCCCTCTCCTTAATTTCTTGTCTTCTGGTCATTACAGACACTAGCAGCATTTTAATCACGTGCTTCTTCCATATTAACAAAAGCAGACATGGTACATTTTAAGCCTGTTTTTTGACTTCTCTAAAAAGAGTATGTACTGCACTCCAAAGTCACATGCAAGCTAACTTCAGAGTTAAAGTCCCCAGAGGAAGCAACAAGTGCCATATTTTGTTAGTTTGCAGTTTTTAAAATATTCATAAATTAAAGGTACTAGATATGTCAGGTACTTTAAATATTGAAGTCAGTGTAATGTGGAATCTACATTTATTGCAATGTGCCATTATACAATATATCTCTGAAACACAGCGGTGAGGAACCAAATTCAAAAGGGGATCTTCTTGGCTGGGGGCGCAGCAGTATGAATGATAGAGGGTTACAAAGACCAAGCCATGAAGGGGAAGGGAGTCAGAGAAAAAGCAGACTATCCTCCCACTGGCATGGTGACAGCTATGTACTGTGGAGTTTGTTTTATGACATCTGCCAAATTGATGGGGAGCTTGGCCATTGAGAGTGCTGCACCATTTAAATCAGACTGCAGATTCAGCACCGGTGCTGGCAGGTGGCCTGGTTCTGCTGAAGGTGACTACAGTCGGTCTGTGCAGTTTTTTTCCTGCAAGCTGAGAAGGTGCTCACCCAAAAGATGGAACCTGGCTCAACTGAAGTTTAATCTGACGGTCTGAGGTGGAATATACAGTGTTTGGTGTTTTCTGGCCATTTGCAAAAGAGCATAGCTTGCAAGTTCTGCCAGGGAAAATTATTTACTTCTGCTGTTCTGTCATCACTAGCTATCATCGACAGTTAATCTGACAATGCTTTTAGTTGGCAAAATTTAACTGAAGTGTAATCTTGGAACATTTCTTTATTACGCTCATATCTGTTAATTCTGCATGTTTTGGAGCAGCTGGATATGTGCCTTGCTTAAAGGTACAAGTGGAACTCCCTTCCTCGGGAATTGTCAAGATTTTTGTATTTTGTGCACAAGCCCAGTTCTGTATTTACTTTGGCAAGCGCCACTTATCAGGTAAAAGAGTATATAAAAGTGTGCATTCTAGTATTCTACCTCAAACTACGTTACCTTGCAATCCACAAATACTAGCTCGCAATTCTCCCCAAATGTGTTTAATGGGAGAGTATCTAGTACTATAATATGACTATAACCATATCATGCACTAATCCTGACATCGCATTGTTTATGTATGTGAGTGTGTAACTCTGAGCATGTATACATGTTCATCATGTTCCCCAGATGGGGAGTACATAGGGTTTAGGGACCAGTCTGCTGCCACAGATACATATCTCGATAAGTATTTGACGGATCTTTTTCAAACTCTGTAAACACACTGTATAGGTAAAATCCTGGAACTGCTCAAATTTTGATGCAAATCGCACCAAAATTGAAGCAGTACTTAATAGTAATAGTAAAGAGAAGGGTAGCCTCAGACACTTGATCTCGTTAACATAATCACTCAAAATGTATTTGATGGAACTTTTTCAAATTTTGCAGACAAATAGTATGGACCTAGAGCTGATCAAATTTTGACACAAATCGCACCAAAACTAAAGTAGAGCCGCTCAGTGGCAGCAAAAGTTAGGGTGGCTGCAGAAGACACTTGACCTTGTGAATGTGATAACTTAAAAAAGTATTTGATTGATCAGATTTCCACTACACAAAAACATTATATGGATGAAGATCTACATCAGATTTAATTTAACTGCACCAGAATTTAAGCAGGAGCACTAGGTAGCAGCAAAGGAAGGAAAGGGTGGCTGCAGAAAACAAACTTCCCAGGAACATTGTAGAAGTGATAATCTGGCTCCATTTTTGAGACTGCACCAAAATTGAAATAGTGTCACTTAGTGGTGGCAAACGAACGGACAGCCACACATGCAGATCTGGTGAACGTGTACACTGAGACATAATTCACACAAATTTGCCACATGAACTACATTTAGATCCATCTGCATGTCAGAAACAGACTGAGAATATATGGGTTAACTGTACCTCCTCAGCTTCACACTACTCCTACATTCCCTTTGCCACTAAAAAGGATTTCACTGCTAGCTTGGAGTAATTCCTTTCTATTTATATCTCTTGGCCCTGTAAGGGGAGATATGTTTGCATTAGTGTGGTGCATATCGACCACAATGAGATGTCTTGGATAAATGCAGCTTTCATTTGGTCTGACTGTGGGGTTTCCCAGGGATGAAGACAGGACCAAGGGGCCCTCCTTAGGTGTCATAGCAGTGAAAACAATTTCATTGACTTGAAATGAATCCCTCTACCTTCCACAGAGATATACACCCAGAATTCAACATGGGTGCATAACAGGGACAGTGGAAGGATGAGGGTCACTAACATTACAATTTGTCTCATATGGACAGCGTATACACGTTTGCTTATATTTAGTTCACAGTAAAGTCACATGGTAACAGTAATATGACATTATCATTCCTGAGATGAAATGTGGCTTTAAGCAATAACTTTGGAGAAGCCTTAGTAGGAAGTGGGGAAGGAAGCCATAAAGTAAACAACCAATAGGTAAATAGCTGTTCCAGCTTAAAGAGCTGGAATGTGATGGCCTGAAAAGTATCACGGACACACCCACCACTGCCACCACTTCAAACAGTAAATCTTCTCCGTATATGTGTTTCTTAAGTGTAATGGAAATGCTTCTTTGCAAAGATAGGGTCATATGCAATGTTTTTGGTTTCACAATAGTAGGTTTCCACAGAAATTTGAAAATCCTGTCAAATTGCAAGACAAAATCTCTAATCTATTCTATCAAAAATATGAAAACAAACAACCTGATTACATAGGCTGATTCCTAGTTTCTCTAGTTCATTTAAGTTTTAAATAATATCTGCATTGAGGAAGGGTGTGCCAGGGGGGTTTGCCCTAGAGATTTTGTTGCTGACTGCCACCCCCAAAGTAAATGCTTGTTCAAGTCGGCAGAACAAACAAATTGAGAAGGATTTTCCAAGCCAGCCATTATTTTCTGCTTGTATTTGCTGTGGTTTTGCCTACTCTGCTCCTTTGCAAATATTCTAGCCTAGTGATAATGTGACTCCTTGCTCCTTGATGGTTAAGTCCTGGAGGGTTTCTAAAGCAGTTCGAGTAACTCTAATTCTAAAGATAATAATGACTGCTGCTGTTATTGATAACTGACCAAATTCCCAATGACCTGGCAGGTCAGTTTGTGTTTTTACACAGTAGTTTGGCCAATTTAAACAGCTGAATTTTCATAACGGTTACTGAGGCAAAGGACAGTTTTATAGTACCATATCAACCCCAATTACATCTAGCATAATCAAGAATCAGAGTATATGATCCACAGCCCACACATCTGGTCAGTTTAAGCATTCAAAAAAGGTTATCTCTTCTTCAAGCATGGAAGCATTCTACAGCTATTTGCTCAACTATTACACCGTCACACTGTTAGAAAAAACAAATTTCCAAAAAACTAAATTTCTGACTGGTTCAGAGTCCTTATTGTAGTAATCTCCAAAGGATCTATAGCCTGAAAAATAACAAAATTAGATGTGTGGACACACAGTAAGTTTGGTTAGCAAGCTTGGAGAGCAGAAAAAACACTCTAAATATCCCAAGGGCCTAATCAGCTTATGAGAATATAGGTTAAAGCTGTGACTCAAACAAGTTTCAGATGAATAGTAAGCCACTTGGTTAGTTTTGATGTTGTCCTCTGCATATGCTCTAGTTTGTAGAAATGGGTAATTCACTGTCAAGGCTGACTATGTGTCACTGTACACCTCAGACCGGACCTCTTCACTTTGGGTCACCGAGGGAGGCTATTAACTATGAAAGGGCAAGAAGGACAGAATGTTTAAAGGCATTAAAATTGTTACTTAAGCTCTTTAGGCCTTGTTCTGGACAAAATAATGGTAGAGTAAAAAAAAGGAGTGAGGACTGTAGAATATCTCTGAAGAAGTAAGTAAGATTACAATATCATGAAACAAACCTGTATGTGAGGCAGGCACTTTGCTTTTGCGGTGGCTGGCACATCAAGGAATTGGAAGAAAAACTAAAACAGAACTGACCTACACAAAAACCTTCAGACACTTGCACACTACAGTTGAGGTGGTTCTCTTCATTACGTTTTTTAAAATAAATATTCAAATCAAATTAATTTTCACAGAATGGGAGAAACCCATTAGTTGTAAAGACAGCTTATAATTATCTATGAGACTAGCCAAAGAATGTCTAGCTTATAAAACAGGAAGTGGAAATTTTGTGCGATTAAGGTCCAGAAGTAAAATGGTTAAACCCCTTAACCCTGTTAGCATTTGCACCTAATTCATGCAATTAGTACCAAGCCAAAGTTCTCCCTGCTGGGATCCGTCTTGGCATGACTGCCTCACTTTGTGTGGTCCAAAAAAACACTGTTTTTGAAAAACAAAAGGCAAACCCACACAAAACATAGTAAACCTACTCACTGAAATAATATACCCCAGAAATGTTACAATATTTCTTGCATGTATTTGCTTTAAATTAATGGAAATTAATTAGTTTTGATTAACCATCATTTACTGCTTTGTTATAACAGCATTTCAGCCAGTGTTGTACATGTGTGTGAACAGAACTGGAAGTTACAAACAGTATTCACATCTGTATTCACTGAATATCATCTTAGTAAGCATCTCTGGGTGAAGCCCTGATACATATTTATGTAAACACACTGGAGGAATAAGAAAAAATATGACTCATTGACCCTCCCTCCTACAGCCTTGATGGAAATAGATATTAATTTATAGGACTGGCAATAATGTTATCCCAGAAAAGAAAGATGTAAAGGTCAAATCTGGTATTGTCAATTTAGTTGTGAATTTGCCAGACCAGAAAACACAAAGAAAATATAGGAAGCAGAATTCAGTTTTGTTGTTATAGTGTTGACTGAGATCAGTTGTTGCTTAATTGCTTTTATATAATGGGTTGCATTACTCCCTTCTTTGACCTCTTGCCCTTGACTTGAGCTCAGATGCCTTCTTTCACATTCCTCAGCTAGAAGGACATTTTTAACTTTGACCTTTGGCCTGTGGAACATAAACAAAATAGCGGTATCCCTTCATGGGGAAATTACCTGTTTCCTTGGAGCACAGACACATAGTCATTTCCCTCCATGAAGGGCAGTTGATACAAGAAGTATGACAGAAATTACTGTATGTGCAATGTACTTTCTTGTGTTCAAGATATTACAGTGAGTAACTGGAGTCCTGCCATACTAGGTAATACAATAATAGTTCAAGCTGTAGTGAAAAAGGCAATTCCACATATATAAGCGGTTAAACTTTTGCCATGAAGCCAAAAGTTATCTGAGTTCCAGCCTATAACAGTCAGACAGTGATTTTATGATCCTGGAACTAAATTCCCACAAGTTAGATTACAGTCCAAATTTATTTCAGGGGTTCAGCTGTGCAAAAAAAAAAAAAGATCTGGGTAGTTTTTTTTTCTTCTGAGTAGTATTCAGGATGTAGTTAAGATACTCAAAATGAACCCTCTGGTACAGGGCTGGACTGGCCATCTGGCATATAGGGCATTGAATATGTGGGCCAGAAAAATTTATCGTGGGAGACTCACTCCACCCTCGTTCGGAAAAATTTATCATGGGGCCGTTAGGGACCCCAAAGTCCAGCACCGATTTTTAATCCCAGTCTAGCCCTGCTGTGGAGTTGCTTTTACAAACCGAAATGCAAAACCGCTATATCAAGTGTCTGCACGGATAAATGTAGAGTGGTCTGGCACTTCCATCACTCTACTGAAGCAGTGAAGCAGAGATCACTGGCATACCTAATGAAGCATGTTCCATTACCTTACAGAGATTCCAGCAGTATGCCACTTTAGTGTTCTTCTTCAAGTTTAGTTAGCTGAATGTTCTGGATGTTTGTGTGAATTCAGATTTATGCTCCTGTTTCAGCGATTATTTGTTAGCACATTTGAGAAATTGGAAAAAGTGAAGCTATTTGACTGTGATATTCATACTGGTGCATCCTCTCCCCTATATTACTTTGCTTTTTGAAGATATATACATAAACAGGGGCATGGGTAAAATAGTATGATACATCTATGAACAAAAAAGTTATTTATTGAAGGAAACGGAAACTTAAAAATCAATGTTTCATTGTACTTTATAGAACTTCATTTTCGTTATATAGTATTGTTCCTTTTAAAGTCATATTGTGACAGTATACACGAAGTTATAAATATGTAAAAAAAAAAAACGCAGAACTTGATACATTAAGGGCAGTCACCCACTTGAAATAAGATGTCATGACGTTCAGTATATGAGCGACAGTGAGTCTGTGGAGCAGCAAGCGAAAGTGAGTGAGTGAGTGTAGTCGTGTGCTCCGGGCGTTGCGCATGCAATGCAGACTGAAGTGGAAACTTCAAACAACTGCACATCTGTTCCCAGTGTAGACAGGCGCACTGGGACGGGCTGAGTAGAGACGGAGCACGTCGGATATGAGAGGATACAACGGAAAATCGATCTAAGCGAAACACCGACACAGCACTTGAGAGGGAACTGTGTTTGTTTTTCGGCAAGATGTGCAGCAGCTCGTGTTTGCTGCAAGGTGACGCAGCGCCCTGATCCAGGTGGAGTGACGACTACTGCGGCAGCAGTGTGTCCGCGAGGAAAGAAAAAGCGGACGGAATAAACACCAATACCCGGGCGATAAGGAAGCCGCGTTACGATGCGTCTGTGTTTACGATGGAAGGGAAACGAAAGCCAGCGAAAATGCAGCTCAGGCGCTCCATCAGCGAACAGCTAAGGGACTCCACGTCGAAAGCGTGGGATTTGCTTTGGAGGAATGTCAGGGAGCGTCGCCTCGCAGGTCAGTGTCATTGGAAAGCATCGGGACACCCTAAGTGCATCCTCATAAATAATTCGTGTGGAGCCGATTGCGTTGCAGTTCTGCACGCCCCAGCCTTTTTCAAAGATGCAGGACTTTAGTTGTGGGTGGTTAAGTTCTCGTACTCAGGGCTCTTCACTATTTTAGGACACCGGCTATCATGCCGGTCGCGCTTTCAGCTGTGAGTCTGATTTCAACTGCTTGACGTATGTGATGGCCAGGGACCTTGGGATCTCACATCGCATCAAAGGCTGCATTTATCTCCTGCCGTAGACCCTTAAGCTGTTTGTGTTACTTATTCTTTCTGAAATAGATTTTACTGTCACCGTCCTACTTGTCAGCTTTTTCCTGCAGATGTGGCCCAAATTCAAATGCGTTTTGATACGAAAGCTCATTTATTAAATTATTTTGCATATTTACAAAATTAAACATTCTGTAACATTTCTATGAATGTACTTTTACGATTTTTCGTCGTTTCGATTTCTGGTGGACTTTTATTGAGTGGCCTTTCATGACTAAATGTCAAACAGAAGTGCTTGCGGGACAGTTACGTGCCAGCGAAAGTTTCCCAGCTATGAAGAATGCCGACCGATAACCTCAATTCACTCTCGTCCTGCATGCTGGAAGAGTGCAATGTGTCACTGTGCTGAAGTTCACAGGTTGCCTTTTCTCAGAAATCTCCGCAGAGAAAGCCACTCCCATTATAGCAGCATGCGGTCGTTGTGTCCATCGAGGGTACTCCATTGCTAACCCTTTCGGGGATACTGACGCTGCGCCTGCAAGCTGAACGCGTTACCCTATAGTTTTATTACACTGTTTTCGCACAGAGTCAAATATTAATAGCACATTTACTATCTTTCTGCATAAAAAATCCCAAACATACATTACAAAGTACAGATATTATGTCAAACTTCGTGCAGTATACACTTTTGCCATAGTTAAAACAGGGTTGGCAAATCTCACGCATGCGGCGTGATACTCATGCGTAAGAAATCTTACGGCAAATCAATATTATTCCATTATAAACCTAACATTAACTGCATTAAAGCGTAATAGGTAGGTAATAAAACTGTTACATACATGTAAATGAGTGCGCAGACATGTCTTGAACTTAAAATTTCACGCCAGCCAGCTGACCAAAGTTGACAACCCTGGCTGAACAGGACAGAAAGCATATGTTGTATCTAAAATTAAAAGTGTACATTACCTGTGAAGTGGACAAACGGTCACCTTTGCGTCCGTTACCATCTTCTCTCACTCTAGACCGTTGACCAATCACATCATTGATCGAGGAACTTCCGGTTCCCGCCAACGGGCGCAAACGCGTAGTGCGCAGTAGATATGAACGGACTTTAAATGCATTTGTTTAAAATAGAATAGCGTCCTCGTGTTACATTTCATCTGACAAAAACTTCTAACCAAATTAATGCTTAAGCTAACTAAATTGCTGCTTACATACTGTTGTAGCCAATGAAAGTGGTATACCAGACAAGGTCTCAAACTGAGGACAGTCATTTGTTTATACAAGGTCAAAGGGCCTCTGTAAAGGGTACAGCAGCAGTGGGATTTGAACTAGTCTGGTTCCATAACTGCAGCCATACTGTCTGTTGCCCAAGCACAGAAAAAAATTCATACACTATGTTAATACTTATTAAACTTTTCACCTGGTCTGCTATTCAGCATATGGTTTCTTTGGACTGCTTTTCCAACAGGGGATGGTATGGCTCTACCATACAGCAAAGGCAACAGCAAATCATATTTGTTAAGCCTATGATTTTGTCTTATACTGCTTACACTTGTACCTGGGTATTCATTTGAAGCTAACTGCACCTATGCCTAGTCGACTCCTTGACAGCCATATGTTTGCAATGTATTTGCTTCACTTGTTCGTCACTTTGGAGAAAAGTGTCTGCTACATATGTAAAATGTAAAGAAATGTTCAGGTCAATGAAACCATTAACTGATTCTTATGCACTTGGAATATTGCAGGTACTAGCATTATGTAATCAGCCGTCTCTCAGGGAAAGTCAGGTTTCTGAGCATAATTTGGCATCAGAAGCTATAGCATGAATAAATAATGTTAAATAAAACCTTGATGTTCCGTAGTGAGGCCTTGTTACTCTTTGAAAAGATGAAAAGTCCGATTTACTTAGTCATGTGAAATGTTGGGGGGAAACCTCCATTGTTGCTGAGCTCTAGTAGGATTAGCAAATTCGATGTCTTGGTTAAACCTTAGCGTTGTGGCTTCCTGCTGAGAGACTGAGTAGGCTGTACTTAAGGGTGGGTCATGTTCATACAGCAGCATTAGCCAGGTGACATGAAACACTGCTTGAGTATGAGCCGACATTGGAAATAATTTTTTTTTTTTTACCATTAATACATTTGATATATTTATTCAGCTACACAATTCCAGTTAATTGCATGGCATAAAAGTACAGCAGAGGAGCTTCTCTTACAATTCAGCACTAGATTCACTGGGTGTCAGAGTCAATGAATAGGCCATTTAAGAAAACAAATTTGGGTCTAACTCATTTAGTACCGATGGGTGGAGACTCCATATTAACACTTTTGTTTTATATTTTGTTGCCACTAGGTGTCAGTCTCTTAAAATTCCGTTACTATGGTTTTCTTTTGAGGGAAAACTGAAGCTGTTTTGATTCATTCAACATAAACACAAACACTTGTTTTTAAATCACTTTGGATTGTTTAATGTTTAAATTCACATTTTATATACTTCAATGGCACTATACATCTAACTTATCCAGTGTTGGGGCACCTGCTGCTATTTAAACACAAATGCTAAGCTACCCCAGAGCTTCGAAGATTCTCGGAGTGCCGTGCCTGCCTGTTTTAGCACGCCCTGGGCTACAAGCGCATCTCCTGCCACAGCTGTGGAACCCCCAAAGTATCCTGATGACGAGCCGGACTGCGACTGTGTTGTTAGAATTGCTCACATGCTACCCTCGCGTTCTGTCTCTGTGTATTTCAGTCAGAGACTGTAGAGCTAACTGTAACCACAGCCTTGTTTTTATTTCTGATTAAACCATGGGCTTTTGCAGCTGACCACCTCCCAGGAAAGGATAAGGTGACCGAATACAGAACATTTACAAAAGGGGACCCAATATGTCCTTACTGAGGAGTGGTGTGTGGCTTTCTGCATATGAATGAACCATACTCACCTTTACCATATTATGGTACATTATTTGTTTTGTTGCTTAGCAAACAGTGTAATTCAAGACAACTTTCACAACTTCCAGTTCTGCACTATTATACTATTGTCTGTTTAGGCGGCTGGATGTTGTCCTGAGGCAATTTCAACTGTGTTAAAAAGCAGGCCCCCCCCCCCCCCCCCCGAGGAGATGAATTTGTGAATCTCCTGGGCACAAGTCCAGTCTCACCGTCCCTGCTTTTACTGGTTTTCAAGTGCCCGGGGAAACCTTTTTCTGCCAGACTAGGTTGGTGGCTGTTTGAAAAAAGGGAGAAAGTTCCAAGACCAGTGAATGAGGACATGTGATTTTCAGTTTTGATTATTTTTATGTGGTTTAATTTCCTGTTCTTCAGTTGCGGCACAGCAATATGAACTTACAAAGCAGTAATGGAATGGGGCTTTATCACTAGAAAGGCATGCTTGCCTTCTGTGGTGTAATAGTATATAATATACTTCATGTGTATCCAGAATATATGTTTCTGTGAAGGATAATGAAGAATGCAGCTTCATACTTTAGTTCACTGTTACATTGTGAATTTATAATACCCTGGGGAATGCAGAGATCTTAATTTTAAGTTTAAATTCAGTTTCTTAGCTGACCACAGAGACTCGTCCTTTACCCTAATTTCACAGCTGGATATTTTTGTGTCTTCCTCATTGTCACCCCCCCTGTGACGCACTATCCCTTAGGTTGCACTACTTTTTCTATTTGCAAGGACACCTGGGAAAGTGGTTTTTTATTTTGGGGGTTGATGTCTTTGTCTCCGTGTCCTTGTCATATTTAGTTTATCAAAACATTCCTATATTTAAGTTATATGGGCGCAGGCAATCTCGCTATCTTTGTCGCATTCTCTGTCTCATGCACATACTCAATTACGCACAGTCACACACATATTCACTTTGTACATGCAAATGCACATATTTAGTAGCTTCCCTGACCCAAATACATTCACATACTCACAGACTCTTTTTATGTGGCATATAAATGCACACATATAGGAGAACGTTGCTGTTTGGCAGCACATGAACAAAGCAACCCCCCCAAACACGATGGGGATTTCTAAAATACATTCCTTGGCAATGACACTGACAGGCCTTCTCACCATTTCACTTTTCTGCATTTGTTCAGCAGCCGTTCGCCCTTTGTGTTGTTATTTATTGTCCTGTAAATAAATTCAGGGTCATGGGGTTTGTTCCCGCGTGCTGTGGGCGGGGGCATGACCTATAGAGCCTGATAAATTAGGCCTTCCTTCACATGCTCAAGCCCTCTGCTAATGTGCCATGTTATTTGGACTTTTCTCTCATTCTTCTGAACCCAGGCTTGATAGATGGTTGTACACATCATTGGGACGAAATTGTCCATCCTACAGGACATCTACATCCAGTTATGTATGTTCAGAGTGCTTAATATTATCAAAGACACTCAGCACCCATGCCATAAACTGGCCAGTGGTTGTTCTCAGGTAGGCACCTCCGGAGCCTTATGGCCGGGACTGAGGAGAAGCTCCTGCCTCCAGCCCATTAGGATCAGCAACACCCCCAAGTAAAATAAGCTTCACATGCAACCTGCACTTTAAATATTTTTTCAAATATTCCCTTATAACTTTTTATCTTTACTTTTTATATACTTCTGTTTAAATATTTCTATACAAAATGGGTGGATGGATAGTACTTCTTTTGTTAACTTAGAGTTGTCAACTTGGAGTTGCAGCAATTTCATTTCACTGCTGTTGCACAAGTACATTCATGCATGTGGCAAAAAAAAAAATCTTGAATTTTGAATACACAAGTTTATAAAGTAGGCCAAATGACCTCTGACCCAGGACATGAAAGTGCCACAAAGAGGGATGCAGCAGTTACTACGGATGTCTTTGGTCCGAGTCTTTGGCAGTGCAATGTGTGCCAGTCCCCCTCTCATCTGCGCAAGCTGCCTACACTTTCAGTCCCTTGTGTGGGATCACCCTCCCACCTCTCCCCATATTGTTTTGGCTGGCTGGCTCTTTTGTCTCGTTTGCTGTTTAATTTGCCTGGACCTGAGGAGTCAGAATGTGTACAGGGGAGATGCAATAGCCCATGGTGTGTGTATGGAGCCACCCAAAGTAGGCCATCTGAGGCAGGGTGGCAGGGGTGTGGCCATAGACTGCACACAAAGTGCTGTTTTTTTCCCTCGGGTGCCTTACCATGGATCGCAATCATCCTGTGCGCATGTAATGGCATGTCTACTTCACCCATGAAGGGAAGCCTTGTAGATGACAGTGACCTCCAAGTGGCAAGTGATCTTTATTGCAGACCCCTGCACCACCAGTCACTCAACTAGCTGCCCTGGATCTCTCCATTTCTCTCTCTCGGTCTCCTTCTCTCTCCCTCTCTGTCAGGCCAGTGTTGGGCTTGTTCTGCTGACGAGTCCTCCGCTGTAGCACGTAGGTTCTTGCATGTCTGTCATACCTGATATGCTGTAGAGCCGCACATGCTGGCCTTAGCCAGAGCTTAGGCAGGTAGTGCAGCCTTCTTGAGGCTCATTTATGATTGGCTCTCTGGCCAGTCACATGAGGCTGAGGTTTTGGTGGGGGGGTGGGGGGGTGGAGACAGAACAAAGTGCTGCTCTTCTCTGTGACTCAGTCTGCTCCTAGTTCTTCTGGTAGCCGTAGTAGCGTGTGTGTACATATTTGTGTTTGTGGTGGGAAGAGCGTTGTCAGAAAAGTTTTCGTGGGAAACTGCAGAGTGGCAGGGACTGCCGGTCGTGTTGAGCCGCCTGACTTTCCACTTTCACGTTGTGAATGGAGGAAACACAAGAAACATTGTACAGGCAGCTCCCAGACGTGCGCAGGGACCAGGAGTGTTTGGGCAGCGTGGGTCCCGATGCCCCAGATATATACCTGCGTCTGGACAGGCGCCACAGGGGGCCTTCCAGCTACCGCTTGGGCCGCATCATCGCCCGACAGCAGCTGCTGCAGAAGATCGCTCAAGGTATGGCCTGCGTAGAGCTGTGTTCCTCTTCTATCACTGCTCTCACCATTGGTTTGGTCAGTGGTGCTGTAGTCCTGAAATCCTTCTAAAAAACTTTTTATGGCAAATTGCTCTGCTTTCCTTGTCTTACCACAGCGGTACAGCTATGATTCTGGACCCGAGCGTGTTTTCAGATGCATAATCCCAAATGCGTGTCTGTTGGTATCTCCTTGCAGAAGCTTTGGCAGAGATGTTGCTAAGTGTTTTCTGGTATTCTGGTCTCCCAGGAAACCGGCTGTGCCACTTTGGGAGATTAGGACCTATCAGTCCCATCCTTCTTGATGAAGCAGGCGGGATTAAGTGTTAATAACATCCATCACCTTTCCTGGCCCAAATTCAGGCCCTTAATGGGGTCATTGTCTCCTTCCACTGACACAGGCACACATACGTGCCATATACTTTGACAGACATTCGGTCATTTATATTAACACTTACCTGAAAATTGTATGGCACAGTTTAACTGGAGCTGTGCTGTATATTGTAGCTTTTTTTGATTAAGGTACAGCTTAAAGAGGCCAGGCGCTCAAAAGCTGATTGGTGCCTCAGAAGCTTGTCCAGTTCTGTACAGTGTAGCTCTATGTTTGCATTCCTGCTGTGGGGCATGTCAGGTCTTGTGTCTGTTCTACGTGTACATCAGGGCTGTGCAATCCTATCATGGACAGGGCTGAGCTCCTGGGAGCAGCTGGTTGGGGCAGAAGGTGATATAGATGGACATATGAGCAGTGAGTTACGGCTTCACATCCCATGAATGTGTTTATTGTCTTGTGTTACAACAACAGCATCCAAAATATCCTAAATTATAAAAATGCTTTTGATAAATGTGAATACAAACAGGTCAATTATATTTATACCTTGAACTGATTAACCTGAACCTTGTACCCTAATTTGCAGGACGTACAAGAATTTTACTGTTTTACTATGTTCTGTAGAAAAAAACATGAAGCTATACAAAGTTATGAAAATGAGTTGGTGTTTTCTGTGATGGCAATTAGTAGTAGGAGACACGTATAAACATTGCCATGGGTATGATCTTGTAGATAACCTTTTGTTGACACATGGAATGACACCAGTACTCCAGACACAAATCCAGCACGTCCACTGGTCTTGACAGCTCCAAGTCATTGTCATGTTCTTGTCCATATGAACCGAGCATGATTCTCAGTTTATTGATTGATTCTAAATTCGTGGAAGTAGTCATGTCTTACCTCTGTAGCCTTGCATTACCGTAATGTCACCAAAAGTCAGGGTGGCTATATGAACAGTAACTCACTGTGAGCTACCAAAACTAAGGTTTCCAGTGTGTTGCGGTAGAAATAATCGGGCAGCTGTAAATCTGTTACATCACAAACTGCAGAAGCGCTTTTTAAAGGAATGTTACTACTACACTGCAAAAAGGGCCTTTTCTCTCTCCAGTGTTGTCATGGAAACTCATCCATTGATTCTCATGCAGTGATGTCCGCTTTAGTGCCGATTCAGCCTGAAATTCTCTTGTGTGAGAGCCTTGAGATATTGGCCCCTGAAAGAGGCTGCTCCAAAGCCACGTTCCACCATTTCATGCATCCTACTGTTCACGGCACTCTGCATTTATATCAGTCTTTGCTTGGACATCTGGGGGCCAGACTGCCCGTTTGGAAATTCTCCCCGCATCTTCTGTGCTGATCACTCCCTGGGCAGGGGGGATTCCTGAGCAGGAGGCAGAAGTGGGGTCCTCAACAAACAAGAAACCAATGCCATCAAAAGCCATCTAAAAGCAGGGGTGGAAAATTCAGGTACAGAAAGTACAAATCCAAACCAAGATTTTGTTTCAACCAACCAGATGAGTACGATGTGATTGTGACTATTTATAATCAACTGGTTGGTTGAAACAAAATTTTGGACTGGGTTTGTATATTCTGGACCTGAACTTTTCACCTCTGTCTAAAGGCTTATTGCTTCATATCACCCATTCCTCCATTCCTCTGCTCTCTCATTGAGCTGGACTAGCTTCAAATACTGGCTCAGGGGTACAACAGCCGCGTCAGACACGGAAACCCATGGACTCTGTGCCAAATATCGCTGACGCAAAAAACGCACATGGCAAAATTCCACTCACTCATATGCACACTACCCTCTCTGTATAGTAATCAAATGAGCTATTCACAACTTGTGTAGAGGGAGGGAGGGAGGTGGGTTTCCTGCCCAATTCTTGATTCCACTTAGAAAATTACCAATTTGCATTTTCTATTTTTTGACAGTGAGCCCACAAGTTTTCTTTGTAAAAAGAAGCTTAAATCAAGTGTTTAGCGAGGCGCGAGTTTCAGCGCTGATTTTATTCCTGCCAATGTTGAACCCAAACCTACACCCTTGGCTTAAATAATCGATTTATTTATGCTATGTTGCCATGGTCATAGCATACTCAATTGGAGACTGAAAGAGTTGGTTATTGCTGTTTACATCCGTGTCATGCATGTTTTCCGAGTTCTGAGCTCACTGGAAAGGAATCATATTCATTTTCGCATTTCTTTGGGTTCTGTGTTGCCACTGTTGGAAGTTCATGTCTGGAGAAATAACTTTATTTATCAGTCACTTCTCACTACAGATCCCTCCAGCGACGGCTTTCTGTCTGAACTTAGTTTGCTCTTTGTTATCATTAGTTCTGTCTGTTAGATTTTCCTACAGAATTATGGTATATTAGCTGCAGAGGGTATATTTTAGAGTCTCTGGACCAACCGCCGATAAGTCATTACACATTTTGCTACCCATTTGTTGGCTTTTTTTAATTTGTAGTGGGGAGTGCACATCCTTCCAGAATATCCCTGGTGTTTGCCTCATAGGAATGTCCAGTCAGTAATTAGGCACCCACCAGGCATGGTTTGAGTAAGAATGAGTAAGTCTACATGTTAGTGTAATGATGTCATTGCATGCTATGGTACCCCTGGGGGGGTGATCATCATTAAGGGGTGTGTTCCACCTCTTTGCTTGAAGATCTCGATTCTTCAGTGTGGCAGGCTGAAGTTCATATTGCATGCTCATTTAATGTCTAAAGAAGCTCTGAATCGTCACTCAAAACTAGACAAAAAAAAAAAACATTTTCAGATGATCAGTGATTGACCACTTCTATTGGCTAAGTTTGTCTGATGTTCTTTTTCGGTCACCGATTGCTTAAAGCAGGGTTCCCCAATTCCAGAATCCAACACAGTCTGCAGATTTCCCTGTTCAAACACACCTACTAATCCTGGTAATTTACTGATTAAGATGTGTTTAAGCAGAGGAATTTGCAAGTTGTGTTGGATCCTGGCCCTCCAGGTCCGGATTTGGGGAACCCTGACTTAAAGCTATATCGTGGTTGGCAGGCCTGCACTGGCCATCAGGAGTACCGGGAGATCTCCCGTGGTCTGGCCTGCCTTCCAGAGCACACCATTACCTAATCAGATAGTGAAACAAACTAGTTGCTTTACTGTGAAATGCACACGCAGTATGGTCCCACCCTGTGCCTCTCAGTTTATGGTATGATCTGTCTGTCATGACTCCACAGCACTATGAGACCCACATCTTGTCATCGTGTACAATTTATATCCAGTAATTTTCATTGGTGAAATAGAATCAAAGAAAATGAATGGAGGAGCCGAGAGGGAGAAAGAGAGGAATATAACAGCTTTCAAAGAAGAAGCCGAAAAATGTTCTAATATTACTGACTCGTTCAGCAGAGGGCCAGATAGGATTAACAAACATGTAGGTAGTCACGAATGCTTGCAACTAAGCTGGCCACATGACTGATACTAGGCCAGACAGTCCAGTTTTTCAGCTCAATGTCCCCCGTCCAGTGCAGGGTCTAGGCAGACTCCTGTTTGTTCTCCATTTTATCATCTGGACAACTTGTAGGGGACGACATACAGCTACTTATCAAATAAATGACTAATTTCACACACTACAATAAATTTAAATCACTTTATGATTATATTATTATTATTAATTACAAAGCTGCCTCCGACAAAAATAGGCCAGTTGACATTACAACGAAGATGAATACACTTTCAGTACCAAGATAACTGGTCCATTATCAAGTTTATCAGCCATATAATATAAATAAAGTCCTGTAATTAAAGTCCTATAAATAAAGTCCTGTTATTGACTTGGTGAGGCACCTATCAAACAGTTGATGCAGTGTTTCATTGGTTATTGACGCGTTGATATGTTTATATTAATGGTTGAAACCGTTCATCCAGATGATTTTATTCTCTCAAACATCATGTAAATCGCTTTGGGGCGACTCTGTTGTGAAAGGCGCTATATAAAAATAAATTGAATTGAATTGAATTTGCAGTGGATGCTGTCGTTCAAAATGCCTAAATAAAAAACTTGTTACAATTCAGGGTCGTCCAAAGAATACACATTCATTTTGAAGAATTGGAAAGACGAATTGCATGCCTTCTGCACTCTTTTCCATTGTGATGTGCGTATAAGCAGATAGGGAAAGGGTTCAGCCAACACTAGCAGGCTCGATTGTGTGAGTGTTAATTTATCTATCACTTCATGAACAACTCAGCTCTGTAACATTATGTTTTATTGATTTATTTTTTGGTGCCGTATTTTATGGGGTTGTTCCATATTGGAAAATAAAAAACTGTGGCCCGTTTTGAACCAACACTGCCTTTTCTCTCCTACCCGGACAGCAAGTTCATCATAACCCTGCTTCCCCTTTGAGTTAGGATTCCTGGACTAAACAAGCTTTTCAGCCCGTCCCTGGGGGTTCAATCAATTTCAATCAGTTTCTTGTAAGTCTACTCAAAGAAATATGTATTTTGTTACCCATTGAAAGCAGTCATCCGACAATGGCAGAAGTGAATAAAGTGTGTGAGTAAAACGATGATAAGTTCAATATTTGGTGTTACCAAGGTGATAAACCTCTGTGGATTTAGCCACCTACGCTTGTAACACAGTGTAAGCATTTGTTAACAGATGCTGGATGGCCCAGAGGTTTTACAGTATAGTTTTAGTTGTTTTGACATGTTTCCCTTTTTAGCAACTTAAATGTACCCCTCCCTGGGAAGGACATAGTGGGTGCTGGTTGGGGGGGGGGGACTCCATACGGTGTGAAGCAGGAATGAGTTCCAAAACTTTTATCCTTTTTAGTTTTCTCCTTATTTTCTGTGAGGATTAATCCACAATTCCATTCTAGGCTGACAGCTGCTTGGCTTACCTGTGGTTCTTCAGCGTTGCCATGAAGGTGTCTGTTTGATGACAGAATGCTTTAAAGAGTCATCTGTGTTGCCCTTGCACAACTCAGTCATCCGTGGTCCAGCGCCAATAAGTGGCAGGCTGCTAAATGTCAAAGGAAGCCCAGAAATCCAACTCTATAAATGTATGAAGTCCCACCTGGGCAATGAAGCAACAATAGTTATGTTTGGCATTATCATTATTTAAACCTCAGCCAGTCCTTTCCTGCAAAATGTAGTTTTTCCCAGCCATTGCTCTTGATGTAAGCATCAGCCTATAATTTGTGATTGTTTCATCATTAAACCTGTCTTCAATTTTTACCGGTGTTTGATGAAGGCATATCTGACATCTTGAGCCCACCAACGCAGCTTTATGCTGGTCATGTTGTTTCAATCGGACAACTCGTATAACCGACGGCCTGAGAACAGGCCCCTGTCTTGTTTGGGCTGGCCCATGCTCTCCTGTCATCGCTGATGAATGGATCGGTGGTTCTTCTGCTCCTCGTTTATGTCCACTGGTCCCAGCCAGTAATTGTACATCTCGCCTCTTGCGTGGCTCTGTGGGTTAGGCTGCTGTGCCTGTGATTGGAAGGTCACTGGTTTGAATCCCACCATTAGCAGAGTGATTTCACCTTTGGGCCACCTGAGTAAAGCCCTTAACTTCCACTTGCTTCAGCCACTGGCTGATCCTACCCTCTCAGTTGTAAGTCTCTTTGGATGAAAGCATCTGCTAAATTAATGTAATACTTGTTTGCCTTATTGACTGGCTGTTGCAGTCTGCTCATGGGAGTTTTACTTGCATAAAAATGTTCTGATGGTAGAAGGAAAAATTATTGGTTCAGAGATATCACCAATCAGATTGTAGAGGAGGTGGAGCCAAGCAACTAGAGGAGGCAGGACCAACCAATGAGATATCTTGGTCCTGTGTCCTCTAGTTGCTTGGACCCACCTCCTGTACAATCTAATTGGTTATCTGTCTGAACCAATCATTTTTCCTTCTGCCTTCAGAACATTTTCGTGTAAGTAAAACTCCCACGAGTTCATAGTCCAGCCCCCTTAATGTTCAGTGTTCAGTCAGTAGAGAATGTTCATCCCATGTATGCTATTTGCACGTCCACTTGTGGTTTAAACTTGGTCGTTTTTAACTGCATTCTAGCCCTTTGGTTTTGGGTCATTTTTAAATAGGTCTTCTCATCAGTTGACCATGTCAGCAATGCTTTTCACAAGGGGAAGTTTGTACCAGGGCCGATGGTGATGGCGAATCAAAGGTTAATGGTTTAGGGCAGGGCTCCTCAAATCTGGCCCTCTATTCCAAATCCAGGCCTTGTTTTCAGTTCTCTCAAGTAGTTAGTTTAATAATTACTGATTCTGATTAGTCACAGAGGCTTCACATCCGGCTCACGGGTAAAAATCAACAGGGCTCGGCCCTTGAGGACCGTGATTTGAATGGCCCTGGTTTAGGGGAACTGTTAAACTGCTCAGAGGAATGGTGAATACATTCAGTGAGTGTCCAGCTGCTTAAATGGGTTTACATGAGTCATGCCTTATGTATTTTTGCATGTGCGTGTGTTAATGGAGATTTGGTGTATGCACATGACCATGTGGGTGTGGGTAGGAGTGTCTTAATGTCGGTGTATGAGTTACTGTGTGTGTCTCTTCAGACTCCCCAGGGGCTGATGGGAAGGGATCTGATGGTGCAAATGCCGGTCCCACGCTCCTGTGGTCTGCTGGGCGCTCGCCACAGGCTACGGGGGGCTTGTCATCACCCAGCTCCACTGCCATGGTGATCACAGGCCCTTGGAGACAAGAGTCCCAGTTAGCGCTCTGACCCAGCCACTTTCTAATCTTCCCCAAAACTCTGCACCCATCCAGCTGCATACCCAAAGCTTCTCTCCAGGTTTTCACAACTGAAAGAAGTCCCAATGCCAGAGAGTAGCTAAATTCTTCAATTTCGGGAATACTGTTAATTATTCCTCTGTGAATTGGCTGTAGAACCTCAGGTTGGTTTTGCATTGTTATATATATTTTTTTGCTCATTTATATGTGGTTTCACATATCACTAAACTTAGATGCTAATACACCCAGTAGAGAACGTGCAGACTCAGTGTGGTTCAGGCAGTTGCTGTGACAAGTGGGATCTGGAGAATTGTCCTGCAATTCGCCGCATGGCCCATCACTGTGAGTTTTGGTAGCCAGTGCCCATGCATGTGCTGCTATCGCCACGGTGACCTGCCCACGCTTATCGCTCGCTGGCACATGTGGGAGCTGATTGCAGCGGTGCCGCATGCTGAATGTATGCGGTCGCTGGCTCCCACACAGTTTGAGATTGATGATTAACATTAAATGTGACGGAGACACATCAGGAGCACAATCCTGCAGTTTATCGTGCGCGGTATCAGTGTAATGGAATAACGGCCTCCAGGCTGTTGCTGCTACTTCCAAATAAGGGCATAAATCTATACTCCTCACGTCCAGCAGAGGGTCCAATGGAGGGATTCTCAGAAGCTGAATAAGAAATGAAGTCAACCCTCCTTCCCTCCCAGCTTAATGTAAATTTATTAGTACACAGGTCCTCTGACCCTGTGCTGGATAAGCAATGGGAAAATGGATGTATGTAAGTCCGAAGAGTGTCCAGTCTTATCCTAAGGCAGTTTTTCCCAGCCTGGATGTCGGGGGCCCTCAGATAGTACATGTTTTTGCTCCCTCCCAGCTCCCTGCCAGACAGTCCACAATTTTGCTCCCTACTGGACTGTCTGGGGGTCCCAGAGGAAACACTGGGAAACACTGTCCTAAGGAAGCCACACACTCAGTGGGTTTTTATAATTATAAGAAGGACATAATTATTGCTATTTGGGCAGCATGGTGGCTCAGTGGGTACCACTGGGACCTGACAGCTGTGTGGGTTTCCTCTGGGTATCCTGATTTCCTTCCACAGTCCAAAGACATCCAATTAGGTTAACTGTGGTCTCTAAATTGCCTGTAGTTTATGATTATTATTTGTGAGTGTCTGACTTGCATTTGAATGATCTGCTGGTGTTAACTGAGATCAGCCTGATCAGTTGGTTATTCCCACCTGAAAAAGCCTGGTGATGTATCTTTCTGTCCTGCTGGTGATTTTAATCCATCAGCCAATACCTTGGATGCAGTTAAAATCTGCAGATCAGATATGAGATTTCACAGGAAGATTGTGTCCTCCAAGTGCTGCTAGATTGTGAAGTTGTGTCTGTGGACCCAATTGTGGTTACGCTGGCTCTTGGTTGCCCCCTGCTGGAAGATATAAGCCAACATTTTCCAAAAGTGTATGGCAGAGACAGACTGCAGTCGTGCTGGTGGTGGCTGAGGGCTCAGTTCTTGAGAAATATCTGGGAAGATGAAAACTGTCTAAGGATGGAATAAAGCACATTTTGTGGTGCTAGCTCTCGACCTGAAAACGTTTATAGAGGAAAGAGGAAATCCCAATATATTCTCCTGACTTTTACAGTGGGTTCTCCAGGCTAAAACATGACAGCTTTAAATAGCTAGTTGTGCTATATGTAGCTGGAGGAGGGAGGTAGACAAGGAAGGGGGAAGGAGATGCAATCTCCACCCAAACTCTGGTAGGGTGGAAGGGTAGCACAGACATCTAGGGGCTGTATGTGACATCATGGACCCATAGGCTGCAGCATCATAGGGGCTTCGCAGACAGAGGGCGCACTGCTGGGGACCTGATGGACGAACATGGTTGAAGACCCTTGGAGGAGGTAAATAGGAGACATGGTTCAAGTTTTAATGTCTGGTGTTCCCGAGGAGCACGTTAAAAATCTTGTGTTACAATTGCAGGGTATGACGTCAGAATAGGATAAACAGCATTGAAATACAAGACAAGACAGTGCAGGATAAACAGTAGTGCAATTTAAGACGAGACGAAACAGTGGAATACAAGAATGAGTAAACAAATAAGTAATTAATATGTGCAATGGGACCACAGTATAGAAAGTAAATAAAGATATAATGCAAAAGATATAGTGCAAAAGATATAGTGGAATCTAACACTGGCAACATTATTCAATGGGGGGATCAATGTTGGTCACTGGTTTAGCAACCTGATTGCACAGGGAAAGAAACGGTTTCAGAATCGGGTAGTGATGTCCAAATGCTGCTGCTGTGGGATAGTGCTGGAGCTCCAGCACCCGGCTAGCCTGGCGGGCCCAGCCGGGCCTCACTGACGCCTAGTCTTTTTTATGGCTGCATCTGGGCTTTCTGGCGAAGACAGTGGGATCTGATGGATTCAGCACCCTTACATCATACCCCTGCACTGCCGCCACGGCACTAGCACCTTGGTTCTCTGTGGATTTTAGTTCAAAACTAATCTATTCCTGGGGTGATGTACCTTAATTGCAACAATCTAGCCATGCAAAGTCATGTAACTGAGCTGATTTGGAAACATCAGTTAGTTTTGCACATTTTAGGCCTCGTTTCCATGGCGACGAGGGGGTGGTTGGCTGTCTTGCTCAAAGCACACGTCAGGCTGGCAAAGCGCTTGCTGAACGGCAGCTCAAGTGATTTTCCACTGGAGGGCCCCTCCAAATATTTATATTGGGAGAGCAGACATAACCCTCCCCCTCCAGAATGATGCTTGCTTGGATGATCCCTTGAGTTTTCCAGCAGTGACCTCTGAATTGTATGAGATGAAAACACACATGCTGGTCCAGTCAGAAGGAGGCAAGCTCAGCCAATCAGGTGCCATGTGAGCGAATTGCAGTGGGAGTCATGGTAATGATAAACGTATACGGAATGACCCCCAACATTTGTGAGCTGATTAACTTCTTTCACCTTTCACCTGGGCTGTCCATGGAGCATCAGAGGGTGCTGATCAGACGGGTGGTCATCACCCCAGTCACCTCTGTCTCTCGTTTGACTGGAATCTCAGGCTTTGTGGAGGACAGAGGGGCGATGGAGGCCTCTGCTGGGCTACGTGCGTTTAGGATTTACACTTCAAGTTGACAAGACCATAACCTCAACCCCCTGTTCTCTCTGCTTGGCTTTGAAGTCTGGCGGCCCGCAGAGGGGCTGACAGGGCATGCCCCCAGCCTCTAGGGATGGGCTACATGGCTCACAGCTTTTTTACAATATTCAGAAACCACGTGGCACCTTCATTACCATTCCAAAAGATTCCTGTAGGGTGCTTTGCAAAGCTTACATTCCAGCTCCTTCGATCTCATTATCTATAATTTACATTAAACTGCGCATTTATTTATTCTGTCAACTGTTTATAAATGCAAGATGTAATAGGTGACTCACTTTGTTGTGTGTGTGCTTGTAAATTAAGGAAAGGAGTCTCTCACCAATATTGAATATGGAGCATTATGTTCCAACCTCCAGCCACCAGGTGGAGTGCTAATTAAAGTCTACACTGGTAAAAAATTATTCACCTAAGTTATTAGCCAGGTAGGAGAATAGCTACTAGGCCATCCAACTTCTTGTGACTGGGATTGTAACCTTTGAGATGCAGCATGATTGATTGAATTGCCATCCTTGCACTTGACTGGATAAACTGTGACCTTCAAGATATAATAAGAAAAATGACTTTAAACCACATAAGCAACTGGGAAATCCATACTTTTTCCAGCTTGGGAAGGTCACTGGTGTTAACGAGGCTGAATAACTGATTAGGTGAAAACTCAGAATCTTCTCCAGCACTTGGAGTTCAGTGTTACATGCCCTCCTTGGTAGATCTTCAGCTAAAGTTTGAGAATTTCAACACCTGTTGCACATGGGCCAGCTTTATTCCCCAGAGTGTTGTAATCCACATACTGCCCAGCATTTTTCTTGGAACAGTGTGTCTAGATGTAGCACTGGCAGCCTGGTGAGATTTCCTGCCACATTGGACACGGCAGCGTTTTTACTGGTTTGTCTGCGCCCTCCCCCCGGTGTCCACTCTTATCAAGGCCGCATATTTCGCTGTAATGGCTGCCACATGTTGCGTTGAGTTCAGAGCCCTCAGCTGTCTTGACAGGTAATGAGGGCCCAATAGCCCGCCCTCCTGGAAAGAATGACAAGACTCTGCCGAAAGCTTAGAAGCGTGGGATTTTATTGTGCTTGTGCAGCAGACAAGTCAATTAAAAGCTCATGAAAGTGCAGGAGGTGCAGAGGTTTGCTGGGCTTTTATTGCCAAGATCTCCTCTGCTGACCAGTAGCCATCTGACTGATACTGTACTGGCAGTGGAAAGTGTCGGGGTTCCCTCGGCCTTGCAT
Organism: Mormyrus iriodes; assembly: GCA_011763525.2. NCBI lineage: Eukaryota > Metazoa > Chordata > Actinopteri > Osteoglossiformes > Mormyridae > Mormyrus > Mormyrus iriodes. Next base: position 15,199,315 of record JAAGVU020000038.1, read on the forward strand.
CCATTGACCTTTTGTACCCATTCTGTGAAACCCGCATCAGAGGCTGACGTAAAGAGATAACAAAACACTCACGCTTAACAGGATGCTTAGACATTCATTCTTGGGAAAGCAAAGAAGCCCGACACACAGCGTGACTCACCTCGGCCAGTCTTCCTGCCATTGCGGGTGGCGGGGTCATCTTCCACAGCTTGGGGGGGGGGTGGAGTGATGCAATGGTTAGCACTGCTGTCTTGCACCTCTCGGACTAGAGCTTGAGTCTTTGCCCTGACTCTACATGTTTGGAGTTTTCATGTTCTCCCCATGTCATCATGGGGTTTTTCCCCACTGTCCAAAAACATGCTGAGGTGAATTGGAGTCGCCAAATAGTCCGTTGGTGTGAATGGTGCGTGGGGCTCTGTTTTGGTTTGGCACCCCTCCTGGGTTATTCCTTGTCTAAAGCTCCTCTGGCTAATCAAGTTGGGCATTACACTATTAATGCAATGGTCAGGGGTTCAAATCCTAGTGACTGCACATAAATTGTAGCCCTTTCCTGTACAGCGGTGGTAAATAGATCAAAGTCATTTTGGATAAAATCATGAGGTAACTGTGCCTGTTTTTGGAGGGTTGGTGATATGGACCCTTCATCCTGCCCTCATCATCCTTCAGCAGTCGTATTAGACCCTCACATGGAGCCCTGCGGTCTCCCCTGTGTATTTTTTTGTATTTTTCTCTCTCTCTGTTACGTTAATCCGATGCTGACACATAATGTAGCATCTGGTACAACTTACTGCATGTGCACGTATCAGATGTTGGAACCTTAATGAATGTCCTGTGTGGTGTAATGTGACTATAGTCCACATTGTCCAGCTACGCTCTGTCGTTAAAAGTTGCTTCACACTTAATGCATTGCGTATCGGTGTGTAAATTGCTCTCGATGGGAGGGTTGATCCAAACAGTGAAATTCTTGCTGTAAGTACCGCCATTACCCAAGACTGTGTCGGCTTTGGCATGAGAGTTCGCTTGTCTCATTTGGCTATGCAGTGAACCCGTCCAGAACTTGACTCATTGCCACTTTTGTCCATCTGTCTGATTTCTCTTTCATATCAATGCATCGGATATTTTGCTTGTTTATTGTGTTCATGTCTGGCTGCTTTTTTGTGCACCGTCAATGCTGTGGACGAGGTTAGTTCTCTCCTTTAGGGTTCAGCTGTTCCTCCTGTACGGGGCGCAGAGCACAAGGGGTTCACTGCTACTGTCCTCTAATCCAGTCATGGTGATGAGGAGGATGGGGGATGGCGAGCAGATGAAGTTTCTCAGGCAAAAGCTGACAGAGCGACAAAGAATACAGTAGACATTTTTACAGCGCCTACGCACAAGCCAACGATGACTCAACAAGGGCCACAAGAGTTAATCTAATAATGACTAAACCAAGACCAATGGCAGGAAGCACAGGCCAGCTAAAGAAAGTTGAACAGAGACTGTGAAAAGCAGAAAGTTTTGTAGTCTCTCACCTAACTCTGTTTCTGATGTCTTATGTTTTTAAATGTTACCCAGTATTTGTGGTTATCCCTCTCATGGCATGACGGGCAGGTGGAGGGGTGACATATGGTCTCTGATGTCATATGTTGTCATTGGCATGTTTGATGACATGCCTGTTAATAGCTAAACTTCCGCCACTTTTTGTTTTTAGAAATTGAGGCGAAGGAAGCATGCGACTGGCTGCGAGCGGCGGGATTTCCCCAATATGCCCATCTGTATGAAGGTAAGCACCGCCTCCCGGCCGTTGTGCAATGCCTTATCGCTATCTGGTCTTGTGCAGCAGGGGGTGCTGGTAAGCAGGGTCTTTCTGAAGTTACAATGCACATTCCTCTCCAAACTATAAGCAATCAAATGCAAAGTAAAGGTGTGGCTAAAGCCAATCATTGTTTTAAATCTTACAAAAATCTTACCAAAACCCAATTTTGTTTGGCTTAGCGGGTCAAGCTTCTGTGCTCATGCCTTGTGTGGCACATCTCTGGGTCCTTGAGCAAGGCCCTTAACCCCCAGCTCTCTGGGTGCTGCTATGGGTGGCTGCCCTTTGCAGCCAGCTTGCTCTCACCTATAGAGAGCAAGTTTGGGGAGTCATAAAGAGAATTTCCAGACAGGGATCAATAAAAGTATCAATAATAAAAAAAAATCTTTTAATAAAGGAATGACAGGGTGGCTTTTTCAGCTGCTTTTTGTATTTTGAATAAAATGTTTCCTTGTCCTCCCCCATGCAACAAACAGACTATGTAACAGGCCTAGTGCCCCAACTCCTGGGTATACAGCAGTTGTCCATCTAGAAAAATGGAGACCCTAAACATCAGTCCAGTTTACTATGTAGAACATGCCATTTTACAGCTGTTATAGAGAGAGAAATGATCTCCGTCATGTGTTGAGCACTGAAACAGCACTAAGCATGAAGCTTAAAGGCTGATGTACTATTGCTGAGTAAAAAAAGTAATGACAGATCGGGGCCAGCCTTTCATCACAGTTATCATTTTTGGAAAAAAAACAAGCACCACCCCCCACCCCCCCGCCGCCCTTTTTGGGATGGAATGACCCACTCTGCTGCAGAGTACACTACATTTACACAGCTGCGTACAGGCTGCCTGCAAGCTGGGCCTGCATCCAGCTTGCTCTGGGGAGGGGGTGGAGCTATTTCCAGGCTTGAGTTACTACCCAAAGGGGGGGAGGGGGAGGGTCATGGGAAAAGGCCTTTGTTGACTGCAGGCCCTCCTTGTGGACCATGCTGTCCTCTATGCCCAGGTTGGTCAGTGGGTCATGGGTTTCAGAGTCTCTCCAACAGGAATTGTGGATAAAGATGCAGGGGGGGTGACCAATAGTTTTCACCTGTACTTCTGTTCGTTTACACATTTGCCTGCACACGTGAACATATATATCCGTACAAGATAATATTTCCGGGGAGTCTTGAAGGCTTTTAAGATGTCCCGAGAAGGACTGAACCGGCATTTATGGCGTTTCGTTGAGCTGAGACGTATTCGGAAAAGATCCGGAACCGTAACAACCAGAACAACAGCCATTTAAAAACGACAGCGGAGGGGTTAGAGTCCGTGAGGCCCAGTGGCCCTGGGCTCAGGCATGTGCCAAAGGCCAGACCCACATAGCGAGTGTCCCCACAGGCCACTGGCCCCTCTATATGGGCCCATCGCAGGATGGCATTAACCGCACCTTATAAAGGCAATGGAATGCCAGTGGTGGCAGCCCCAGACCTGCCCTCCCACAAATTGTCACGTAAGCAAAAGGTGGCAGCCGAGGGGCGTGGCCTACTCATACATACACGCTGCTGGGGCAAGGCTGCTGGCTCTCCACTGCGCTTCGCATCCAAAACAGGTCCGCTAATCTTGCCTCTGCCCGGAACAGCTGTGAGGGATTAAAGGGCTCTGATGTAAAACCAGTGGAAACCCCAGGCCATTACCTTTAGCTGCTTTTAAGATATTTCCTTTTTTTGTGTTGCCCAGATATTTCATTCGCAGCCTCTGAGGCTCTCACATGATTCATTTCCAGCTTCGAAGGTTTTTTGGTTCAGATCCGTGGGCCTGGTGTCCGTTAGCTCAAGACCGTCATCATTCTCTGGAATGTGGAGCGTGTAAAAGTACAGCCCCCTAAGAGTGTCTCTGCCTTCTCCTTTCAGATTCCCAGCTCCCCATTGACATCTCGTCCGTTAAAAGGGATCATGATTTCCTGGACAAGGACCTAGTAGAGCCTCTCTGCCGGTAAGGATGTGAGCAAACGGGAGTTATGAGCTCATGTGCGTCAGCGCCGGTTCCGTCCGTTTGGGGCTAATAGAGCGGTGGAGGCATCAGCGGGGGGGGGGTTGAATTTGTGGAAGTCCTCCCACATTCCTTCAAGTGCCATGCATGTGCCGGCTGTCGGTCAATCGCGTTCCCATGACCCAACTAAAATTTATGGCTGTAGATTTCATTACTGACCATTACTGCAGAAATAGTTGAAAATATTCCTGAATAAGATATCAGAATTAAAAGTGATATAAATGTCAGAATGACTGGATTGGTCTATTAAATTCATCCATCCAGCCTCTAACTGCTTATGCTGGTCAGGGTTGTGGTGTTGGGAAGGGTCTGGAGCCTGTGCATAGGGCAAAAAGCTGGGATACACTATCAACAGGATGTGTTCTAGTAATTCCCTATTAAAACATAACCGGCACTAGTAGATATGATGCTTATCACTGAAATCCTAGGTAGACCAGAGGATGGAAATTTGCTGTCAGATGATTTTTTTTTCCTGTGAGAAGTTTTATCTTCTTATATTGCAGGAATATATATTTTCCCTTTCATAGTATGATTCATTTCTCTTTGCCCATTATTACCTCTGTATCTGCCGACAGAGATCTTCTGCAGTGTTAGAGGAATAAGACACTGAAAGGCATTTATTCGGGAGCTTAAATTTCATCTTTCTGCAGCAAGAAGCCAAATATTCATTCCCAATGTGAAATCAGAGGAAACTGACCAAGGTTTTTGTGGAAACAGTCCACAAGAGGGCGCACTTGCCTTTTGCCTTAACCCCTCCCCAAGTCCTGTGCATAGCAGACTGAGCAGGAGGTAGGAGGTCTGCACATCCACCTTATCGGTGTGACTTTTCTATTCATGCTGCCCTTGAGGTGTGAGATGGGAGCCCTCGCCTTGTCCACTTAACAGTGCAATCAGTGCCCATCCCCAAGCCAGACTTGTGACCCCGAGCACCTCATTGAGCACCACCACTGGGTTACAGCTTCTGTGTCTTTGATCACGACCTGCTCCTTCTGCCCGCCGCTCTGATCTGGGATTCAAAGGGCCATGTGGCCTTGGGCTAGCCGTGACAGCAGTTTAACATATGTTGAGATGGGGGGGGGGGGCGGAGCCTGTAGGCAAGGAAGCCCCCATCAACACAGAGACCCAGCCCCTCTGCATCAGGGCTGCCTCTGCAGGTCTTTCCTTCGAGTCCCAAACCACGTTTTCCGTTTGAACATCCATTTGTCAGTTCTCACTGCCCATTCTTGTTGGGGGGAAACTCTGCTAATTGGATAGTATTCACAGTTTTTACCATGGTAAATTGTGCATTATCCCAGGAAATGAAATTTCCAATGGTAAAAAGACACAGTCTGACCGTCATACATAGTACTTTCGCTGGATTCAGTCAGTCAGTGTTCTTGTATTCAATTAGCATGGAATGAGGTGTTTTTTTTCCTTACTTGTTACAAGGTATAATAACAACAGGAAATTGCTGTTGGTGTTGTAGGAGATTTTTTTTGGTGGTGGGGGGGTGGAGTGTAGGGGGTTGGCTGGAGTTGACTGAGTTCACCAGGGAGGTTTGCCAGGGGTACGTTTTAAGGCAAAGCAGCTGTTCTGGCCAGAGAAATGCCAGCTGGGATTTGCACCCCTTGAATCGTGGGCGTTTTTTGATGGGTTTAAACAATCTGTGATGTCAGCATGATGGTTTGGGGGAGGGGGGGGGGCCAGACTTCACTCCCGGGGTGTAAGGCAGCCTGAGCAGAACGTTGGAGTAGAATTCTCCGGTGTTGACATCACAGAGGGGGCGGAACCTCGCCTCCCCTGTTGTCCTTGGGCCCCAGGATAAACAGTGTCACTGAACCCCAGCCGCCAAGCTGCCGGCAGCCAATCGGATGGCACACGGCCCAGGGCGGCAGACCACTTAGCTGCCACTGTCGGGTTTAGGTGCAACAGAACACAGAGAGTCTGCATTACGTGATTCTGGCTTGCTTTGGGGTGCTTTTCAGAAAGCAGGGGGACTATGCAAGGGACGGAGTGAAGTGGACAGGAATGGGCTCGATCGTTTACCAGACTGAGCATGCTCACTGTCTCTCTTCCAGACGACTCAACACCTTGAACAAGTGCGCCTCTATGAAACTGGACGTCAGCCTTCCCAAGAAGAAAGTAAGTGAAGATCTACCTTACGATACTGCACAATGATTTACGGTGCTGTAAGAGGTCATGCTGTGATTTTAACAACATTTGTTCCTCTGCCGTTTGGAAAGTAAATATAGTGGTTGTTCTTGCTGAGAGATTTGTTGTGGGTAGAGTGGGCAGCCCAGTCCGTTACCCAGTTAGGCCTACAGATGTCCTCCCACCTCCTCACTATCTCTCCAATCTGGAGCTGGCTCCTTCTCCAAAAAGGCTTCTTCACGAGGTTTATTTGAGAGTCAGGTTACAGACGCAGCTGTGATCCTCCTGGGAAGTTCTGGGACATTACCGTGCCGTTGGGCTTCTGAAGTTTCTTAAAACAAGTACTTTGGCTATGTTTCATTTCTGATATGGTTGGGGGGGGGGTGGGGTCGAGGGGCGACATCTCAGCCCCTGGGTCTTTTGTCCTGTTAAATTAGTATGGAGGACACTTAAGAATTTTTCCATGGTTATGTCTAAGTTGATTTTGTGATCATTGCTCCTGTTTTCCTTTGGCTGCAGAATGTTGGTTTGGCTGGATTTATTGCAACACTTGGGTGGGTGTATTACAATGGATGTGATCTTTTATCTAGGGATGCCCTGTTCCTTCATTTCTGCTGTAATGCAGCACATAGTTTTGAAGCCCCAATTAGCAGAACGATCAGTCTGAAATTACCCACAATCACATACCTTATTACATAAAAACAGACAGGGACTGAGCCTGGTTTTCCTGTCTAAGTTCAGCCAGAGCTGGGATATGATTTTTTGTTTATTTTTCATTATGTCGCCTCTCTGTTGGTCACGGGTGGTACGCAGTGTTTGCTTACTGGAAATCCTCTATGGAAAGTGTACTCCTGTAACCGCTGGAGGGAAGCATTTTGACCACTGTGCCGCCACTCACGGCAGTTGCCATGGTAACATTTCCCATAAGTATTTCAAAGCACTGCATGACCTTGACCACCAGACCCATGGGGTTGCAGTAGATGTCGAGCGTGTAGTAGGGGATGCTGGAGAAACTGTGCTGACCCTTAGCCTAGTTTCAGTTTGACTTTGCACACTTATGCTCGTTATTTATTTCTGTTGTTGACTTAGCGGTTAGAAAATGATATACCGTTGCTGCTAATTATGCGATTGAGGTATGTAGTATCAGATGACCATCAGTTCGTCTTACATGTGACCACTTTTCTCTCTCTTTCCTTGAAAAAATCCTACAGAGCGAAGATTCAGATGAAGAGGACCAGCTGGCGATCAGCAACCGATGGACGTTTGAGTGGAGCAGTCGGCGGTGGTCGAGGTTGCAGGATATCGACTGCATCCTGGAAGACGAGGAGGGGGCGTGTCCCAGAGGTCTGGAGGCGGAGCTGCAGGGGGCGGGCAGCCGGGAGAGTGTGCTGACAGACCTGAGCGAGCCCGAGGTGTCATCGCTGCACAGCGGGAGCAGCGGCAGCAGCAGGAGTGGAGATCTGGCCACCCTGAGGCCCGCGCGCTCCGCCTCGGCCTCCGTCATGCCCGACCCCAGCTCTCTCGCACCATCCCCAATGTCTGACGACCGGCTGCGGTATAGCTCTTTGCCCAGCAAGAGCAGTCGGCACGGCCGGGCACGCGCCAAAGACTTCCTGCGCCGCATGGAGACGTTGCGTTCCCGGCGGTCCTCGTCTGGGAAGGCTGCTCGCAAGACCCCAACAATCAGTGAGCCTGTCCTTCAGTATGAGCCTGAAAGCCTCCGCGCACTGCACTGCATAGCGATCGCCAATGGGGATGTGGCCGCAACGGAGGTAAATGGGAGCGGTGGCCTGCACTCCCAGTCCAGCGGCGACACCAGCATCACGCCCAGCCTGAAACCGCAGCGGGCCCTCCACAAACGCAGCGGCGTCTACCTAGAAGACCTGGACGTGCTCGCTGGCGCCCCCGTGAGGAAGACTGCTGAGCAAGGTCGCCGGAGTGAGTGCCGCTCCTATGAGGACCTGGTGGTGCACATCCCCAAGGACCACAAGCCAGGCACGTTCCCCAAGGCACTCTCCGTAGAGAGCCTGACGCCCACCCCTGGCACCGCCGTGCGCTCTGGCTGGCGGCCTGATGTCCGGCAGCACCGGGACCTGGCGCCTATCACCCGGCTCTGTCCACGGGGTAGCCGTGCCAGCATCTACGACAACGTCCCCAGCTCCCACCTATATGCCAGCACCGGGGACCTGATGGACCTGGAGAAGGAGGACTTGTTCCCACAGCTGGATGACATCCTGCAGCACGTCAATGGCCTGCAGAGACTGGTCAACAACTGGTCCCGGAATGTCCTGCCTGACGGCGAGGCCCGGCGCAACTCTGCCAGCCAGGTTACACTGGACGGTGAGGGGAGCTCGGCACCGGAGGGCCGGACCACGCCCAGCGACCTGGACAGAGACGGAATTTCACTTAATGACACAGACTCCAGTGGGACAAGGGAGAGGAGGGATTCTGGCGTTGGGGCCTCGCTCACCAGACCTAGCCGGTGAGTGGCTGTCAATCATGGCAAAGAGAGGCTTTGAATCTGCTTGCCTAATGAACGTGTTGACATGTGACTTGTCAGTGTTGTCATTTCCTGTCTAATGCCCACAAGCCCAACCGCTTTCATTGTCCACAGCCTGCGGTGGCCCAGCTTCAGGATCTCTTGCCACCTTGGCCAATCCAGTGCCTCGTTGCAGATCAACAGCCAATCGGTAGGCCAGCTCTGCCTCCTGCAGAAGTTCTCACTCCTGCGCCTCACTGCCATCATGGAGAAATACTCCATGTCCAACAAGCATGGATGGACCTGGTGAGTCAGACTGGTGTGACTGATGTCGGGTGATGTGTGGCTCGATGGATTAAGACGTTGTGCTCGTGATCAGAAGGTTGCAGGTTTACATCCTATAGTCGGAAGAGTAGTTTCACCGTTGGGTTCTTCAGCAAAGCCCTTAACCCCCAGTTGTTCCAGGGACAGACTGACCGTGCTTTCTCAAGTGCATGTCATTTTGGATAAAGCCATCTGCTAAATATTTGGAAGTTGTGGCAGGTTAGAGTTTGGGCAGGAATTAACAGGAGAAAAGCAGAGCGTCAAATGGGTTAACTTTCCACACAGGAACACAGAAGGACTTCAAGGTTTCCCTCTGTGTGGGGTTTTGACCTGATCTAGCTTCTGATTCATATTATACCTCTGCACATTCACTGACATCTGCAGTTGTGCTGACATCATCCAGCTGCAGAGCATTCTCTATCTGGTGCCCTCTTGTGGAGATTTTTGGGAGTGCCTCACGCAGGTTGACTTCCACCTTCTGTCTCTACAAACAGGCAGCTCACGTGTGTGTGTGTGTGTGTGTGTGTGTGTGTGTGTGTGTGTGTGTGTGTGTGTGTGTCGGTGTGCGGATCTTCCTTCCTGTGTAAGTGTGCATATGCACACTATATACAGACGCTCCCTGGGTTATGATGGTAAGGCGAAAATGCATTCCTAACATAACAAACATCATAGCCTAGCCTAGCCTACCTTAAACATGCTTAGAACACTTACATTAGCCTACAGTTGGGGAAAATCATTAACACAAAGCCTATTTTATAATAAAGTGTTGAATATTTCATGTAATTTATTGAATAATGCATTCAAAGTGAAAAACAATTATGTATCGAAATATCAGAACACTGACCATCGTAACCCGAGGAGCGTCTGTGTGCTTGTTGTTGTTTGGCATGCGCCTGAAAACACTCGGGAAAGTTGCAAAGTGCCTGTGGGTGAGTGTCTCACAGCCTGATTATGTGTACTAGAGACATTGTCAGGCCCCCGAACGCCACATAAAGACAGCCGGCGCTGGCCCACAGGCCTCTTTTTCCATTTTATCTTTTTTCATTTAGGACTCATAAAAACAGACTGTCTGGACACCTAGGATGCTATCTGGAGGCCTGGGGTCTAGTAGGCTGGGGAGGAGAGCTGGCCCTGGATGGAAAGGCTGTTATCAGAGTTCATTAAACACACACTTCCACGTAGTTAAACACAATCTTGTAAATGTGACACCAACTGTGCCGTCTGTGGGAGAACACAAGAGGAAAAATGACGTATCAGGACCCGGAGTTCACTGTAATATAATTCTCTAAAGACCTCCGTCACCCTCAGGTCAGTGCCCAAGTTCATGAAGAGGATGAAGGTGCCGGACTACAAGGATAAAAACGTCTTTGGGGTCCCACTGATCATCCATGTCCAGCGGTCTGGGCACCCACTGCCTGTTAGCCTGCAGCAGGCCCTGCATTACCTAAGGAGTCAGTGTCTAGACCAGGTGAGTCCTGTGTCCAGCTCAGAGCTGCAGCAGCATGCTCCTCATACAGTTTAGTTTAGTTCAGTTCAATTCTGTTTAATTCACTTTCCTTGTCATTTCAGTTCATACAAGAGGACAAGGAAATAAAGGCTTTTACCTGGGGTCACAAACAGTGCAAGAGAGTGGCAGCATATAGTGAAAAATAATTTTTAAAAAAATAGGGGTAACAGTGTGGTGTGATGTAGTGTAAAAATACATTATATATACAGCAGTGTTAAGTATTGTAATGCAGCAGTATTTTAAAGAGGACTGTGCAAATTAACAACACAGGAAGACCACACAGTGTAAATCAGTGGTTGGTTTGAGGTCGATGAGCTGGAATTCAAGTGCTGATGAAGGTGTGCAGATCACAGGTCATGCTTTAAATCTGGAGGGAAGCCTTGAGGATTCAGATTTCCCATCTGGGCTGTTCTAGAAGGGGTGGCTTCTTTTTTCGTTTGTTTATACTGTGTCACTCCTGGACGTGAACTCGTTCTGCGATAAGAACATTAACTTTTATGGGAAGCTATCAAGTGAAACTGTGTGCATTACAGGACCTTTATCACTCATCCATAGACTGTTTTTATGCCCTATTAAATTAAGTGAACAAGGAACAACAATGAAATCATGCAGCTCGTGTTTGTGTAGTAAGTTGTAAATGAGCCATCATCCTGAATCGCAAGCCTAGCAATGAGGTCTTTGAAAATGTGAAGTCCACGCTAACTCTGATACATGTAACGGCTTCCCTTCTCGCACTCTGTCCTGCTGTGTGACCACTAGCGTGGATCTTTGGCTTTTGCAGCTGGATCAAGCACCATTCCCTGGACCGTCAACTCTATCCTCCTGCTTTTCCCTGCCTTCCCAGGTGGGCCTTTTCCGCAAGTCTGGGGTGAAGTCGCGGATCCAGGCGCTGAGGCAGATGAACGAGAGCTCCCCCGAGCGCGTAGACTACGAGGACCAGTCGGCTTATGACGTCGCAGACATGGTGAAGCAGTTCTTCAGAGACCTGCCCGAACCTTTGCTCACCAGCAAGCTGGGCGAGACCTTTCTACACATCTACCAGTGTGAGCATCAAAACTGTCTGCGGTTATGGATAATTTTGAAACTTTTCTGTACATTCACCAGAGTAAACACAGCACGTGCCTGAAATATACTTGGGTGAGACCAGCACCTATTAAATAAACTTCAGTCAGTCAGCATATGCAGTCTTTAATTTAAGGGGATGCCTCCCAGGTGATTTTCTCACACCTTTGGTGTGTGTCACTTCATCACTAGGACTGTCTGTCTGGAGGCCTTGTGCGTGCTCGCATAATTTAGAACAATGAGCGTGCCTAGAGAGGCACTCAGCATGTGTGTTTTCACTGGGGGATCGTAATAACAACCACCTGCGGCTTCTTTCATCTCCTCCTGCTTTCATCCTGTCCCCTCCCCCGCTAACGCATACTCACTACCATTCACATTCCACTCTCGTCCCTCCCCAGACGTACCCAAGGAGCAGCGACTGCAGGCAGTGCAGGCGGCCATCATGCTGATGTCGGACGAGAACCGCGAGGTGTTGCAGGCTCTACTGTGCTTCCTGAGTGATGTCACTTCCTCTGTGGGGGAGAACCAGATGACTCCCATGAACATCGCTGTGTGTTTGGCACCCTCGCTTTTCCACCTCAACATCCTGAAGAAGGACAACTTGTCACCCAGGTAAGGCCCCAATTCCAGGACAGCCACCAAGAGCTACTCTCTTCGTCTGTTAAACTGATCCTGAAAAAGAATGGGAACATATTCAGTTGCGCAAAAGTCTTAGGCAGTCAAAGAAAATGTTTCAGCTACTTGTCTGGGTTGCAAGTGTATATTTGCTCAGACAAAACACAATTTAACATTAGAACATATGCAAATTAGAAGTAACAGAATTTCTTCTGTTCTCCAAAAATTTACTGATATCTTGTTGGATGGCTAGATGAACACCGCTTCAGTTCCCAAACCTCTCCTCAGGGGCACCCCAGCCATGCCATGTAATCACTAAATTTCTTCTCCAGCTCACTTAATTAATTAACTTAAAATGACTCAATGGAGTATTGATTGGCCAAACATGGTGTGCTAGTGGTTGAGTCAAAAAATACATGGGTGTATATGGACAGTTGCTGCAAATATTGGGGTGATTTTAGCGGAGGTTTTGAAATGGCTAAACGAAAACACTCTGACAGACATAATATTGTAATATTAGACCAACATTAAGATCATTGAAACATCATTGTCTTTGACTGCCTCAAACCTTCGTATATATTCAGAGAGCGAAGCAGCTCTCAGTAGACAACCGCTAATGAAGGTCTGCTCTTTTGGGTAATAGTCACCACGCACGTCTTGCCACAGCTGCAGTCTGCTCCTTAAGGACGCCGGCCTTTATGGGGTCATGCTGTGTGCAAACAAACTGTCCTCTATCATTAAACCACTAATGAAGCTGATGATGATTTTACTTTTGGGTGGATGGGGGGCTGTCGATGGGGATCAAAGTCGGGACGCATGCTGTCCTGATGAACAGAGGTCAGGTGCGGGGAGGGGGGGTCACATGTTGACAGGACTGGAATACATATGCTCCCTCTTTTCTGGAGTACTGATTTCAAACCCTAACCCCCCCCCACTTTTTTCAGGGCCATGCAGAAGAAGTATGCAACGGGGCGGCCGGACCAAAAGGACCTGAATGAGAACATGGCTGCTACCCAAGGGCTGGCCCACATGATCACGGAGTGCGTCCGCCTCTTCGAGGTGAGGAACCCCTGCTGAAAAATATGGACTGCTGGGGGTTCCCGAGGACTGGGTTGAGAAACACTGCCCTATCCCACACATACACAATGTATACATGAGCAAATATCCAAAACTCCCTCAGTCCATTTTTTGTTGTCTTTGAGATGAGACGCCAGTGACCTAAAGTCAGGCTTTCTTATCATGTTACAGTGCTGGAAACCAAAACTCACTCAGTCCTCATGTAATCCATTGAAGAACTTCAGTTAATTTCTCTGTGAGTTTTGTAAATTTTTCTCAAAGGCTGAGTGACTTTTGGAAATTTGGGAGCCTGAAGATGCCGGCACTCTCTAGATCAGGGGTTTCTAACTCCAGTCTCGGAGAGCTACTATCCAGGAGATTTTGTATTCTACCTGGTTTCTGATGAGCCGCCCCTGTTCCTCGTATTTACCTGAGAACTGGTGTGACTCATCAGAAGCCATGTAGAATAGAAAACGTACTGGACAGTAGCTCTCCAGGACTGGAGTTGGAGACCCCAGGTCTAGGGGATGCAGGAAGTGGTGGGTGTGACAGCTGTCTCTATGAGGCAGATGAGCGTGTGTGTGTGTGAGTGAGTGTGTTGATGTGCATCGTTCATTGGAGGCGGCACAGAAATATTGTTCCTGCGAGGGTGTTATGAGTATAGCTGGTTTTCTTACAGAGGTAGGGAGGTGCCCACAACCCCCTGAAAGCTAACACTGTCTCAGAGTTGCTCATGGACAGGGTTTCTGTACCACTGGCCTCTAGTGTGCCAACAATCCATATTGGCTGCCTGCGGTTTGGTCTGAAATGAACCAGACGCCCCACCCCTGCTCTGGTTGGCAAAATTTACCAGGGGGGACTCTCGGTAATGGTCATCAGCTGGGCCTTATGACTGGAAAGCTAGAGAATCCCTGCTCGGGGGTGAACATTGCTTGAACTAATCTGTGGGAACTATTTAGTTTGTTGAAAATGTCACATTTTGTGTTCATTACTCTACGGCAGTGTTTCCCAACCCGGTCCTCGGGGACCCACAGACGGTCCATGTTTTTGCTCTCTCCCAGCTCCTGCAAAAACGTGGACCGTCTGTGTGTCCCCAAGGACTGGATTGGAAAGCACTGCTCTAGGGAATGGGTAAATGAGCATAAATATAGCATTCCTTTCTAACCCGCCGCCCTCCAGGTGCCCCATGAGATGGTGGCGCAGTCGCGTAACTCATACGTGGAGGCGGAGCTGCCGCTGCCCACCGTGGAGGAACTATGTGGGCCCCGGGACGGCGGCGAGACCTGCTGCCAGGGCCGCATGGAGGTCCTGCTGCAGGAGCTGCTCAAGGAGGCCCGAGACAGGTCCAAGGCCTGGATGTCCTGCCCCTCTGGTGACGGCACAGAGCTGTCCTACAGGAAGGTGGGGCTCCATCCTGACGTGTTGGGAGACAACCTTGTGGAAACACACATTCACACTAAGGGCCTCTCATAAGGGTGGAGAAAGGCAAAGACTTTTAGGAGTTCATACACTAGGGTGAGCCCATGAGTATGAGTAGGTAGCTTTGATTTCAGATGGGTGGGGGCTTTCAGTAGAATTTTTCAGGGCCCCTTTCATGTCCAGATTGTGATTTGGAATACAAATGTTTTTAATACCACCATCAGACCTCAAACCTGTGCTGAACGGGTATATAATGAAAATACAGCAAAGTGAATCGGTTCCAGATCATTTACAGTGGGTGTCACATAGGACATACACATAGGACATACAGTGCCTATAAAAAGTATTCACCCCCTTGGATGTTTTACCCTTTTATTGCTTTTATAAGTCAATCATGATCAACAATTTGGTTTTTTTGACAAAAAAAACCATTACAAAAAACCCCATTTAATGTTAAAGTGAAAACTGATTTCTACAAAATATTGACAATTAAATAAAAATATGTAACATAAAATAAGTGTTTGCATAAATATTCACCCCCTTCAAGTCAGTATTTAGTAGATGCACCTTTGGCTGCAATCACAGCACGGAGTCTGTGTGGATAGGCCTCAATCAGGCTTGCACATCTGGGCACTGCAATTTTATTCCATCCTTCCTTGCAAAACTGTTCAAGCTCTGTCAGGTTGCGTGGGGATCAGGTGTGAACAGTCCTTTTCAAGTCCAGCCACAAATTCTCTATCGGATTGAGGTCTGGGCTTTGACTCGGCCACTCCAGAACATCCAACTTGTTGTCTTTAAACCATTTCTGTGTAGCTTTAGCTGTATGCTTCAGGTCATTGTCTTGCTGGAAAATAAATATTCTCCCAAGCCATAGTCCTCTTGCAGGTGGAATCAAATTGTCCTCGAGGATTTCCCTATATTTTGCTGCATTCATTTTACCTTCTACCTTTACAAGCCTTCCAGGGCCTGCTGCCGAGAAGCATCCCCACCGCATGATGCTGCCACCATCATGCTTCACAGTGGGGATGGTGTGTTTGTGGTGATGTGCAGTGTTTGATGTCCACCAAACATAGCGTCTTGTCTGATGGCTAAAAAGCTCCATTTTGGTCTCATCAGACTAAAGAACTTTCTTCCACTTGACCATGGAGTCTCCAACATGCCTTGTGGCAAACTCTACTTGAGATTTAAAATGAATTGTTTTCTTCAACAGTGGCTTTCTCATTGCCACTCTCCCATAAAGCTTTGACTGGTGAAGAACTCGGGCAACAGTTGTATGCAGAGTCTCTCCTTCAGAGTAGTCATAGGTGTCCTGGTGGCGCCCCTCACTAGTCTCCTTCTTGCACTTGGTTTGTGAGGACGGCCTGATCTAGGCAGATTTACACATGTGCCATATTCCTTCCATTTCTTGATGATGGATTTAACT
>JAAGVU020000038.1:15215223-15255361 GCA_011763525.2 Mormyrus iriodes
CAAAAAAGCCAAATTATGTTGATCATGACTGATTTATAAAAGCAATAAAAGGGTAAAACATCCAAGGGGGTGAATACCTTTTATAGGCACTGTAGCTGGCTCACACACATGGTTTTACTTACGGTTGAGGAATCCCCGGCGCTCACCACATGTCAAAGCCTTTTGTCACTTAAGCTCATTTTTACACATTGTTGCTCTTTTAATTCAATTCAGTTTTTAATTTATTTTTTATATAGTGCCTTTCACAACAGTCACCCCAAGGCACTTTACATGGGTCTGTTGTGATACATTACAACATCATTAAGACAGAATAATACAAAAATAGGGAAAGAAAGAAAACCAGATGACAACAGAGGAGAGGAACCTCGGCATAGTAGGGAGAAAAAAATCCTCTGGGGGTCCAAAGTCCAACCCTATTGGGCGTACTAACATTATTAAAAAATTCCATTAGACAACTATATCTCCCAGTCTGTACTTTGCAGGATGTTTTTACAAAAGTTTAACGAGAGGCAGCTCTGGACTTCTTAACTAAAGCTAACGTCGGGCACCTTATTTAGAATTTTGTAATTTGTAGGTAATCCACCCTCTAACTCCCATTCTCCAACCCCTTCCTCCAAGGTAGGGGACGGTAATCCCCTCCGGCGCTGGCGGGTCATGGTCGAAGTGGAAGCCCCACCCTCTGTAGTGCTGAACCGTGTGTTACGTGAGCGCCATCTATGGGACATGGACCTTCTGCAGTGGAAGGTGAGGGAGACGCTGGACAGGCAGACAGAGGTTTTCCAGTACGCTGTCAACAGCATGCCCCCACATCCCAGCCGCGACTTTGTGGCGCTCAGGTGAGTTAGCTGCTGGGAACTCAATAAAAAAGATTTAAGTGCAGACTAACATCTAGTGATGACTACATGAAGCTTCATGAACCATTTGCTGTATTTTCTGACTCCACTAGAGGGTGCTCTCTATTCAAAAAATGGCTCAAAGTATGCACCAGAGCAAACCAAGAATGCAGCAAATGGTTCATGACGCTTCATATAACCATCACTACTGGAGCCCCAGAACCTTATGTTTGATTTTAATGTAAACCTCATTGTTTGTGCCAGAACCTGGCGGACGGGCATGCCTAAGGGTGCGTGTGCTCTGGTGTCCTTGTCTGTGGATCTCGAGGACTGCCCGGCCATGGGCAGGGTCCGAGGCGTGATTCTGGACTCTCATTTCCTGTTGGAACCCTGTGGAACAGGGAAATCTCGCCTTACGCATATCTGCAGAGCTGACCTGAAGTGAGTAGACCTTGGTTTACTGGCCTCAGCAAAGCACAGCCATGACCCAAACTGATCCCTTCACCCACCCACAGTCCTTACTGATGATCACCTTACTGAACGCACCATCCAGTTCAGATGAACAATGACATGATCTGACAATGGTGAAAAATACAAGTGTGTTTCACTGTTTTAATAAATTTTGATGTGAGTGCTTTGAAGCTCAGATACTTATTCATTTTCCATATATCAGCAGTAGTGATGGCCAAATGAAGCTTCATGAACCATTTTCTGTATTTTTTTACCTCACTAAATGGCGCTCTTGGTTTGCTTTGAGGCCCTTTTTTGAATAGAGAGCCCCATCTAGTGGTGTCAGAAAATACAGCAAATGGTTCATGAAGCCTCATTGGGCCATCACTAATCAGTGGTAAGAAATTGAATTCTGCAAGTAAATGATTATTTAACCTAGCAGATATGGCAAATTCTACATGCTACAGCTGTGTGTCTCTGTGGATTTGGCCTCTGTGTCTGTGATCAGAAGGTTACCGGTTTGAATCCCATAGTCAGCAGAATAGCACTGTTGGGCCCATGAGCAAGGCTCTTAACCCTCAAAATGCTCCAGGGGTTCCAGATAAATGGCAAAGTCTATGCTAAGACCTAAAGCTATATTCTCACCCATATATGTGTATGGATAGGTGAAAGTGAAAGAACTCCTATGTAGTTGTATGTAGAATAAAATTGTAATACTTTATTAATCCCTGTGGGATTAATCCTCTTTTCACCTGCCCCATCATGCTCTCCAGAAGACACACTGACAAGTGGGAGCAAGCTTTGGGGGGGGGGTTACAGTGCAGGGTCAGCCAGCATGCAGTGCCTCTGGAGCTGGGAGTTAAGAGCCTTGCTCAGGGACTCAACAGCAGCATCAGTCTGCCAGCCCTGAGATTCAAACCAGTAACCTTCTGATCACGAGACAGCCTAACCCACTGAGCCCCACACCACCTCCCTCTCACAAATGGTGGTTAAATTATCAGTTTATTCTGTTTGTCAGCACAAGTTCACCATGTGTATGTTCCCTTTCAGGGGAAGGTCTCCGGAGTGGTACAACAAGGCCTTTGGCTACCTGTGTGCGTCTGAGGCCGTCCGCCTCCGCAATTCCTTCCAGCCACTGGACTCCGATGGCCCCGAAACGAAGATCTGAAGCACGGGGGACATTCAGAGGCGGGCCCCAGGGCCAAAGGTGCCACTGGAAAGGGTATCCTGAAACGCCTGCCCCGTACTTCAACGCTACTTCGCTGGAGCTGAGCCATACACCATCATGCTGCGTAGCGCCCCCTGTTTGCTCTACAGTCATTGTTAGTTAATTATCAACATTTATATTGTCGTTGTTGTTATTATTATTACTGTTGTTATTAATGTAATTATTAATATTATTGTTGTAACTATAGATCTTGTCAATGTAATCTTAATTTATATGATGTCTAGGACATTTGGCCATTTCAGAGCTTCTAAGAAGCATGTCTGTTTAATTCATTTTAAATACAAAGCTATATATAAATACATAAATAAATGTGTGTGTGCATCTGTGAATGTGCAGGTGTGTGGCTACGTACAGGTAAGGGTTCCTCGCTCAGGCCCCCTTCCTGTTTGTAGTAAGCCATGCACACCGCTGCGTCGAGAGCAACATGCAAGGGCAGTGCCGTGAGCCTATTCTCTTGTGATCTTTTGTTGTGTGTGTGTCAATTAGAACCGGGTTAGACTGAACAGCTCTGGTGTGTACTGGATGTGCTACCTAGCGGACAACAGGGTTTTCATTGAGAGTATTAAAACAAATACAAAATACGAAACGTATACAACTGCAGTCTTTTTTTTTACACATACGTCGATAACTAATCTGTATGGAAATTCATGACAAATAACCCTCCCTGCAGGGGGGGCATGGTGGTGCAGTGGTTAACACTGTTGCCTCACACTTCTGGGACCATGGTTTGAGTCTCCACCATGGCTCCACATGTGTGGAGTTTGAATGTTCTGCCCGTGTTGTTGAAGGGTTTCATCTGGGTACTCCGTTTTCCCCCCCAGTCCAAAAACATGCTGAGGTTAATTGGAGTTACCAAATTGCCCATAGGTGTGCATGTGTGAGTGAATAATATGTGAGTGTGCCCTGTGATGGGTTGGCACCCCATCCTGGGTTGTTCTCTGCCTTGTACCTGTAGCCCCCAGGTTAGGCTCTGGACCCCCCTGCAACCCTGCATAGGAGAAGCGGTTTCAGAAAATGGAGGGATGGTTGGATAACTCTCCCTGCCTAAAAGATACAAATCCTCCAGAAAGACAGAAATGTCAGTATTTCTAAGGGAGCCGTAAGCTTTCAGTCTGGCCTTCTTTTGATGGTAAGGGCACCAAAGTTAATATTCAGTACCAACCTTCTCCCCGATATCATGTCCATATGCCAAAATTATTAGGTAGTGCCTTCAGTAAAGGTAATACTGTCTCGTGTCATGAAATGTGTTTCTTTGGTATTCTATCAATAGTAGCTCTGGTACTGCTGGCATCATTAAAAATGTATCTTTCCCAAAGTACCTAAATTAAATCTCTTAAATCCGCAGGGCCCTTTTGTGGAGTTGTTTTGTTTATAGGTAACTCAGGAACATTTGTTGCCATTTACGGCCAAAACTGCATTGAAACAGGTGGCATGTTGAGAACATCATCACGCATTCTTGTAGAAAATGGTATTATTTTTGACATGTTTGTAACTCATTCGAGCTATATTTCTTTAATATGGTTATGCTTTATTGTTATTCTTAAAATTGTAATATTAGTATTGGTATTTGGTGCAAGCCATAATATAGTTCGAGGATTGGGGTATTAAAAAAATATAAAGGATTCGTTTAACAAGCATTCTGGTGGTGCCACCTGGTGGCGACAGTATAATCGACACCTATATACTTTTGGATAAATATCCGTGTTTCATGAGTCAGCACGAGCAACCGGCAGATACAAAACGGTCATGTGTTTAACGATGACGAAAATACCTTCGTAATAAGAGAACATGAATGGTTTAGGATTATTACATATTTAATGACTACAAATGAAACAAGTTAATAAGTGACATTTTATGTATTCATTGCTGAGTCATCGTTTCGTAACTGGCCAGCCGTATATTATCATTAGGTTGGTTGGACCAATACAAAACCTCAGTCATTGTGATAGGGGATTTGTGTGTGCCGAATTGAGAAATATCGACGTACAACGAAGAGAAACAGTCCTTCTTTCATACACAAAATCAAAATAGCCGAAGAAACATGCTGTTGTGGCTTTTATTGGGTTGCATTTTTGAGTATTTATTGCATGCGTGTAGGTTGTTTAGACGTCGTACATTCATCTTATACCAAAATGTAAATAATTCAAATACGTTTATGACAATATTTTAATTCATAGTTTGAAATAATAATGCCATCTATGTAATAATAAACCATGTATGCAAAATGAGTCTTTTACAAATCTTACATGGGAATTATTGTGCCAATATATACGTGCATGTGTCCCCGTGACCCTGTTCAGGATAAGTGCTGGGAAGATGAATGGAGACATTTGCCTCTCCTTCTAACATAGTAATCATAATAAAGAAAGGCCACCTGGTGGCCGCGTTTCACTGTCGAACTGGAAATGCTGGGATCAGACCGAAAAGTGGTGGTTTCCATATTCCCCCGAAATATATATTGGATTGATACAGCGAGATTTTTAAGAGACGGCAAAAGACACCCGAAGGTCATCACACAATGCACAAGCTTCAAATACACTGCGAACATATCTGTAATTAGATGTCCGCATTGCTGCGCCAAGGATCTATCTAAGCAAAAGATCAATATTTAATCAACTGGTGTCTGAGTAAACAGAAGACGGTACGGCGACAGCGGGGCATCTTCATTTATGCTATGAAATTGATATGTATTTGTCGAGCTTAAGTAACCCCACGGAGTAGATAAATGCCGAGTAAAGCAAGTCACATCCATACTGTCGCTCTTTGTTTTTTTTTAATGAACCTTAAATTGACTCAGTTTTCATGCAATTTCTGCCTCTGTGGATAAGGCTGCGATGTACATTTTAGGTCGTCGTGCTGAACAGAGGAGAACTGCAGAGGTGAACTTGAGTCGCCAGGCGGCTCTAAATGAGCCAGTCAAAGGCTAAAGTCAAAATATGACAAGGCAAATCGTCTTTTATTAGTATAAGGCATACTCGTCATGACTTAATTCTTACTAGTAGAAATAACATTCTTACTGGTGAAAATCCGATTTTTACTGGTAAGAATATGAATTCAAGATATCTACAATGCAATTCTTAATAGTAAGAATAATCATTTTTACTAGTTAGAATTGTATTTTTACTAGTAATAATTCATATTAAAGCGCTCTTTCCCATTGACTTCCATTGTATTTTGCTTCACATATCCTAAATACAATTCTCACTAGTAAGAAGTCACAATTATAGAGCTCCACAATTCAGTTCATACTAGTGAGAATTCCCATTGTAGAGATCTGCAACTACATTTTTACGAGTAAAAAATGTGAATTTCAGATCTCTACAATATAATTGTACAGCTCTGTAATGAAATTTTTATTAGTAAAAACTCAATTATGGATATGTGGTCCTGGAATTTTTACACGTCAAAACGTATTTGCAGATATCTACAATGGGAGTTGCAAAAAAATGCATTTTCACCAGTAAGAATGTTATTTCTACTAGTAAGAATTAAGTCATGACGAGTATGCCTTTTACTAATAAATGACAACTTGGCTGGCCATATTACAAATGGACTCGCGTGAGATTGGAGCTCCCTCTGCTGGACAACAGAGGACTTGCACGCCTCACAGTCTCCGTTTCCAGATCCTTTGCTGCAGTAGGAATCAGAAGCACGGGTATGAAACCTAGGCCTACTTTTTATTCTGTTCACATTGTCCGTTTGCGAAGTAACTCTTTCTGTAACAGCTTCATTTTATTGATTTATTTGTAGGCCATAACATGTTAGGTAATAGTGCCAAATCGCGCGAATTGCGAGACGTTTGTTAGGTTATTCCCTCTTTGTGCAAATGGCATGAAATGTCGCTTGTTATCACGATATATCCCACCTATTCTCGTTTTGGGTTCTCAGCTGAAAATGGTATAATGCAAAAAATGGTTAAATGAATGAATTAATCATCGTGCACACGTACATTAGTGACGAAGTGAATCAAGTTTTTAAACTAAGAAACAAGAATGTTTGTTGAAATTGGTGGACATATACATAATATAGAACTATTTCATATTTATAGTATAACCCCGCGACCCTGACCAGGATAGGCGGTTATAAGGATATTACATGAATATGGTTATTGTTAGACGGCTAGCATGTTTGCTCTTACCATAGACGAGTATTTCCCAATCCGGTTCTCGGGGACCCGCAGACAGTCCACGTTTTTGCTCCCTCCAGCTTCCGGTAGGGAGGAATAATGTGGACTGCTGACAGAGAGCTGGGACGAAGCAAAAAACGGGGAACGGCTGTGGGTCCCCAAGAACCGGGCTAGGAAACACTGCCATTGACCCATCTCTCTTTTTAATTTTTAATTTTTCGTTCCTCCTGAAAGCTTTTTACCATTTTGATCAAACACATATTGTTGGTGAAATAAAATCTTGTTTACTTATTTCTTGCATCAAATGAGATTAACGAAAGTGGCTGGTTATTAGACTTGATATCCTACTGAAACGTTTAAATTTGCATAGTGTCCAGTGGGCACGTGACTGACTCGCGTGCAAATTCTAAGGAAACACAAAAAAGAGCAAGATGGTAAGTAAGCTGCAACAGGACACAGGGAGAACATGCAAACTCCACACACGTGGAACCCTGACAGAGACTTCAACCCTGGTCCCAGAGGGGTGAGGCAACAGTGTTAACCACTGCACCACCACGCTACCCCTCAACCTATAACTATAACAGGCAGATTTGAACTGCACTTTCTGTTGTGCAGTTAGTACAGCTAAGACAAGTTGGCCTTCTGCTGCTGAACATGGTGAAGAAGCCAGTGGTTCCATGTCTCATAGTACTGCCATGTCTATTACTGCTTATGCTGTGTCTGCTACATCATGATCCACTTCTCAGGCACCAACCACATCATGACCGACAGCCACCCAGGGCACTACAAGCCAGAATACGCCAAAGGCAATGACATCAGCACGGCAGAGTACAACCGAGGAGAAACTGGCTAAAATGATTGCCAGTGATTTCCAGCCCTTCTTAGTTTAGGAGGATTGGATTTAGAAATTACAGCCATGCTCTCATTACAATGCACGTTATTCCAAGTAGGAAACACTCTGTGAAACAGTTATTCCAAGTCTGTATGATAGAGTGTAGGCTTTACTGCAAGACAGGGTTCAAAATACTTCAGCAGTTGGCCTGACAATTGCCTGCTGGATGACTAGGACCACTACTTCATTCATGTCTGTTTCATGCTTCCTCACTGAAAAATACAAAATGGCCTCCTGTCCTCTGGACTGTTTTGAGATCAGTGACAGACATACCTTGGAGAACCCAACAGAGGCACTGCAAAGACCTTCAAGAGAATGGTAATTTGATAAAGAAGAGATTTGATGCATTTGCGACAATGCAGCTAACATGACCAAAGCCAACCCTAACCTTGCCGTTTGGAGGATGTTTCATGAACTGGAACAACTAGAGATGCAACCAGAAGAAATCCTTTAACAGATTCTATATTGGAGGTGTGATCAAATTTGGAGGAGCCCCTCCAAAGATTTGCTGATTAATAATAGATACTTTATTGATCCCTGTGGGGAAACTCTCTTTACACCTCCCCCATCTTGCCCTCTGTAAGTGAGAGCAAGCTGGCCGCAAAAGGCAGCCACCCAGGGAGCCAGGAATTAACGGTCTTGCTCACGGACCCGCATACATGCCGAGGCTCAAACCAGCAACCTTCTAATCACGGGCACAGTGGTTTAGCCCACTGTGCCACACGCTGCCCCCAATTATCAGCCTATGGGAGAGTAAGGTCTATCTTACTCAGATTATGGAAGCGAGACTGCACCACAGCAACATCAGTCCCTGCTGAGATGGGCTTCTCAGAAACAGGCTAAGTTGCAGAGACGAGAAGGAGGATCGTCCCCTCACTATTGAGCTAGCTTTCCTTTTTCAATCTAGATCTGTCAGAAGTGGTATTAGGGTAACAATTTTAATTGTATGTATCTGTTCTAGTTGTGATCTAGAAGTGTTGTATTCCTTTTGTGTTCATTATCATTCAATTTATTTAACTACATTAAAAAATCTCTGTTTACACTTATTGACTTTGTTTTTTGAATAAGCAGCAATGTTAATGTTAATCTGATAAACAGATTGTAGAGTATGCCTAAGATTCCATTGAACAATTGAAGTGGTAACAGAAATGTCATTGAACAAGGAGCTGTTTTGGAACAGAAAGAGTGGATTTTTGCTCATGACTTGAGCCAAATGACTTGACTCACTGAAAAGGTCTGGATTGCCCGTCATATCAGTGCCGGCTGAAAGCTGCCCCTTTGTCCTCACTCCAGGGAGCACCCCGAGCTATCTCTGCGAGCGCCTGCTGAAAACATAGCAAGCTCGCTAAAAAAAAGAAAAAAAAAGAAACACATCACTTTAATAAGGTCATTAATAAATAAAAGATTAAATGGATGAATTAGTGATGAGCCACGGTGAGTCTGTGCCGGGCGATCGTTCTGCCTGCCCTTTCCAGCGGTCCCTCGGAGCCGGGTGTCAGGGATTCAGTTATGGCTCTCTGTGAAGGACAAGCATAAACAGCTAAATAACTGCTATATTATTCAAGGTCTGTACAGGTTAAATGCTATAAGCCCTGATTTTTTTGTTTTTCATTTATAGAAGCCAAAGTTCACTGTGAAATGTTTTAATTACGCCCATTAGCCAGTCTGTTGATAGTCGAAATTGAAAGGTAATTGCTGCCATTTCTGTATAATTGTACTAATTGTCCGTGCCATTTTCAGCTTCAGTCAGTTGACACGTACCTCAGCAAACCCCTGCTAGTGCGAGCCGATGTGTCGGGGTCTGAGATATACTTTATACCCACGACAGCCTCGACAGTATGGCACAGTAGCGTCAAACGGTCTCGCTGTGCCGACAACACGGGTGCAGATCCTGGAAAATGTGATGTGACGATCCTGTGAAGCACAGTAATGTCTGGGCTCTGGATTCACTTTACTATGCGGCTGAAGCACAAAAAAACGTGAAGGAGACACGGTGTGCGGAAAGACACGGCTAGGTCTCCTGTCTCTGGTGGAATTCATTTACCTTTCAGATATTGCACTGGCAGCCGTAGCAACTTCCAGGCGGCAGAAATGTAACAGATCCGGTGCAACATTGACAACTGTCAAGTTAAATAACATAGAATCACAAAGAAACATCGGCATTGTTAAAATACATTTTATGGTGTAGAAACAGGAATATTTGTCTTCCATAGCCACAGTACTTCCATCCATCCATGTATTATCATTATTATTACTACTGCTACTACTATGCAAAACACACAGACAATTAGTGTTATGTATACACACCAACCAAAAAGTGTGTCTAGGCAGAGAGGGAGGGGACGGTTCATTGTCTGTTAGGGAAAAGCTCTTACTTGTGGTATTTGCACAGTATAGCCTCAGAATGTCACCTTGTAGATTAGGAGCATTTTCTAGTTTAATGTAAGGCGTAGGAGACAGGGGGAGACACAGGAGAAGATGTAGCATCCTGCTGCAGTTGCCTTAGAGACCTATCTCTGTCTCCCTCACTGTATCTTTAGGTCTTGTGTGTGTTTGTGTACGTGTTTATGTCCTACCTCTTGCCTCAGTTTTAAGCATGACAGCCGTTGTTCTGGAATGCAGCCATGTGCACATGCGTGCGCCCGTGTATAGCAGGCACTAGCGCTGCTCTGTTGCTAGGTGCACCACCAGATGACCTCTACGTTTTGATCAAAGTAACATTTCAGATTCTGAGCTATACTAAGTCCTCCAGGACCTCAGGGTGTGCTAGTTTTCATTTAATCTCTGAGCTCACTGGTGTGGCTGAAGTGATTTTTCTGGACAATAAGTTATCGAACCTAAGTCAAACTTAAATCTGCAGGAGTGTGGACATTGCAGTCTGGAGTTCTCCACTCCAGTTGTAAACTCTCACCGGATTCGACACTGCATTAAGTACAATCCCTCTACTGGGGCAATTTTTTTCCCTCTCCTGTCTGCACCTGGAAATGGGTCATGAGACGAATATGAATGTCCATGTCTACTGCTGTCTCAGACTACAGTGCCAGGCACAGAAGCAGGTATAGTCTAACTGGGCATTATTAGGGGTGCCACTTTCAATCTGAATGAATACAGGATGGAATACAATGTGTACAAATATATGGGACAAATCGCATCCTGTATCGGTTCAAAGCAGGGCACAACTTTTTGTCTTTCAATATGGAATGATCCTATAACACAGGGCTCTTCAAATCTGGCCCTCGATTCTAAACCCAGGCCTTGTTTTCAGTTCTCCCAGGTAGTTAGTTTGATAATTACTGATTCTGATTGACCAGAGGCTTCACACCTGGCTCATGGGTAAAAGAAGGCTGGAAAATCATCAGTGCTCAGACCTTGAGGACCGTGATTTGAATAGCCCTGCTATAATATATGGGATGGGTGGCAACTCTAGCCATTATGGACCATCAGATGGCTCTCTGAGAAAACGTATCTGACTTTCATTTTCACCAACATTCATCTTAGTGGCATTTAGGTGACATGTCATGACACGGAACAGAGAACAAGAGGGTAGCTGTCCATGCTAGATGGCTGCATATAGCTCGGATTTGGTTTCCTCATTACTGATGAATTTGTTCTCCTTTTAGTGAGCTTTCAGTTGTCAGGCCATTTACTGGCATGGTACATGCATTAATTAAAAGTGCTTTTAGAAAATAGCATTTATAGAAAATAGAGTAAATAAATATCACTGACATTCAGCAGCTGCTTGAGAGAGGCGACCAGAATGGCGGACTATTCCAAAGTAGAGACTGAAAGGCAAAACCAGGATCTTACACTGAATATTACACTTACTTAACCGGAGTTACACACATGCTTGGCCAATGCTTTCTTCTTTTACTCAGATTCAGTAATAATTCAGCCTACCAACACAGGGAATAATGGAACAGAATAGAATGTATTTTGAGAGGTAACTGGGCAGTATGCAAAACGTTGAGTTCTAGGGCTGTGCGCTAAAATTAAAAATTAATCAATAATGTCATGCAATCAGTATAAAATGTAGGATGATTTTTAAGATAATTTATGGTAATTTTGTGGAAATGAAATAATCTAAAATGTAGCCGATAGAGTGGTGTGGAAGACGTGTGGATGTAAACCTTACTGACATCATTTCCTGGTGACTTAAGAATGATCGGCATTGTCTTGGGAGGGTGGACAAATCTATGAGAAATGCTGTTCATCCTGGGATAAGCAGGCTTGCACACTAGATTTAATCCTCATGTTCCAAAGTCGATAGACTAACACACAGGCTGATATTAATAGTGACACACATTTGGAGTGATTCAGTTTCTGACAGAACCATGTTAATGCAGATTTTTGCTCCTCCCTCAACTCTCAATTACTTGGTAACTACCATCTTTTAAATTTTATTGTTTTTTTTTCGGTTAACATAATTAGAAGACACGAGCAGCCGGCGGTTTCAGTTCTGTGGTAATGTTGAAGATATGACCCTGTTAAAGCAGCCCTTTTTAGAAAAAAAAAGTATTTCAGCCCAATTTATCATTTAACGGTCCACCTCTTCCTTTTACAAAAGAGACAGTGATAAAAGAAGAAGAAATGGTGTCAACCTGTGACACAAAAGGACAGCAGCCACAACCCCTCTGTTTGTGGGACTGATGGGGTCTTTGTGTCCCTCCAGGCCACAACAATAGCAGCAGGCAGGCGGGCTGATGATACCCCCCCATCCTCTTCCATGGGGGGGAGGTGAGTCTGGTGCAGGATGTGGGACTGAGTGCCACTCCCCCCCCTCGGCACTGCTAATGCTCTTCGCCTTTTAACAGAGCGACTGGCTCTTGTCATCCGCAGACATCTCAAGATGCATGACAGGGATGACACTAACATGACTTTTTTTTAACCGCTAGAAAGAGCATCTGTCTCTTCAGGATATGTCCATTTTTTTCATTCAAGGGTCTTTGTATATGTGTATATGCAATGAAATTCATGGATTTTTTGTTTCAATTTATTTCACTTGCATTATCTGTGTGCTTAGCCTCAAGGCCATACAGAAATCTCTGCAGGCTCTCCAGCATCAAACATACACTTTATGATTTTATTTTCTTGGAATGTTTTATTTTTTCATTATTTACAGTTACACCTAGTTGATCGTTAACCCGATTTCTGATTTTATTATACATTGTGTGGTGATTGGTGCAATGGCTAAGCTATTTGTTACCAGAACGATGTATTCATGCACAAAAATACCTAAATCCAAACATCTGGATCTCCTTATTGCGCTTATTATATGGCCTCTCTGTCTACTTGTGCTGCCACTGCCAGGGAATGGCGTCTGAAACCAGGCAGAGTGTAAACATAAGGAGTCGGGCAGGGGAATTAATGTCATTCTTCCAAGGGTCTTCTGGGCACCTCTTTGTTATTCCATTTCACACTTTCAAACCTCTCTCTCTCTTCTCCAGCATTGTTCGGTAGAATAAAAGGGTCAGCCAATCAGATCGCTGGAAACGGCTTTAGGGAGTTTCTGGGGTTTGTATACAGTGTAACAGGTTTTCCCCCTCGACAGCTGAGTAAGAGTCCCACTAAGCTTACCTGTTCACCAAACTATAAAAGATATTTCAAACGTAATATTGCATAGTGTAAGCAATTTGGAAATTCCTCATTGCGTTTTTATATTGATTGCCCTTCAAGTTGCTCTTGAAGATGTCTCTGGATGCTGTTATGCTCTATATGCACCACAGGCCCACTAAATAGGGATACCTTAGGTTACACTTCTTCCCACGTTTGCAGCCAGACATTCCTGAAACACTATATATTTCTAGGGATACTGAGCTTTAGATCTGAACCAAAATTCAAGTCCAGATTCCAGCTATTCAAGACTTCACATTAAAGGGCAAATGTGTCTCTGGTACATGTTCCCATGTTCACAGATCAGAGGACGATCTTGCCCTATCTGAAGTGCTGTATATTACATTGTCAGTGGATGCTTTTGTGCAACTATACACAGTTGTGAATAAGCTACTGAGGGAAGTTAAAATCCCTGATGGTACAATATCAGCTGCCCTCCAATGATTTGAGTCATAGTTCACCTGTTTGTTAGGATCTACAATAACTGTGATGTGCATCCTTGCAAAGGGCAACAGCCCTAATTTTTTAGCTAACGACTTCCGGATGACAAGTCCAGTTAGCTTACTGCTATACTCTGGTTGCTGAAAACCTGGTAGCTCTTCATATCTTGCCACTTGGTTCCCCAAACAGCCCAGCATTAAGTGGATGAGTTGCAACACCTCTGGTTTAAGGAAGCAAGTGATCTAGAAGAGGATTCTGGGAGTGTATGTATGTGTATGTATTTTTAGCCTGACTAAGAGGAGACAATCGAGCCGGGCGAGATGTGGGAGATGTTTGACATGGGGATGGCGACCGACAACTGATCAGAGATAGAGGTCAGATTGAGATTGCCCAGGGAGGGGTGTAAGTCAATCGAAGTTGCATAACACAAAAAGCATGGCACCGCACCATATCAACCGTGCACATGTTACTGTAACGTTGGTGTGCCTATCTGGGGGTGCATGCTGTGTGATTGTTCAAATTTCTGATCTTAATTTTGTGTATGCCTTTGTGCATATGCATGTAAGATACAACAAACTGATTGTTTACTCCCCACACGATTTATGCCACTTGCCGCTTGTTTTAGATACCAATGTGATTTAAATCATTATTTCAAATGACCTTAAAAGAACTCTAATATCATCCGAAGGCCTATTTTAATTCCAGGCACCTTTTACAAGAAATACATTAGAGAATAAGAGAAAAAGATAAACCACAGATCTATAACTCAATTTCTTTTTGGAGGGCTTTGTGTTATTCCATTTTTTTATCCAAACCCATTCCACCAGCTTAATTCATCCGCGCAGTAGCTATTTATCAGATAGCTGCAATCTTCCGATGTACTTTCCACTTTGAACAATGATATGGGCTCACTCAGCGTTACAGCAAAGCTTGCATTCAAATCACCTTTGCCATTACATTCCCGTTGACATGTAATTGAAACCATTCGGATCAAACTTAGAGTTTTGCTACATTCGTCAAATAGCCATTGGGAGAGACATTTGTGGGGAAAAAGACCTATTAGATCTGATGTCAGTTAGCAGTAGGTAATAACTTGATCAAGAATGGAACTGTGATACAGATTAGGAGCAGATACTCTCTACATATCGTTCACAGTCAGCAGAGTTTGTGAGTTTGGCTTGATGTTGTTTTTTAGATCTTGTTTCTGGTCTTGTATACAAACACAGACAAGATCCCTAACTTGTGGGATCACCTGGGACTACAACCCACTCTTTGCCAAAATAAACCTTTCAGCAGTAACTATTAGGCCCATTGTTTACATGTTACATAGATGTGCTTTTCCAGGGCGACATGACTGTTAGAGCGCATTATATTTAACATCCCAAAAAACCTGTATCCCGGACAACAGGAGTAAAGCTGGCCACATACAGTTCTCCAGTGACTGACAGGCCAGATGAGGAATCGATCACCGATGGCCTGTAATCTCTTGTGACAAAACACTTTTAGACCTGTCCCTGCTTTCAGACCTCACATGTGACCCATAAAGAGGATTACACATGGAATGATATTTATTGTCAAGGTAGTTCACCTAAAACACTGTGAAAGGGTGTTTGATGGAGGGAGGTCAGCAGTGAGGGTCCCACCACGCTGTGAATGAGCATAGATCATCCCTAATCATGGATATTGGGTTCTAGACAGACCTTGATCTTTAAAGTCATCACACTTTGATGAGTAGGGCCTTTGTAGCCTCAGAGAGGGGCTGGGACAGGTGAGGACTGTCATATCACTTCTCTTGCTGGAAGTTTTGCAATCAGACTTCAGGCCAACACAGGCATCACCGACTTGGCATAATACCTTTCAAAGTGTCCCCGGTTCCAAGCACTTCAAGTCTGCAGCGGCATCACTGGATGTAGGCTGGAACGTGTCATTCATCACTGTGTTCCTTCTGAGGCTTAGATGAATCAAATCTTTGAAGTGCTCACCCTTTGACAGATTTGGCCTTTAGTCCCCCCTCCTGCCTTTTCTCCCAGCATGCAACGGTGTGATGAAGTTACTAAAATAGAATTAGAAGATCAAGTAGCTTCTGCTTGTTCATGTGTTTAAATAGGTGAAACGACGTAGAGCTTCCTTTCAGTCATATCATCTTTAATTATATCCTCTGTTTTAAATAGGCTGCTAGTATATTCTATAGTAAAGATTCAATCCTGCAGATATATGGTGGGGTTATTATTAATATGATCACTATTATTATGATTTCCAGGATGATTCACTGCAGCATATAATGTATATTTTCATCAACTACAAGTAATTACAGCTATATACTTACAGTGAGGGACGTCACTGAAGGGGGAGAAGAAAGCACTCAAATTGGGATTCTGCTCAGCATTAATATGCCACACCACCACCCAGAAGGAGAACACCTAACCATAGCAAGCTTCCACCTTCGAATGTAGTGCAGGGGTGTCCAACTCCAGTCCTGGAGCGCCGGAGCCCTGCAAATTTTTGGGTTTCCCCTCATTTAACACACCTGATTCAACTCCTTGTGCTAATTACCACACAGCTCTTGAGCTGAATCATTTATGGTGGAACAGGGAAAGAACTAAGTTGTGCAGGGCTCCAGCCCCCCAGGACTGGGAGTTGACACCCCTGATCTAGTGGGTAAAAATCAGAAGACAGAGCCCCACGTCCTGAAGCTCAGAATGGGAATCCAGAACACGAGGACAAGGAACTGTGCCTCAACCGCTACTCCATGCTTTGGCCCGGTTCTGTGAATTCCTTAAGGTGGGCAAGAATATCCACAGTAGCAAAGCAGCCTGGGAAATGCAGTCTGCAAAAAACATGGAACAACAGAGCAAAAGATATCATAAAGGGGAAGAGGGCAACAAGTACACTAAAGTACGCTAAAAGCCCCTCCCATTCACAGATGGTCAGGCTCATCTGATGCTGCAAAATGGCTACATTAAAGACTCATCCAGAGAACAGAAAGCAGGATCCTAAATGAATGCTGAGAGGGTCATCTGTCACCACACACCCCCAGTCTAAGTCACGCTCTTCACAATGCCCCCACCTGAAAGCTGTGTCTTTCAATGTGGAGAACCGCTGCCTGGGGAAGATTAAAGGGGATTGTGGTACCGGGGTCTAGGTGTGGGATACACAAGAGCCTCCTTTAATTTTATACAGGTGGACTGCCCTTGTGCTGGGTTTTAAAAAGATTATTTTGACCATATCTGGAACACAAGATATAACAGCAACATTATTTCCATGTTCTTCATGACTAAATATAAATGCCTTCATGCTGATCACATTTGTTTTTACTGCGGTTGTTCATTCCGATCATTAGACATTTTGTTGCCGATAATTAGCACTATCACGCAGGTGACTAGTTGAGTTTGAGAGTAATGGAATTTACAACTGCTAACATCGACAAGTATAAAAGTATAAGTGAATTTGCCAGCGCTCAGATTTTGAGTAGTAATTATTACTGTTCTTGAAGAGCAAGTTAGCCAGAATACAGGTTGCATTATATGGTAAATATACAGCTACTTCAAAAGGTGTGATGTAATATTACCTGGGTCAGTAGCTTCCATTTATCCGAAAAATAAAAACACCATTTACATTTCAAGTCAAGTCAAGTCAATTTTATTTGCATAGCGCATTTTCACAACATTACATTGTCTCACAGCGCTTTACATTATCCCCGCCCAATGCCCCCAGTGAGCAAGCCAGAGGCGACAGTGGCAAGGAAAAACTCCCTAGAAGGAAGAAACCTTGGGAGGAACCAGACTCCAGGGGCAGGCAGAGGAAGTCAAATTATATTGTCACAAAGCAGAGGGCAGGCAGGTGATGGCAGGAAGGTGCTGGTGCTTCTTCAAATGGTAGGATGAACAGTGGTACAGCAGCAGGGCATACAGGAGGGCTTTTCAAACCAATAAATAGTATAATCAACAACATACTTTGCAGTATTTTATTGTTCAACATTTTACCAGCCAAGTATAAAAGATCAACACTCTTCTGATGGGATAGTGAAACGGCGACGGCGGCTTCCACGGACTTTGCTCTTGCAAAACGTTTCTTCGCTATTATGGAAGACTCAAACTTTCCTATAAATTATTTGAATCATCTTCTAATAAACAAAGAGAATTAATGCCTCTTAACGTAAACACTGAAACAAACGACAGCGTTAAAAGTGATCCTGCTCTTTTAAGAATAAGACGTGATGTTTCAAATATGAACAGTTTGAAATAACACCGCTCACCGGCTCCTCTCCACCGAGAGGCACACGCTCCATCCCGCACCCCTCCTTCCCAGCTCAGCGCGGCGCGACACGCAGGCGTGTCGAACGGTACTGCAGGCAGGGGGCGTCATCATGGCGGAGAGAAGCGCGTCGCCCTCGAAACGGCACAAGCTCCGGGCTGCGCCGCTATCTGGCTGACATCAGGAAGAAATCCTTACCAGGAGAAGGACGCCGCTCCGTTCATCCTGTAAAATTCACATTGTTCGCAAGCTGTACGCCTTCTTATGCTTCTTCTGCGGAACAGTGTGGATTTTATTAAAGAGGGGATTTTTCTCCATATAATTATTCCAGAAAATTCTTTTTTTAATTTTTTTACTTGATGCTTTTGCATAGTCGGGGGGTGATATAAAGCAGGTGAGATCGCGGCCGCTCCTTCCGATTTGGGTGGAAATGTCGAGCGAGAAGCCGGTTTCAGTACCAGGTTCGGTCTCGCTCTCGGACCGCGAACCACCTCCGGGACATGGGCAGCAAGTGGCTACGGGCTCTGTGACCGGAGACATGATGGTGTCCGGTTCGGGTTCGATGGTTCTGCCGGCTGGGGTGATCAACCCGTCGGTTCCGATCCGGAATATCAAGATGAAATTCGCCGTTCTCATCGGTCTGATCCAGGTTGGGGAGGTTAGCAACAGAGACATCGTCGAGACAGTCCTAAATCTGGTAAGGATGACAAAACGAACCACAAATTACTTGATGATTTTTATGTGTGTGTGTGTTTTTAACGAATTCCCTTGTGCTTTTAGACGATGTCGTTTCCTTGGATATTTGTCGTTGTGGTAGCAAAAAACACAATTATTGCAGACGTGTTGCGATGCCTGTCCTTTCTACATTGTCATGCCATGGTTTAGTTTCATCCATACTTCCTTTGTTGAGTGTATATTTAAGCACAAGCCACAGAAACGCACGCAAACCGCGACATTATTAGGTTATATCGGTGTTAACCGGCCACATTGATGCCTCTGCCTTTGAGCTGCTGTTTATTTTGCTGGGAGCGCGGCGTTACTTTGTATCCCTTCGCAGCAGCGCTGACACGCGCGCCCGGGCGGATATCAAAGCGATTGCCGCTAGTGCGCCGTTATCTGGAGGTTTCAGCGGGCTGTAGTGGCGGACGTGTCGGTTTAAGTTAACAGGATCGGCTTCTCGCTCTCCCCGTTGCAGGGCACCCAGCCTCCTTTAGCTAACGTTGGGCTCGGTGTCCGCGGGCTCCGTCGGGGTTTCTAATAACAAAGGCTGAGATCGCGGTCGCCGTTTTGTCTTTGCTTGGGCCGGTCCTCAGGTTTATTTTTTAATGTTATTTTCCGTGAATGCTTATTTTATTCAGGTCACCATGGCCCCGTTTCAGTGGGATTTTCCAAGGTGGCCTGGTGCCGGCTCCTTTGTGGATTCGGTGTCTCGCCTCTAGGTTTATAAACAATTTTTATTTAATATTTTCCTACCGATTGCTGACAGGCCGGATTCGCTTCGCACCTGAGAGCCGGGTTCCTTGCACCCAAAGAGGGTAGACAAAGATCACGTCTTTTAATATTGATGCCCCGGTATATGAACGACGGCCTGGACATGTGCACGGCCAGGGAGATGAGATCGGAGTCAAAGCAAACCCCCTTTCCTGCCCTGCTTAAGGATATTTTTTCAGGATGTTGCTTGCAGCGTAGAAGCGGTAGCCAGGCGTGTATCCAGCAGCCTACAGATGCTCTAAGGCCCGAAGGGAGACCTTACGTCATGTTGCTTAAAACCACCAAACAATGACTGCGCAGGTGATTTAATGGTGTTTTTGTGAGGTGTACCTTTTAAAGCGTTTACTCGATATGCGTGGTGACGGCGATACATGCTGCAGCAGGCCCGCGGAGCCCAGGAGCCGATGATCAGTTAAGTTAGGTGGAAGTGTGCTCGGTGTACCGGCCCGGCAGCGACGCGCGGCCGCTGGTAGACCAATGTGTTATTCACACTTTGCAGAAACAGCCTATACTGCTTTATCGACTGAGGCTCAAAAACACCCTGGGGAATTATATGGGGGAAAGACAGGAACTGATATACCAGTCTTAATCAATAGTTTTTATTTTATGCGTATGAAATGAAAGGGGCGGTGAAGGTGGAATGGAAATTCATGTATTCCAAAACCACTTTTTAAAAAGTCATTTAAAAAAAAAGATGTTTGCTCTTTTACTCTAGAAGTTAATGAGTGATAAAAACTGTTGTCATCTTTGTTTTTTCTGCTTTTGCAAACATTAACCTGACGGGACAAGTGTTTAAATGCAAGTATATTAATATATTGTGGCTTATTCACGGATAATGTGTAACACTGCTCCCCCCCGCCCAAATTGATGGCCCCCCTCATTACGGCACCCTCCCCCTCTTGAGAGGTCACCAGGGACAGCTGAAAGGGGATTCGCATGAGAGAGGAGAGGGAGGTCTTTGAATAGGAGCATGTGAAATGGAGGTCTGGGGGTGCAGGCAGGAGCTGGCCCAAGTACGGCCATGGAGTCGATGGTACTTTCACGGCTGTCCATCAGCGCCCCCGCCCTGCCGGGCCGGGCTGGGTCAGGTCAGGTCTGAGGGCTATCGGACGGTAGAAATGTGGAGCCGGGCTGGCAGGTTCTTCTGTCCCTCTCTCACATACACACCACATGAAGTCACCCTCTTTCCACCCGTGGTGTGAATGTCCATGTATGCACCCTGCTGTGTAACCCAAGGACATGCAGTACTGTGGAGAAAAACCTGCATGCATGCATACATTTGGAACCACACGTTCGTGCACACAGAACCACACAGGTTCCCTCAAGGACAGGTTCAATCTGCTGGAAAGGATACAGCAGATCCACCACGCTGCTATCCACAGCTGGTGGCCTGGGGCACATAGAGCGATGGCAGTGTTGGGCTGGGTGGAAATGGATGAGGTTGAGTTGGTCCTCTTCTGCTTTGTCCTTCTCCAGTCTAGATGCTGACTATTTTGTTCTGAAGAATCCCATTTTATATCAGCTTTGGTCTTCAGATGTTTGTCTTTCATAATTTGTTTTATTTCAAAGTTGTTAATGACCATATTTTCAGTGTCTGAGTGAGTCATGTAGATGATTAATCATTATCTTTCTGATGCATGCAAATGTTACATACGTTACATGTAACCGTATAGCACATCTGTAAACTCAAACAGCTTGATTGAAGAAATCTTTAGGGTTTTGGGATTTATTCCTTGTTTAAGGTTTTGTTTGTCAGAAGAGGGGGATGTAACAAGCATTTTTTCCGTATTAAATGTTTAGCTTCAGATTAGTATGTTGTGTGCCTCCTTGCATTGAAAGTGAGGCACAAGCTGTGGAGGCCGCATCGTGTAATTAACGGTGACTCGTGTGTTTTCCAGACGGCCAACTGACAAACAGTTTCACAAAAAGCTTTTTCAAACCAATGGGCTTGTCTGTCTTGTGACTTTTAATACGTTAGAGCAGACTCTAAATCCGCCCCATGGATCACCCCGGCACTGAGGTGTACTTATGGTGTGGATAGCACTTTCCAGAAAAACGGACGTCATGGTGACTCTGCATGTGCCACATGTATCTCATATGTGTGTTATTAGCATGTGCTGAATGCAAACCAGCTCAGTGCCTCTACTTAAATATTAATTTAGCAATCAGGTGGCTTGCTTTGATGAATATTGAAAGTGTTGCAGTTGTATCTTTTTTAAATGTAATTTTTTTTATTTTATTTTGTGGTTCTTTTGGTGGTATCAGTGTTCTTCACCTTTTATCTGCTATCTATATAGCAAATTTTGCACAATCAGCTTTATTGTGCTGCTGTTGTGTTACCAAGTCATGACCCGCGCAGTTTGTGTTGCATCGAGGCAGTTTTGCTGCACCGCTGTTTCGGCAATTACCGTGGCCGGCTCATGCTGCGATGACCCCTCCCTCATTCTGCCAATGGTCAGCTGACCGTGAAGCACGCGTCTGCTGGGTTGCCCAACCGCCCCAAAACACGGCGCCAGTGGCCCCTGGGGCTAGACGGACCTGACCCACTGGCGCCTCTCCTCTACCAGAGCAACGTGCTGCTGCATCCATGGTAACGACGCCCTGGGATTTTCCTGTGAGCTTCCCAGTGCACCAGCTGGCGCTTGCTCTGTTTTCCAACCTGCTGTATCCGAGAGGAAACTTGAAGAAGGTCTGGAATAACAGGCCTGAGAGCGGCTCATCTTTGCTCCATCAAGGGGTGTTTCCTCCTCCTTTTTCTGTTATGTTTGCCTTTTCTGTAGGGGAGACGTATACATTTAACAGAGTGGAAGCCGACCTCCCCCATGGCTTATGCCTCAAAGATGTTGCCACTTTGGGCGAGGGGAGCAGCTTCTGTTCACATACTCCGACACACCTGATTAGCAGTGCGTTAGCTGTATGTGTTACTGTTAGCCTGGGGGGCACAGCATTATCACAATCGCAATCACTGCCGTGGACGCCGCCAGAGCACTAATAACGATAACGTGACTGCGTCAGATGACTCTCCCAGAATGCATCAGTTGTGCAAATGTTGTGATACTTCTCCCTATTTAATACTGTGAAGTAAGCCAAACAAATGCACAAGGAAGCATATTCTCAGCTTAGCAAACTGGCAAAAGGTCTGAGTCTTAGTGTTTGGGTGGTCTGAGAATATCTGGGTAGGGTGTACACAAGAGGGCAAAAGTACAATGCAGTCCAGAGGGTATTCCAGCGAAATGCATGTTGTCCATAGCAATGGGGAGAGCTTTTGCCGAAAAAAGGCCCCTGTTCTGTGGTAGCGGAAAAAGAATGGGTTATTAATATTTATGTAACGGATGAAGAGCAGAGAAACATTTTCATTTAATCCTGATTTGGGTTTTTACCACAACCCTGAATTGAAATAGATCACCATCCCTCTTGAGTACAATAGAGGCTCTTTAGATGTAAAAAGAAATCGTTCAATCCGGCTTTGATTACATTCCATTATTACGCTTTCAGAATGATGATTCTCAAGGGTTTCCAGACCCCCTCAGGTGGTTTAGGTTGGATTTAGTGGTCCAGGACTGGTCTGTACCTTTGGTGGAGATTTTGAAGGAGGTCTCCCAGGCCCTTTGACCAGGATGGGACTTTTTATTAGGTTTTTGGTTCTTTTCTGTGTAGCAGTTAGATCGGCTTACAGTAGAGAGCAGCTGGCCACTGCCGATTTACCTGAGAGAAGACTGGAGTCGGCTGTTGGGAAGAATAAAGGTTGCGGTCAAGGAGGAAACGCAGCTGGTGCACCGTCACCGTCCCAAGCCGTGATTAATAGCTTCCCCCATCGCATGTAATTGGATTACTGCGAGAGGAACGTCAGAAGGAGCCGTTTTCTCTCTCGTCTCGTGCAGACAGACCGGGACTGGCAAGTAGACATGGGGCGCCACTCAACCCATGTGGATCAGCACGGACTCCTAGAGAACGTCCAGGAAAAACTGGCTGTGTTTCCGTCAACATGAACTTAATGAAAATAATATTTTTTTTTTTTTTTTTTATTTGTTTGGAGATAGTTTTAAGGAATTTGGATCCTTTTTTGGTTGTAGGTTTTAACGTGCCTTTGTTTCTGTTAGTAGCTCAGTGTTTTGTGTGAATGATTACAACTCATAAAATTGTATGGTAGTTGAAATGCGTTATAAGTCTCGCCTTTGAAAGACACCTTTCACATCTGAAACATTAGTATGACTCTTGCTGCCAGTCATAACCGGACTCAGATATCCAGTTTTAAAATTCAATTATCTAGCTCTTTTTATAGCCCCAAAAATATGACAACAATTTTACTGCTTTCATTGATTTTCAGCAGAAATTGGAGGAAAATTTATTTAATTACAGAACTCTTCAAAAAACGCTTTCATACACAAAAGTGAATGAACTTTTAAAATATCATTATTGGCACGGTGAGGGACGTCAATATGAGGCCCGAGTATTGACTCTCAGGTCTTCCATATCCATACTTTGAAGTAGTATAATTAGGTGTTGCAGCCATAATTACAGCAATAACGCTGTTCTTGTAGGTTTCTGTTGTTATGCTTTGTGTTTTCTTTTGTCACCTCCAGTTGTTGTGGCCAGCAGTACTGTGATCTCACTGTTACATTGTACATTTACTGAGTTTACACTATACTGAGATATATGCGATCTCATTTTTGTGCTGCACTTTAACAAAGCATTAAAAAATGTTAATCCATCGCATTTCGTAACCATAGCGATGATGAATTGTGCTAGGGAACTGTTTTTTTTTCCCCTTTTTTTTTTTTTGCACTATTCCACTGTAACATTCTGCTCTCCTAATACAGCCCTTATTGTTACTGTGGTATTTACTATAGATTTTCCGCATAATATCTTGTTACAGTGTTAAATTGCACCACTATACTTCTGCACAATGATCACTGGCCTTACATGAGTAACAAAGTAACATAGAAACTGTACTGTTACTGGAGGTTTGTGGGGCCTTGTTAAATTTCACCCCCTCCAGCAAGCACACACAGGGTATTACTGGGCCTCTGTAAATGTGGCAGAGGCGGTCAGGCCGCTTCCCCGACTCTCGTTTTGCTGCTTACACTTAGTTTTCAGTCATTTGAACATGTTCTCCTGAAGCTGAGGAAATCCAGTATGATGGTTTCATTCTGAAAGTTGTGGCAGCATCAGCAGAGCCATGTATGCCATGGGTGGTGACCTCTGAGTGGCCAGAGCAGTCTCTCAGGCAAGGAGGGCGTGAGACTGTGCTGTGTTGTTAAATGGACTCCTGTCTGCTCTGTTCCACACCTGAAACAGAATGGGTACCTGGGAGAAGGTCCTTGCTGTATGCCGCTATTTAGGTGCTGAAAATATCTAATCTAAATAAAGACAAATGTGTCTTAAAAGTGGCCTGAATATCTTCCTTGTACAAATAAATTAGTTTCATTTATTCAGCCCGATTTCTTGGTGAGGCAGTTTAGGGGCAAGGGCAACATTTCCTGTGGGATATCACTGCGTAGTCTCTTTGTACCTGAGCAGCGAATGAGAAAGAAGGCGGCACTTGTCAGTCTTCTTAGGAACCAATCATGTTGAAGTGTGGGCCTGTGCATTGAAGACTTATAGTGGCTGATCTAGGGAGTGTTGACATGAAAATGAAAGCTGAGGCATCACAGATGGGGTGTGCAGTTGAAGTTTGTGTGCGGGTGTCTCTTCTCATCACGGAGACATAATTTTTAGGCCAGTCATAAATGTCCAGTCTGAAAAAAGAAGAGATGAGTTGGACAAGAACATTTAATTCTATCAAGCCTCTTTGCGGTGTGTGGCTCAGCAGGTTAGGATGCCATACTAGTTATTGAAAGGTCCCCGGTTCAAATCCTAGAGTCGACAAAGTGAGCTCACCATTGGGCTCTTGAGCAAGGTCCTTAACCCCAGTTGCTCCAGGGACTGGCTGACCCTGCCTACTCAATTGTACATCGCTTAGGATGGAAGTGTTTGCTGAATAAACAAACTAAATGTAAGACTTTATTGTACCCAGAGAGGAAGGTCTTGTGCAAAACATTAAACCACCTGCGAGATGCAGCCATGTAGCTGCTTCTGTGGGTCAGAAGAGTAAATCTCAGCCCCAATTAAAGTTTGAATTTTGGACGCACATGACTGATCCCTTCAAACGTTACCTGTGTTTGACAGTAAGATGTTTGAACGACTGGACTAAGTGATACATTTGGAGCAGAAATCCTTGATTTATTTATTTGTTTGTTTGTTTGTTTTTATTTTAAACTTATGTTAAAGTCCCTGCGGTTTGACCTTTAGTAGAAACCTGTTTGACTCAGCTTGATGACTTCTGGTTATTTGGCTTAGTCCTTGGATAGTGTCTTGAGGCCCCTTTGGGTGTGGATGCTGGTTTGGAGCATTCCTGGCAGTTTAGTTTGACTGGAGGTCCCCAGGGTCAGGTTCTGAACCTAGAGAGCTGGACCTCTGCACCATACATAACTGGGCTGCTGATTCCCTAGGCCAGGGCTCTTCAAATGTGAAGCTCGATTCCAAATCCAGGCCATGTTTTCAGTTCTCCCAGGTAGTTTAATAATTCCTGATTCTGATTGGCCGTAGAGGCTTCACACCTGGCTCATGGGTAAAGGAAGGCTGGGAAATCAGCAGTGCTCAGACCTTGAGGGCCGTGATTTGAATAGCCCTGCCATAGGCAGCTACTGTCGCATCCCTAACAACAGTCTCATCAGCACCCCGTGAACCTCTGTTAACAAATTTTAAAAGTGGGTCACAGGAAGTGAAACGCAGCATGCTGCCCGTGGCTCTTGGATAGAGGACGTTCGTAAAGCGGATAAAATAAATTACATCTAGGAGTAAGATGACTAGAGGTGAGTGTCAGGCTGTTGAGCAAAGAAATCGGAGGTAACACAAAATCCTAACTTGACCCTTTTTTTTTTTTACCAATATTGCTTTTTCCCTGCTTCTTTACAACACCGCAGGAAAGAGGAGAAATGTAATGAGATGGCGTTTTTATTATATATTTCCTTAGCCGTATCTGTTCTCGTTAAAGCGAGAACAGAGCGGGGTCGAAGTGCTGTATCTTCAAGGTCAGGTTTTTCCGCTGCATTTTAAAAATGAGGTTTGGACCTGTTCCATCCACCCCCTCCAAATCTACCCCCCTCCCACTGGCATGCATGCTTAGATTAGCTGAGCTACTTTGGCTAGCAGAAGAGCGTACATACCTCTGCGTAAGCAAAAAAAGGAAAAACACGCACTAACACACAAAAAACAATGTTTCCCTTCACTTTTGTCCTTGTCCTTTGTGACTCTTGTGAAGGAGGCTTTTGTTTATGGTGTGTTCAGCCATGTTTATTTCACCATCACCTTCTCCTCATCATTTTTTTTGATGATAAAATATTCGAAACATTGTAGCTCTTCAGAGCGCCCGGCTTTGTTCGTGCTTGGTCTGATTATTTGTTTACCTCGTCATATACCCTTCTGAGGGATTTGTTGCTGGCCCTGCTGCGGCTGACTCAGACCTCTGCAGTGGGGAAGTATTCTTTCATCATTCTGGTTCATTCCGGCCAAAAAACGTCCAGTAAATCTCAACTTTGCACCCCAGTACAGAAATTTATCCCAAATTTTCAGCTCTGTCATCCATTTTGATTGGTTGAAGCTGAACAGTTTGCCTTTGCGTTTTAAGAGTAATGTGGGGCCATTTTATTCAGTCACTTCCAGAAATATCCATCTGTGGCTTTAGTGTAACCTGTCAACCTTTGATCTAGCATGGAGAGGCTCTGCGTTTCCTTCAGAAGAGGGTGAGGGGGAGTTAGTGCTTCTTGGAAGGTCATCTGAAAGCTCTGTCTCCGAGTCATTGATTAATTTTTTAATTTGTACCACATGAGCTGATGTGACTCACCGCGTGTGTGCATGCGAGCACGCATGTCTAGGGTGTAATGAAGGCAGTTACTCACTAATTATTAATGAGCACTTTCTGGAGAACTGATGTTCCCCAACTGTCGGGCGGATTCAGAGTGGTCATCTCTAGGGCCCTAAGCTGGTTCAGCCAGGATATCCCATAATGCTTGTGGGATGATGTTTTTGGATGTAGAGTTGAACGATATTGGAAAAATAATCTCATTGCAATATTTGTAATTTTTACTATTATACTACATGTGTAATACTACAATATTGTGATATCTGTTAAACAAAAAAACCTTGAAATTTGCCCAAAATAATAAGATCTATTTGACTATAGTTTATTATCCACCACTAGAATATGTCAAATCTGCTGTTTGGAGAGCGCATGCAGAGCTCATGGAAAAGCAGTGGCGGTAAACTTTCAGACTGGTTTTATTTTTTTTTTTTCACATACTAGATAATTTTGAAAAGGAATGATCATTAAAATTGCATAGCTTGCTAAGTGTTGTTTGCTGTGATGGAATCTGGGGTGTTGGAGAGGCATAGATACCATGAAACTACTTCTCAACAAATCAACTGAGTGATTGAAAGTGCCGACCCAAGCAGGGGGCCCGGGGTATCTAGCTACTCTCCTGGACAGAATAAAATGTTTTAGGAAACCTTATCGTCTTAAACCACCTGACTGGCGCAGTTCTTGTGATCAGTGGCATTGTGCCAGTCAGTTTGGGTAGGCACCCAATATTTTGTAAAAGTGTAACTTATAAATTAATTATTCATTCAATCAATAATGTGCTCACATTGATTGTGAAAAACACATTGTTAAACTTGCAGTCGTTGTAATCTGGCCAATGAGTGAGCCTCCTCCGTCAGATCACATCTCTTAATCCCATCCCTCATCATTCCCGATAACTCTACACATCATCGAGTCGTCACGTCATGACATTTACGACTCACGTCTCTTTGGCGAGGTAAGCAAGGTTAGCTGGACATGTTTGAATGTGTAATAGTTACATGGTTTCAAGGGCATTAATATTAATGTATGTGTATTTTTTAAGGCTTGTGTGTGGTTTTGCAATGGTGGCCTGCCACAGGTTCGGTTTACACAGCTTCCCTGCTTGTGATGTGACAATTGCATGTGCAGCTCTAGTACATCGTATCAACGAAAAGTCTTTGGCAGTGGGACGAGGCCTTTTTCTTCAGGTCTTCTGTTTGAGTGGAAGCCCTACCAGCCACGTAAAGCCTATGTTCTGCGCTGACATGTGGTATGTGGACATGTTTCTCCAGCCTTCTCTCTACACATAGCTTGCCTTCTTGTCGTTTTTCATTTCTCCCACCTACTCTGAGTGGATGGATTGTGTGAAGCGATGTCATGTGACATGTGTGGGTCATGTGACACCCTTCCAGTTGGCTCAGCGCAGAGCTGGGAACATGCAGCAGTCTCCCCAACCCTTAGTCTGTACCACCTCCAGAACCCACCCCTCCCACCTCACTCCCGCTGAGTGCACATTGTGCTCCCTGCCTCACAGGTATTATTTAAATTCATCGTTGCCCCACTTTCTTGGGCCTTCTGGCTACTGTCGGTGGCCACGAGGGGTATGGGGAAACCGGGCCACGGGATTTCTTCTTCAGAGGGTGCATCACAGATCCATGTGGATCTGCTTTACCCACATACAGATGTTTTTAAGAAACCTGGGCTGCACCAGAAGGGTGTCCCTTAGTAGATATCAGTGGTGCGTTAAGGCTGTTTTTCTGACAAATGGGCTAATCTCCCTAAAATCTGAATAATACCAATCTCTAGTCCACCTTCCCACCCTCCGAAACCAGTGTGCTGAAAAAAGATTGCCAGACGTTGAGTTTTTTTTTTTTTTTTAATGGGACCCAGTGGTGTGGGAGGACGTTCATTTGGAAATCG
Source organism: Mormyrus iriodes (assembly GCA_011763525.2). Taxonomy (NCBI): domain Eukaryota; kingdom Metazoa; phylum Chordata; class Actinopteri; order Osteoglossiformes; family Mormyridae; genus Mormyrus; species Mormyrus iriodes. The sequence continues at coordinate 15,244,348 of JAAGVU020000038.1, forward strand.
CATCAGAATGAATTAAGGTGAGTTATGGTGAATCCTGATGTGCTGAACGGAGATGCCTCTGCTGTGGTCTGTTAGGCTGCGCTTCCGTGGGAGGATGGGCGTGTGGGGAACGTGAAAGGCTCTGGCAAATGATGAGAGAGATGTCCAAGAATGAGAACATTGTGGGCTAAGACCCACAGCTAGTTTAAGCATCGTTTTGTTAAGTGTTATCGCATGTTGCCATTGTGATGCTTTTCACATGGACAGTATATATGTTGCATTTTTCGGTGCTCTATGCACCAGCCCTGAGCTTAAACAGCATCTATAACAGTTGAGGTGCCATGATTGTAGCCTGCAGTTTTGCTGCTGTGTACAATCAATGTAGAAATCTGTTTTTGGGTTTAGAAATATGTCACGTAAATGGACGTCCCATTTAATTAATAGACGGTGGTTAGAAGAACTAACTGCAATACCAATTCAGCAAATGTAGCTGACTTTTTTTTTCTCCAGGTGGTTGTGTGTATTTATTGTAAGGTCCATTCTCCAAATGTAATCATTTAGTAAAGTGCTCCCATTTTTCATTCTTTAATGATTCTCAGGAAATAGTTCTTTTTAGTGTTTTTGCTGAATTCTGGGGTCAGCATGCTTGGGAGGAGATTACGGGCAATATATTTTATTAATGTGCTTAGTGAATGTTAATACAGAATGAATAATTCAAAAAATATTCAAAAGGGTATAATATGTTGCAGTGCTCGCCTCCAGCCTCCAGAGGCGCTGTAAGAAATCACCCGCATGCTGCTTACTCAGAGGCTGTACCCTTTTGAGAGTGTTGCCCCTTTCCATTCAAGCAAAGGCCTTGTTTCAAGGCACCGTGCCATTGGCCTAATCAGCTTAAGAAGATTAGGGGGAAATTTGAAATTCCAAATCGGGGGCAAATAAGCAGTCTATTAGTTGAATGGGTAATCTGTGGTAGAAAAGCTGGAAAACAAGGTAGATACTGAGTGGTATGGAGCTGGCTTTGTTGCCACAGTACCTGGGTGCTGATACACCTTATGTAACACTGCTGCTTTTCCCACAGTTTTTTTTTTTGCTCTTAATTTACCCACTTTCTGGCAGTCTTTATGATTTCTAACCTCAGGGGTTTTGTCTAAAATTGTGTCCAAGTATCCCGGGGGGGGGGTAAATGTGGTCCCAACTGTCATCTTCAGGGGGGCAGAGAGAGAATCATCCAGGGCAGGGTCCTGAGAACATAGATCATGGCAAACGATATGTTAGACCTTAGATCAGCTGCCTCTGTCCCCCATCTTTCACTGAACACTTGTGCATTTGGAAAGAGGTCTAACAATAACAATATAAGAGACACACACAGAGTCAGAAAGTCAGTGTATGTTTCGGGGTGGAGTCACTGGGCCTGCAATGTGACGTGTAGTTTGGCGGTGGAGTGGCTGGGCTTGCCATGTGATGTGTATGTTTGGTGGTGGAGTCGCTGGGCTTGCCATGTGATGTGTATGTTTGGGGGTGGAGTCGCTGGACTTGCCATGTGATGTGTATGTTTGGGGGTGGAGTCGCTGGGCTTGCCACATGATGTGTATGTTTGGGGGTGGAGTCACTGGGCTTGCCACATGACGTGTGTGTTTGGGGGTGGAGTCACTGGGCCTGCCATGTGATGTGTATGTTTGGGGGTGGAGTCAATAGCCCTGCCTTGTGATGCAGAACAGACTGAGGGAAGGGCAGGGCAGGGCTGAAGCTTCTTTGGTATTTAACATGTGCCTTTCAGCATGTGTGATCTGCACAACCAAAACCAAAGAGTACCAGATGGATCCAGGCTGGGGTGGGGGGCTGATGAATTTGATGTTTACACATTTGTGTGGAGTGTCATGGTTTCACATTTTGAAGTTGTTCAACTTGGGCTAATTTGGGTGGTGGGGGCGTACATGTGGACTCCACTGTAGGCTGGACAGTGGAGGAGGAGTTATTCGACTCCCACCTCATCCCACCCTACGATTCCTAATGCTCTGAGTTTATGCCAGTTCTCAGTGTTCAAAATGCTTTTTGCTGGTGATTCACTGCAGCCATTCTGAACAGAGAAAAAAGCCGAGGGTGAGATTAAAATATACACACCGTGTCCCGCTGTGTTTTGATGAGAGCAGACTTTAGTGTACTGGGGCAGGCTGAGTTCTTAATGTCATTTGAGATCTGGGTCCTTGAGTAGAAAACGACAAAGCAGGATCCATCAGTCCAGCTGTGTGTGAAGACACGACTGGGCCATGCTTTGTGATGTGAGCACAGCCAGCAGGTGGTGCATTGGTTAATGCAGAGAGTTGCCACTGGCTTGCTGTCTGGGGGCATTGGGTAGGGATAATGTGTGTGCGTGGATATGTGCATATAGGTCATTGGGGGTTGTATGTTGGAGATGGAAGCCAGACAAAATATGGCTTTGAAATCCATGGTGACTGGGATTATCATGCTCTGTCAGTTCCTGACTGGTCTAACACACTCCCCAAAGGTTAATTCAGTGGTACCAGCCCCAGCTGCCAGCACCCCTCCCCCAATCAGTCCACAATATTGCTAAACTGCACCACCTGCACACCTGAGCTGGGAAATTAACCAGGCATGATAATTAGTTGACTAATAAAATTTGCTGTCTTGTTTGTTAGACAGAGCAAAAATGTGGACAAGCTTGGTGGAGATGGCAAAGTTTGCGATGCGAACTACTGGACTGATTTACTGGTTCTCATTAGATTAAACCAGTGCTCGTGGAAGTTTTACTTACAAAAAATGTTCTGAGCGCAAAATGAAAAATGATTGGCTCAGAAAGATTACCAATCAGATTGCAGAGGAGGCGGGTTCAAGCAACTAGAAGACGGGGGGGGAGGCAAGATATCTGATTGTTGGTCTCACCTCCTCTAGTTTCTTGGACCCACCACCTCTACAATTTGATTGGTTATCTCCCTGAACCAATCATTTTCCTTCTGCCCTTAGAAGATTTTTGTGTAAGTAAAACTCCTATGAGTTAAACCACTAAATGATTGGCAGTGCTGGTAATCCCGCCTACCTCATTTCTCCCTTCCTGCGGAGTCTTGGGGGAGGAGCAACACACACACGTGTGGTATCCCTCAAAATAGCCCCAACCCATAATGTGGCAGTAGCATGAAGCATGTAAGATTGAATTATGTATGTCTACAGGTCTGCTGCCTTATAAATGGAGGAATATAAATGGGTTGATTTTATGTTTAGGGGATGATGAATAAAAGATTTGATTTGATAATGAAATGCATTGTGGTATTCCTCAGGGGCGAGTATTTTCTCCCATGATGCACCTCTATACAGGACCAGCTCAGGCCCTGTCCGCTATGAAGGGCAGTGGCAGTCAATACATTAGTCAACATAGTCAGTCGCCTATGGCGCCGTCTTCTGAGGGGGTGCCGCATTAGCAAGCAAGTGATGCTCACCCAAAACTTCCCATGGGCTTCGACTGGCACTGCAGAAGGGACGCACGTTTTTTGAGCTTTTTAAATACGATAAACGCCAGAGTGCAGGCAGCCATATCACTGAGCAAAAAATGGCTTTTAAAAAAATGAATAGTTATTTAAGACCTTCTTATCTGTCCATAAGCCTTAGATAAGACTTACCTGGATGAATTGGTTTTCCACTGGTTTAACCAGCAAACACAGTTTTGGAAACACTGCAGATCTGCTAGTACTGCCCCTTGCTGTGGTCCCCAATGCAAAGTCAGCAAGGGGGAGTTCTGGAAGCTTCCAGAATCCCCACCTCTGGCAGGGGGATGTTGATGTTGTGCATGGACAGGGTGTGAGAGAGGGTTTTTCAGCCCTTGGTATCGATGCCAAGTGGATCTTTGCTTTTAATCACCTAATGTACTGCGCTGCTGCTGATCCAGTGGGCGAGAGCCTCTCTGCCTCTGCGCCTCACTAAAAATAATTCCTTCCTTTAAACAGTTTTTCTCACCCTAACTCTCCAAGACTGGCTCATTTCCACCGGTCATCTCTCACCCTTTGCCCTGGAGGAGGAGGATTTGCATTGGCTGTCCTGACTGCGGTGTCCCAGGAAATCTCCCTTGTTTTTTTTACATGGAAATTTACAGAACGGTTATGGGGAGGGCTTACGTAATTCCTGGCCCTTCCCTGTATTCAGTTACCTTAATTAAGATGCAGCAGATTTAAGCTCCTATCTTGCACCCTGGAACATTTTGGTACGATGTGGAGGGGGATGACCTGGAACTTGATGCCCTGCCAGCAGGGGGCGTGACTGTGCCTGAAAGCAGATGGAGGGCAGCGAGCCTAGAGCTAGAGCTTTCTTGACCCATATTTTCCTGGTTCTGACGTATCTCCTCCATCCTGGATCTGCTTCCCCTTAACAGCAGAAAAAAACAGGAACTAGAGATTTATCGGCTGCCTGCCCATCTAGCGGCAACAGGAATGGGATCCTTGGGGTGGCTTCCACCCACTGTCTCCCGCTGAGCAGATGAAAAGTAAACTTCATGTAAGCATTAGTGTAAGTGTGCCCACTGTATTCGAGTAGGAAAACCTCACTTTTCAAGCAGGACGGTGACAGAATAATAGACATCACCCGCATGACTAAAATTTTTTTTTTTGTTAATATCGGTGGGGATACCGCTATTACAATAAGGTGTGATACTTAACTTGAATTTCTTCGATAAAATATCCAGCAGTACTGTGGTCACTTATGCTGAAAGCCTTGTCTTATAAGCCCAAACTGTAACAATTGTAGTAATAAGGATAATGATCTCCTCTCACCCTCATGAAGCATGCATGTGCACATTGAGCACAGAGCTAATCTATGTGCAAAAAGCTCTTCAATTAAGCCTGTTTTTTTTTCTCTTGCACCCCCGTTTAATGCTTTATGTGAGCCTGTGCCTTGTGACAATTAGCAATGGGGAAAGCACAATGGAAACGTTCTTTTGTTTTCAAAAACTGATTAACACCTCGAGGTGCACTTGAGGGTTGCGTAATGGCTTGGCTTCATCCCCCCCCCACCCCCACCCCCACCTGCCGTTTCCCTTGAAATCTGCGCTGCTCCTCTTCCTCTTCCCTGCTTCTTGCTCTGCCTTCCGCTCTCTAAAGGTTAATGTAATCCATCTTTAATGGCGGTGGCGTCCTCCTGTTCAGCGGAAGAGATGGGTGGGGGATGTGGGTGTTCTGGCGGGAGGAGGCAACACACCACACGGGAGGTAGGAGGGTAAGGGAGGTGGCAGGAGGAATAAGATGGTGCTGAGAGCAGCAATGATTTTCCTGGAATCCTCAGCAGCCAGGGGGGATTCTCCGCAGATATTGATCTGTGATAACGGATGGACGGCACAATGCGTAGCTAAGGAGTTGGACCTTTGTTCCCGCAAGGAGACCTACCTCTCTAACTAGCCTAACTTGTGGCAAAATCCAGCTGTCTGACCGGCTGAAAGTAGCGAGAAAATAATTGGCTCATTTCTGTTACAGGATTTTGTTGTAATTCCAAGAATAAGCTGGCCATGCCTTTTTGCCAAACACTGGGAGAAGGTCAGAAAAATGGTGTTCAGGATTTGTTGGGGAATGGCGTCTGTTGTGGTTCCCCACTCCGAAATTCACACCTAGCTTTTTGAGCGGGGAGTTTACAGAGATGCTGTTTTCTGGGCCTGCTCAGTGCGGCGTGGGGAATACTCAGTCTTGTTCCATTTAGGTGGGGGGGAGGGGAGGGGGGAGGGGGAGGGGATGCAAACAATTCAGCTCAGAATATGGCATCATCTTTCCAAACAAGGCAGCGTCGCTGCTTAGCAACCAGGCAGCAGTTTAGCTCCGGATGAGCGAATGTGAAGTGAGGTAATCGCTCATGGCAGGAGTTCATCACCATTATTATTATTATTGTTATTATTAGTATTATTATTATATTTTGTTTTTCTTACACATCAAGAACAAATGTATGTCACCATCGAGAACTTGCAGTTCTGTTGCTCCAGCATTCCCATCTCTCTGCACATCTGCCTGTGTGTTTATTACTTTTTTGCAATTTCCAAAACTGCTCAGACTCACACACACACACACACACACACACACACACACACACACACACACACACACACACACACACACACACACACACACACAGACCTGTACCCATATCTATGTGGGGGCCGTCCATTAATTTCTCTGGGCAAAACCCTAATCCCAGCAATGACAACCTTAACCCTTACCCAGCCCTAACCTTAACCATAAGTAAATGCAAGACTTCTGGCATTTTTATTTTTTTATTGCAGTCACAGATTTTTATAAAATTGAATTTCCACTTGTGAGGACCGAAAAAATGGTTCCCACAACGTCAGAATAACAGGTTTTTATCACATTGTGGGGACATTTGGTCCCTACAATGTAAGGTATACCTGGATCTCTCTCTCACTCACTCACTCACTCACTCACTCACACACACACACACACACACACACACACACACACACACACACACACACACACACACACAATAACACAAAATACATGCCTATGTATGAATTACTGCTTTCTTGTCTGCATGTCCACAGCTAGAGAGGACAGAATATTGAGTAAGTGTGAACACACTGAATTCATACTGACCATTCGGTGCCATTAGGAGCGAACAATGGAATCCATTTGCCTTTCTCAGCGAAAGGCATCTATATGTCACTGTTAAGTGCATTGATTTGGTACACTTTGGTCTGAACTGTTTCTCTATTTAATTGCATAAATTGCTCGATTGTTTAGAATGGAATATTAATTGTAGTAATATGTCATTGATTTTAAACAGAATTAAAAGTTCTGCCTATTTCTCAAATTTGATGTGTTAATGAGGCTGGATTTTACATTACTTTTTTTGTACAATACAGTAGGGTGTCAATGGAAAAGTTAAAAATCATGATACATGTGCATGTTTCTGTATATAAAGGGGGTTTGGTCCACAAGACCTACCTGGCAGTTTACATGAGTCAGCCCATCTTTGTAGTGTCCAGAGTTTGCCTCCTGTGTCAGTCTTTGCAGCTTCTCCTTCAACAGACACATAACAGGCTGGATGTTGATATAGCCAATGGGAGCCAGTTCTCTTTGTAGGAGGGCCAATGGGATTGTTTGTTTTTGATAAGTGAAGGTTTGAGGGCATTGGGAAAGGGGTACATTTGAAAGTCACCCAGTGCCTGTGGTCTCATTCAGAGTGAAGTGTTACCCATCCAGAAAGCATTTCCTTTTATTGAGATTACAGCCTCACTGTAGCCTGGGGTTGTACCTTTGTTATAAAGGATTCTTCCTCTTAGTACATTTTGGAAAGCAAGAACAATTGTTTGCGTGCACCAGAATTTTCATGTTAGTCATAGACAGGTTGCTATGGAAAATGGGGGTACGGAAGCAACATTTGTCTAAAGAAGAAAAATGTGAATAATGTATCCATTTTGAACCCTGCCTAGTATTAGTGTTTGTTTGTTTGTTTGTTTTGTTTTTCTCAGTTCTAAAGCCATGGGAAGCCCCAAGCACCTCATGTAGATTTAGGCTCACCTGAAGGAGACCCTTAACTACAAACAACCCACAGTGCCTGAATGGAAATGGCCTCTCTTAGATAGTCCAAGATGCCCATAGATTGCAGGCTCTACGTAACCACACACTTATACACTGAAGTGATTGCTTTCAGCCTCACTGAGCAAGAAAGTGAGTGTCAATAGGGGTCTTTTAAAGTACAGCAGAAGTGGTTCTGTTTCCGCTGGTTAATATTAGGGAGTTGAACACAAACCTATGCTATTCTTGACCTGGCACAGTAAACCAAGATGTGCTGTTTACTATTAGATGAACTTCAACAGAATGTGTGTCTGCTGAGCACTAGAAAACCAATGGTCATGCTGTTTAAGTGGAACCTATGCCCTAACTATAACGAGCAGGAGCCTAATTGCACATATCTGCTGAATTGCCACATTGTACGTTCCTGTTTGTGTCTGTCAACTAGAGGAAGAGAAGAAAGATGAAAGCCTGTGGGTTTGAAGAAAACATGTTTATTTCAAGAATGATCTTGAGAGAGGGTCAGTTAGGGGCAGGGCTAACAGGCTGGGGGCCTGGCGGGGCAGCCAAGAGCTTCTTTCGGTGCCTGACATGCCAATCAATTTGACAGGAGCTTGTGTCTGGAACTAAGAGCAGCAAAGATGACCTTGACCTCTTCCTGTGTGAGGTAGAGAGAACCAGCCTGTTAGGGCCTGAAACCACAAGGGTGAGGGCAGAATGCATGACCGAGAGTTAGGCCATAGCCAGAGAGATAGGATCTCCGTTTACAGCTTCAGGTCTGTGAAATGTCTTCAGAGTGTGAAAGATTGTCAACATTGTTGTTGCAAAATGGAACATGGGAGCAAGAGAAGATTTCTAATGAAGCGATTTTGATATTTTATCACAAGCAAAGGGAAGCTTGCAATCAAAGGGAAGCTCGCACACTGGCCAACACCAGCATTCCTCTGCCATATTTCTGCCCCAGTCTTTTCTCGGCCCTCTTTTTTTTTTTTTGTACCTCAATTGTTTTCCAAACTGTGGCTCAAGGTCAGGTTCCTCCTTACTTTGTAACTTATCTGAAATGATTCTGGTTGCCAAGCAATGATCAGGGCGGCCGAACCACCCCCCATACATCTTACCAGATGGCCTTTATCAGCCTCAGACTTGACCCTTTGTTAAGGTTTTTTAGGGAAGGAGGCTTTGTGTCCTTGGCCATATCACACATTTCCCACATTCTTGTTTCAAAATCATCTTCTTTTACAGCTGGGTAAAATCCCCACAGTCATGTTAATACACACAGAATTGTAACTGTTGGTTACATGCTGTTTACTTGCGTAATTTTACCCATTGATTACAAATGACCCTATTTATCGGTTATGTATGCATAAGACTAATCAAGTAATCAAAACTAACACCACTTACCAATATTGGTACTATTTAATAATACCAGTGAAGTTCTTAGCTTGATCGATTTTTAAAATTACTTTCACAATAAATTGACTCATCTGGTGTGTTTTCAAAACACTCCTCTGTATAGAGACTCACTTTTGTATCTAACTTGTTTGTGCCACCAGTTTTGGGAAAAGCAATGAACATATTGGATTGACTGCATAATAAAAGCATCTGCTTCTTCATTATGTAAGGGGCTGGGAGGGGTAGAATTGCATACCGAGCAGTGGTCGCAAACTGAGGGTCAGTGGCTGAATTCATATGTAAGGTCACATGACCCTGACGTAAGGAGAGCAGATCTGGAAAATCCTGTCGGTTGAAAGTATCGTTCTGGCTCAGCCTCTAACTCCAAGAAAACCCCAATCCGTGTGATACTGTGAATGACCCTGTTTCAGGAGGAATGGAGTTGGCTCTTAATCAGTGAACATTTTGGCAGCAGTCTCTTTGACAGTTAATGGGAGTTGTGACTCCATCAGGGTGACCCGCAGCTGCATGCTTCACGGCTCTTTGGGGCTGGACTGGGTGGCCCTGCTTTAAACGTTCTTGCATTATGTTCAGTTTCTGCTGCTGTTACAAGGCAACACTGTGACATGCTGCGAGTTAATAGAGGATATGTGCGTTTTTTAGGAACAAACACGAGCTGTCAGTCACAGAAGGGGGTGGTGTAGCTAGCATCTTTCTGTATTTTTCTTTCATTCAGAGATGAACAGGGGATTTTGGTCAAAGTTTTGTTCCACCACCAAAATACCAATTTATTTATTTTTTTGCCTTTTGTGGGAAAACAATAGGAGAAATGGTGGGTGGGTGGTGAGCTGGCAGACGCAAACATTAACTTTCATAAACATTTCTTGGAATTCAAATTTTAATCCGGCATTACATTGCTTAGGATGAGTGCTGAAATCATCAACCTTTCTTCCTCAGGAAACAGACTCACCATCCCTTTAAGAAAAATAAAAATATTAGGAACACCTTTGCCGTTCCTGACCCAATGCTTATTATTAATGGTGCTAGAGGCTGTATTTTGATGAGATGTCATGACTCCACTTCCCCAGTGAACCGTGAGGGGTTAAATGACTCCACTCTGTGGGTCTGTACGAGTCAGCACTTTTCCTGGCCTTGTATTAATGTCGCTGAATGCTCACTGGAAGCCTGGTTCCTTATGATAACTGTTTGGACTGTAGGAGGCAATACCGAGTTTAGGAGGCAATATCTGTCACATTCCAGAAAACAGTGGGCAGTAGTTGACTTTGTTTTTGTCTGGATTTGTCTTGTTTGTCTTTCCTTGCATATGTTTTACACAGCTGTGTGTATCTGCTGTTGAGTTGAAGAATGGATGTGATTTTTAATATTAAAAAGTATACTTTAATACATTGGTATAGGGTTGCAAAAAGTGGTAAATTTCTGGAAACTTTCCAGAAACTTTCCATTCCATGGGAAGTTAAGTTGGGGAATTTTGGAAATATTCCAAGTTGGAAACTTTCTATGGGAATTACTGGGAATATAAAAATTTCCATAATTTTGCAACCCTAATTGGTATTATATGGGGTATTTAACGTGGGATAGTTTCATTCATCTCCCATGACTGTGATTTGTCTTTCCTGTGTGCCTTTGCTATATGTGGTGCTTCATGCCCGGAGCTTGGTCATCGGCGTGAGCCAGACCATCGTTTTGACACAGGAAGTACAGAGTGGCAGTAAATTGTGAATGGAGACTGTGGCATCAAAGCGATGAATACCATAGCTGCAGTCGTGGCCTCGGCCATCCATGCCGGCCGCATTGACTCTGGTGAAAACGTTAGCAGTTCGACTCAGTGAGCTCGGTGTGACTGTTTCGGCTTTGCCCAGAAAGCATGAGCTGATTGATTGTTGGATAGGATGAGTATTGGGGGTGGGTGGCTGATTGGTTAGGGTTATTTTTGAGGAGAGTGGTGATTTGTCATGCCTGTCAGTTGTGAAGGAGGAGGGAAAGTATTTTGGTGGTCAGAGAAACAGGTGGAGGCAGGTTGAAACCCACTGTGATTATTCTTGGTTCCTGGTGCTGAGCCCTTTTCTGTCACATCACAATCGGATGGGGTGGGGGGGCCAGGATTG
>JAAGVU020000038.1:15267302-15291592 GCA_011763525.2 Mormyrus iriodes
AACTTTGCTTGCCTTTGTTGAAAGATATTACAGCTGGAAAATGTCATAAATGTAAACTGAATGTAAAGTTAACTGTATCGTTGTTTTAATTGGGGATTAAACCCAAAACCACTTTGGGGTATACGTCCCAGGTATTCTCGCATGATGATGTATGTGGGCATATGCGGATCTATACTGAAATATTCCAAATGGCTGGTTCGGGTTTAAACCTGAACTCCAAAACCGCAGTAAAATTAGCATTACATGCAGTTTTCCAGCTGCAATATCTTTCAATGTGTTTAAAATATTTCAGTGTTTGTGTATGCACTTTGCGTTCAATAGCCCAGCCATCTTCCTTAAAGTCACTGGCAGTAAGTGGACACAGTGCAATTATTAATAAATACATATACAGTTACATGGTGCACACTGTCCCCCATAGCTTAATGCATAATGCACACTTTACAGGACATGTCTATTATTTAGTTTTATCTGTGCCATCACGTTGCAACAAATAGCAAGTGGACAAGTGCAGGGGGATCGCAAAAGTATTGCAAGGAAACGCAGAAGTATTTCAAAAAGCATTTTCCTACCCTGACCTTTTAGGGGCTCTGTAGATATTAAGCAACAATACTACAACAAACGGTCTAACATGCTTTTAGGCTAAAGTGAAACTTTAAAATTCGAATGGGTTAATTAGAGTCTGAATGTGAGTTTATCGCATCATGTTTGAACACATATTTTTAAATATTCTGTAAAAAGTGACAGCCCTAGTCCCTACTCTCTCAGCGGTCTTGGATCCCTCTTTGTGGACTGAATCACACATAATTATGTCATTTCCCTTGTTTTGCAGGTCACAAGGAGACCTGACAAGGATTACAGCATGACATGGGCTTGTCCTGCTCTGAAGAGAACCTAGAGAATTTCTACCGATTCCCACGTCTCCTTCCTGAATAGTGCTCCCTATTCTGCTCTAAAAGTGACTCGGAGTCCTGGTTGACTGCAGCCATTTTGAAAGGGAGACCAAGAGCTAAGCCCCGCCCACCCAGGTGCTTAACCCAGCCCTCTCAGGCAATAGGTCACACCCATCCAAGTCACTAAGTCCTGCCCACACAAGCATTGGCTATGGAAACACTCTCTCAGGACTCCCTGTTGGAGTGTCAGATATGCTTAAATTACTACAGCCCGCGCCGCCGGCCCAAACTGCTGGACTGCCGGCATACATGCTGCTCGGTGTGCCTGACCCAGATGAGGACCAGTCAGAAGGAAATCCGCTGTCCCTGGTGCCGGGGTGTGACCCAGTTGCCTGCCGGCTTCTCTGTTTCCCAGCTGCCAGATGACCCAGACGTGGTGGCGGTCATCGCCATCCCACACACCTCTGAGCACACGCCGGTCTTCATCCGGCTGCCTAGCAATGGGTACTATATGCTGCCACTGCCTATTGCCAAGGAGAGGGCGCTGTTGCCAGGCGACCTGGGCTGCCGCCTGCTCCCCAGCGGGCAGCAGAAGGATGTGGCTGTGGTGGCTGTCCCTGAGGACACACCATCTCTGGGGGAAGGCCCTGAGGCTGGGATGGAGAGGCGTGGGGGCGCAGTGTGGAAGGGCTCCATCTGGCCAGGGGTGTGCACCGTGGTCCTCGTGGCCTGTGTGCTCCTCTTCCTCCTGGGCATCGTGCTGCACAATATGTCCTGCGTCTCCAAGCGCTTCACCGTCATCTCCTGTGGCTGAAGGCCCCTTGACCCTGCCCCATTCACACTTGGCCCTGCCCACTTTGCACCTGACTCCAGACGCCAGATGGACTTGGGGGGGGGTGGGGCGGCAAAGTGTTGGGAAAGCTGGTGATCCATAGCCACACCCCCGGGAGAAACTGGGTTTATTTTGTTAAGATTAAAAAGTACTATTAAAATGAAATAGAAGACAGAGTCCTTGTTGGGTGGTGTTTGGAGGGGGCACAATGGCTCATTGTGTGGGGGGGCATGGTCCACGAATGTCCCCCCATAATAATGACCCCATTCTTACAGCTCTTCCCCACCTGCATCCTCATATATATAGTCGAGTTAATAAAATTGAAATCCTTTCTACCCCCCTTTTGATTGCATCCTTCCTCCACCCTCTTTTCTTTTCCAGCTCTCTTCCTCTCAGGCTCCCTCCCTTCCTCATCCTTTTCTATTTCTGTCAGCCTTCTTCTCCTTCAGCCTCTTGCTTTGCTTCGATTGAATTTGTCTATATTAAACTGAATTATATTCAACTTGGAAGCAGAGCGCGCGTGCATTTCATCCAAATGCGTGCTCAAATTATTAATGCAGCCGTAAGCAAAATTAAATGGTATTCCAACAATGTTGGTGAATTATAAATAACAAGAAAGCAGTATTTTGCCCAAAAAATGATTTTCCTTTCTGGCATTACTCTTGGACTAGGTTGTGAAAAATATAAATAGTGAAACAGAGAAGCACTCTCCTCTCTTTATCTTAATGCTTGTACTTAGATTTCTCGCTTTTTTCCTCTGTCAGGGTTATTACTTAGTTTTATTTTCTCTCCTGCTGATGATTTTTGGCCATGTGAATTTTAAAGATTTGTCATTCTTGTGGTATTAAAAAGGGATGCTGAAGGAAATCATATGACCTAAGAGTGCTATTTTTTGTTCATTTTGCTTTTACTCTGGGACTTTCTGGATGATGCAAATCTCAGTTGGCAAACCAGCATGTTTTATTAATTGGTTATAAAACAACATGCTACTTACAGCGGACAGATCTCCTTAATAGGGAATTGTTCTACCAGGATCACAAATGAAAATAGGTGATTTTTTGCCAATGCTTCTTTCAGGCTCTTGATATGGCTCACATTCCACATGGCCCTTCTCAGATGTTGTTGTACTTCAAGGGATTTCAGTTGCTGATGAGGTGGCTGCTCTGTTGTCAGATGCATGCTGGGATACCTAGTTGATGGGCCAGCTGTTCGTGGATCTATTCTGTTGCAGTTGAAAGCCAAGTCAATATGGAACAGCTCCCATGTATCTGGTGGGCTGTTGGGTTGGCTTTGCCTATATGGGCTGCTGTGGTTTTCAGTTGGCTCCACAGAGGTTTGGATTTCTGCTGCCTGATATTTTCTCACTGGTTTGCTGGATTTAGTCGCACTTATGTTATCCTCTTGACTACCGTTGGTAGAAACTACAAGATAGATGTTGTCTACCTGGAAGAAATCCTTTGCTACTCTACAGCTGATCTCTCTGTTCTATTTTCTACAGCTTCCTGTTAATAAATAGCCAGCCTTTTCTGTAGGTTCCCCCCATTCCTCTCCTCGATCTCCTCCAGAAAGGCTGGCTATTGTCATAGGAGCAAATGCTGGGAGCAGAGCTCCGTTACTCCATCGCTATCTGACGCCAATAGAGTATGCTAGTGTGTGGTGAGTGTTGTGGCCCACATTGTCAAACTGGGAGGACAGTGCTGTTTTCCCCATCTCTGCCTGGTTTTGTCTGCGAATTGGGCATGCCGTGTGTTCGCAGTGGCAGACAGCAGGTGATGCTGTGAGGGAGAGGTTACCCACTGATTTTGTAAACAGCTTGCTTACACCTGCATTAGCCACACCAGTTAGAGGAAGAGGAATACTCGATGAAGTCATCCCTTAGGCTCTTCATATCCACTAAGAAAGATGACATTTTCCCCACCTGTGCAGGACACATTAGTTTTAAATGGGTGATGTGGGTTAGTATGTATTCTCTTTGGCTTAAGCTGCATATGTGTCTCCAGAAGTTTTTTTTCCATTGGATTCTAGACATAATAGTCGCTTATCCTCTGTATGACCTTTCGCAAGTTGAGCAGATTCTGGGTAACTTTATTTGGCTGCCATTTCTGTTGTGTTTTCTATTGGATTGCTAGTCATGTGTTCAGATTCGTAATCATTGGTATAGCTGAGAATTTGATATGGGGGGGGGCACAACTTAATAATTTAAATACAATGAAGGAATGAATGAAGCCAAAATAAATATTGGAGGGTACATGCCTCGTCTCCCCTCCCGTTTCTACACCCCTGCTATAATCTTGGCCCCCTCTGTCCCCAACACAGAGACATTGCCAAATCATTTGTTCAGTGTTTGCTGAGGAACGGACCTTGGAAGGAGCTTTTTGTAAATTCATCATGTGCTGTGTCAGGCATCACTGCTGCGAGTCACCGGGTCTGGTGACAAGAAGGAATTTGGTATGGTGCAGGAACTAGGAGAATGTGCTTGCTGGGCTAGAACTAATTTTGGTTTGTTTATCAGATATCTGAAACCCCTATGTCTCTCAAGTGTAAAATATGGATGTACCCAGATTCCTGCAGTTGGTTGAATTTGTCCAGTACCAGGATCCAAGCTGCACCACAATAGGGAGACTTATATTATTTTCTGAGCCAGGAGGAGAGGCTGCAACTATAGCCATGGTTAAGCAGAATGACTGACAACAGTGGTGCACGGTTGTCTGTGTGAGTCTGTCTCTGTGTTGCCATGTGCAGTGACTGAAAGTAAATTATTCATCACTTGTTCTTTTGTATATTTCATACAGCTTTGCAGTTGGTGGCAAGTGAGATGTTGTTTGAGTGCTATGTCCTTCACTATCCCCTTTACTTAGGGCCAGTGAATGAGTTCCAGTCTTTTTCTTGAGTTTCCCTCCCCCAGCAAGTGGGAGACTTGCCTGCTCCTTCCTGTGAGGTTTGCAATCAGGCCACGTGCCTTTCCTTTGACCCCCAGTTAATATCATCACCATGGCTACATATCATCAGCCTGTCAGGATGTATTAAAGAATTCCAGTCAGTGGAATGTAAATCCTGTCAGCAGACAAGCTGTTAAGAGTTTTCAGCCTCGGAGGGCGAGAAAAAGTAGAGGTATGCAGTAGTGTTTTTCCTGTAGGAGACCTGGCGTGTGGTAGAGAGTAGAGGGTGCTCTGTCTGTGTTGCTTGTCCTTATGCTATGAGATCATCTAAGTCAAATAGGGGAGTTTTGGGGAATTAGTGTAAGAACTATGATGTGCCTGTGTGGACTATGGATGCTGGATTGTGGATGCTGGACTGTGGATGGCATAGGGGAGCCGTAGCGCTGGACCACTTAGCCCCGTGGAGAAAAGGTCTACTCTAAACTCCAAATGCTGGCAAACCCACGAGTGTTTGAATCAGAGTTGGTCTCTTTGGAACACTTTTCACAGGGTCACAAAGATGGAAGTGGTGGGGCGGGGCGGGGTCGGGCAGTCATGGCATGATCTGTGTTAATGAGCTTGAGGGGACTTGGTTAATTACAACACCACTGTTTGCTTGAGTGGATTGAATCAGCACACTGCCTGTTGAAAGCCTTAGCTAGAACAGAAGTGTTGAGTTGGAAGTAGGGTTTGGTTGTTTGGGGAGATGAGGTGGGACGTGCAGACAGACCCCCCCCATTCCTCAAACATCCTTCTCATGTGACTCTAGCCAGGAACTGAGTCGGTGCTGAAGTTACAAAAAGCCTTGCTGTGTGCCTTCTGCTGACTGGTTCCTTCAGACCTACTTGGTGTGACTGAGCTTACTGCTAATTCCCCCATAAGCATGTTGCCCTGGTCCCTTGGACGGTGTTCAACCAGCTCAGGGAGTTCATTCACGGGCACACACATGCACATGCTTGCTGGTTTCAGATCTCATACAGGACTGAGCAGTGCAATCACACTAGCTAGTCTAGTTTTTTCAGGTGTCCTTCCCTTGCACCCCCCCACCCCCCACCCAATATACAACACGCGCACATACACGCACGCACGCACGCACGCACGCAGTGTAGCTTCTAAAGATTTTGTCCTTGCTAAGTCTTGTGGCCCACTCAACATAAGTGGAATGCTCTGGTGAACATGTGACCAAACTTAGCATCCAGTGAAGGTCCCACGGAGTTCTAACATGCTAACATGTCTCTCCTTGTATGTACAAATGTAAAAAGGCAGATGTTTGCTAACCAGTTGTTTATTCCCATTTGGTAAAGTGCTTACAAGAGGAAATTGATATGGGGGGGGGATCACTGGGCCATGGCCCTTGTGTGATAAAGAGACTTATAGCGACGCTCGCTGGCAACCTGGCCAAATATGGCTCAAGTCAACAGAAGCCTGCTCAGCAACTGTAGTTCTTTCTGTTCTCTTGCTCTAAAGTCATTTTCATGCCTCCCCTTTGAAAATGGATGCTGAATTGGCCCAATTCCCAGGTCGACATTAATTATAGGCAGGTTATCAACTCAGGTGAAAAGCGGCTTGTTTAGACGGGAAGTTGAGCTTGTAACTTAGGCTCGGGAAACTAGTGGAGGGTTTGATTGTGGCAGTGGCACCTCCTTTGCCCTTTCCATGGTCGCTACCTCTGCCATTGACCCTTTGACTTTCATGCAGTATGTTCCATCTTGGAGGACTTGCATATCTGGTTTGAACACTCCAAGTATGTAAACCTGCAGTATCCTGGGGCCAAATCACTGTCAGTCCCACCTAGGTGAGGACAGGTGGATTTCTGAGAACTGATATGAGTAACATCATGCAAATCATTATGTATTCATAAGGAGTAACATTGAGATGGCACTCAGCAGGTAGTAGAGAGTAGCCATCTTTAGCATTGGGCACCGTAGTTGGACTGGTCAGTTAGAGGACTGGTCATTCTTGCTCTGTTGCTGTGGTTTTCATTCTGTGGCCCACAATCCCTTGTGGTGAAGCTGTTCTCTTCCCTGATTCTGTTACTTACGTGATCACACATTGATGGTAGGGTATTCCTACCTCCAGTCTATTTTCATTTGGAGGTCCATGGATCAAAAGAGGTTGAAAACCCTTCCAATGTTGTACCCTTGGATTAATGGGGGTGTTTTGTGGCTGGGGATCTTATTCTGGGTGACTCTCCCCCTCCCCCCCTTCCACATGGGACTTCTGGCTGTTGTAGGCCAGGTGGAAATTTGTCATAGGTTATTGGTGGATCTGGGTGGGGAGTATGCGCGTGTGTTTCACATCCCGTCAGAGGAGAAGCAAGGTGTCTCTCCAGACATGACAGCAGGTCTGGCTGCCATCCGTGCCGGGATGGGGGGCAGAGGTTAACGAGCTCGAGGCCAGAAATGAAGCGGCTGACACACCTGAGTGTGATGCTGTGAGTTTTAATAAAGTACCGCTGTGTGAGGCTGCTTCAGACAGTCACAGGATTCGCAGGGAAACATGAGGGATCCTGCAGGTCCTAACAGCCCTATCTATGTGGCCATGCCGGTGAATTCACCTGGCAGGTGTCATAGTGCATTAGGTGTTGGTCCGCCTCCGCCTTGCCTTGCCGGCACAGTGCCATCCTGCATCCATTGTGAAGTTTCACTGCCCCTATTCAGCCAGTAGATCATAGGTTCATGTGGAAATCCAGGCTTATCATGAATGAATCCAGATACTTTTGGCCATACATCCTTTCTGAAACATTTACATTTTACATTTTTAGCGGGCGCTTTTGACATGCACCTGAGGCAAATGGCATCTGGCAAACACGTGTGTTGTCAAGGAGTTAACTAGGCATAAGTGCAGCTAGGCTGAGCTTCCAGTGAATGCCCAGGTATTCAGCAGTATTGGAGCCCGAGCCAGACAACATCATCCAGCAAAGCAAGAACCTAGTAAGACTATTCAAGGACCAGAGGTGCAACATAAGAACATTCAGGGAACGTGGAGAGGCATCAGGCTAGTAGAGGAAACATTGTGGTTTAGGGATGCAAAACCCTGTTGTGACTGTTCAAAATGTAATGCTTTGTTGGTCATGTCATCTCCTGTAGACTTCAATTACAAACCAAGGGACTGCCCTCTCTCCTCCCCTCACCGAAACTCTGACCATTGGGCTGCCTGTAATAAAGACTCCCATTCACCCAGCCACATGGAATCAGACCTGCCTGCCTTGCGTGGTTCTTTTCTACTCCCCGCCATCTTGCACTTGCAAAGGCTCCGACAGCCACCCGCACTGCGTCCCGGGCGTAGCCGGTGTGCCGGGTGGCGGCAGAGACCCTCAGTTCGGATGCACCAGCTCCGTGTTGCTTTGTCTGGAAATGAACGGGACAGACAGAGTGCTGATGCTCGATCCATGCGTGTGTGTGCGTGTATGTCTGTGTGTACGCATGTGAGACTTCGTTCCTCCCTCCGAGGTAGATGTCCCATCTGTATCTTCCGCCCCCCCACTCTGCTTTACCTGCATACTAATACATATTAATACCTGAGGCACAGTGCACCAAGCTCATTCAGATGGAAATGTAGAGCCAGCCAAACAAGGTGGGCCTTTTCTGCAGAGGGCAAGTCAATAGCAGCGAGGGGGCTCTCTCTGTGACTCTTTCCCTCCACCTGCCTGTCCCTCTCTGCAATGCAGCATGGTGAACTCACTGCATGTTCACCTCTCTTCTCTCTCTTGCTCGCTCCCTCTCTCACCCCCCCCCCCCCTTTGTCTTCCCTCTTCTCATCAGCATCCTTGTTATATTCCCTTCTTTCTGGGGGGGGGTGGTGAACGAAGAAGTTGATGACACAGCTTGGGATGTGCCCCCAACACTACATCGCCTCAGCATAGCTGGCAAACCCAGCCCCCCCTGCCCCTAGCCCCCCCTACCCCTAGCCCTGCCTCTATATTTATCTGCAGGGTAAGACTTTGGAAGACCTGGTGTCCAGGCCTTTGATTTCCCTGTGTTAGTGCTCTTTGTGTGATCTCTTCCCACCGCCGCCTCTGCCTGGCCTCTCTGCAGTTCCAGCTTCTTCTCTAAGATCTCCCTGTACTAATGGCTTCCCTGCAATAATACTGCGTTAGCAGTCACTCTGTTAGCAGCCTCAGACTGGTCTCTCTGCTTTGGTAGCTCCATCTGTGTGATCTTGCCCATCATCATGTCATCTCGGTGACCCTGCTGCTGAACTTGTTCCTTCTACCTTTCTTCTGGTTGGGGAACGAATAGGGGTATGATATCAAGGGTTAGGAAATCGCTGCACGTTTCTGACGTTTAGCCAAATGGTGTGAGGGTGTGGTAATCCCCCCTCCGTGAGCTATGCAAAGCGTCAAGGAAAGGAAGGTTGTAATGGCTTGATTTGTCTTTCCCAAATAACTCCACTTTATTCCTTTAATCTGGCTAATACTGAATACTTTAGGTATTGCCTCCTGCTAACTTATACATTAAACATTTGCCTTGATATCATTTTTATACCCCACTGATATGCATGTAAACATCACACTCATGCTCCTCGGTTTATGATGGTTTGACTTACGATATTTTGACAGTTCAGTGGTGCGATAGTGAAGCACATTCAGTACTCTTTGAACTTTGAATTTTGATGTGTTTCTGCCTAGCGACATGCCGTTTCTACTGATGGGTCTTGCTAAATACTTTCTACTGATGCCAAGCGATGTCAGCATCCACGTAGCCACGCTTCCAGTCTCTATAGCGATCGCGACTGTAAACATCTTATATATAGTTTAACATATATTGTGTTTTTTTTTCTGTATTTATGAATTAAACTGTATTCATGTATTTACTTCATATTTTGCCAAGTTATTTACTTAGTTTTAGTTACAGTAATTATTTACTCATCCAGTGACACTAATTATTTGCTTATCATATTACATTCATATTTGACTTGTGATATTTTCCACTTACAGTGAGTTCATCAGCTTGTAACCCCATCAGACAGTCTGTATTCTGCAGTCTGAGCCAGACACCTACTTGTGCGCTGTCTGATTCCGTCATGTCGCCTAAAAACCCCCTTTCTGCAACGGCAGGGGCCCACAGACGTGCTGAAAGGTAACGTGCAAGGATCTCTGCATTAACGCGTCTTCCATCACGCCAATGTGACTGCCTGAGGAGATTTAAACACACCCTTCCTTTTCCTGATTCATTTTGCTTTTCAAAAAAATAATCTTCAGAACCTTACAAATGAAATGTGACCACTGCATACTGTCCGTCCCGGTGTACTTCAGGCAAACTGACGGAGGCAGGAGCTTGTCGGACACCTCCGACCACGTCAGAGATAAGAGAGAAGCATCCACATGCGATATATAAATCTCACGACATGTCTAAATTATTTTAAGTGCATGTGCTCATTGCAATGGTTTATTGCAATGTTGAAGAATAATTTATGGAGTCTTTTTGCCGCAAAATTTTGGCAGTTGTTTGTAATTTGTTGGTGCTTGGGTGGGGACACTGCTAAGAGTAAATCTTGATTGGGCAGCAGACCACTGGTGGAGTTATAGCGCCTTGGCTCTGATGGTTTCAGAATGGTTTCTGTCTTATCTGCTTCATCTTGATGGAAATGTCTGCCCACAGGTCAGGCCAGCTTTTACTAGCTATATAATCCTCCACCTTTCACAAAAGATCATTGCTCCTTCATTCACGAGCAATAGGGCACTTGACTTGGTGTCGCCACCTATTCATTTCCATAGTTTTTTGTGGTCTAAATTTTTTAACATGGTGTTTAGTCCTGGAGTGTTATTGGAGGGTGATGGGTTATGCTGCTGTATATGTAAGGTGTGGGAGTTAGTTCTTGGGTCCTTGGTGCACAGTGCTTAGCGGGCCCCTGAGGGCTCATGGGATGGAACAGGTGTTGCCCAAAGTCCTGTTTATAACAGGACTTCTCTTTTGATCCTGTAAGCCTTTTGGGAGTCCTTGATGTCTGGGATGGGGGGGGATTGCTATAGAGAACAGCATTTAAATGGAGCCTTGTCTGGAATGATAACCAAACCACCATATCCCATCACCCTAAGTCGCAGGCAGCCATCAGGCTTTTTGTTTCTCAACACGATCAGCTGGCTTGGCGTACTCTGCACACAGAATGCCTGGCTGAGATAGAAATGTGATAATCCAGAAGCAGCCGTCCTGCTTTGCTGCTTGGCTTCCTCTTACAGGGCCATGGACCTCAGCCTGCAGATAAAAAATATGCCTGGGCGAGCTGTCAGGCCGTTCCCCACCAGTGTGGGAAATGCTCCTTCTCTCTGCCATTCAAAGCCTTGTCGTCAGTTTTCTGGCCTGGGAGTGATGCTCAGGATTATGCTGTCGATGCAAGAGAGCACAGTATCTCCCTCCCCCTTTGTTTATTATCTTGGCAAGTCCTACGATTGAATCTATGTCTACTAGCCCATCCTGGCCTGGTTTACGTTAATGAGCCTTCGTCTACCATACTGCCAGTGATGTCAGCCCCGGTAGTAATCTCATCCACCCTTGGCAGCCATTCAGGAAAAGGCAAGACTGGTAATCTTGCCTCGTTTCCAAAAATGCATTGCCGGAGCCTGAGCTGGATTTTTTTCCCAATCCACAACTAGTTCTGCACATTTCCACCGCAAAAGAACTGGCCCTGGGCCAGAAAAAAATGGCTCCAGCACAGCACCACAGAAAAACTGGTCTCAGAAATTGGCACCGTAACGTCACTGAAAGTGGGACTGGCTATCGCGTCCAAACCTTCCGCATACCTGGAAAATCCAATCCATAACCGATTTATGGTTTTGTCTAATATCGCCGGTGCCGGCAGCAAACCAACTTTCCAGCTTATTAACGGAATAATGCTATATTGGTATTTTTTATTCTGTGGAAAATGAAAGATTGATTTGCTGGCCAGATTTAATAATTAACTATAAACATGTCGCAGGTCAAATAAATAAAATATCTTGGTGCTCCAGTGGTGAAGAGATCATGAGGTGGACTTTTCGATTCTGTAGCTTGTAAAAACAAATCAAAATAAGTCCAGAAAATAGAATACATATGAAACTTTACTTTGCTCTCACCTATGCCTTCATAACATTTCCATTCTGTTCATTTTTGAAACTGGTGGGAACGTGGGCAGATTCTCAAAAGGCTCCAAGCAAGAACCAGCTCAGCACCAGCACCGGCTCCTTATTGGTGGAAACCAGGCATAAGTGTCAAAGTTGAGCCATAGCCAGTTGGTCTCTCTGGCTCTCTCTCAGACAGATAGTGCCTTTGAATGAATCGGGGAACTGGAGTATTGCAGTTTTGTCGCAAAAAAAGCAGTTCTCTTTCTGGCTCCGGCTGGAGGTCTCTGTAGGGCAAGGCTCCGCCCAGTTTGCTGGCCCCTCCCCTCAGTGCCGTGGTTACTGCGAGCAGCCGAGGCACGTCTCGAGCCTCTGGGGCGCTGTGATCCAGATCTGTCAGTGTTCGTCCCCCAGCTGACTTAACCATACATCATCCAAATTGACGTGCTTCGTTCTCTGTGCGCTGGGCAAGGGAGTGCGTCGAATGGCTGGCTTTGTCGGTGTCTCAGACTGAATGCAGACGGGCTGTTTTCCTCTGTGCTCTGCATATACTATGGGAAAATCAAGGAAGAATCACAGGCTGACCTTGTGCATGAATGCCTCTCTATGTTCCCTGAATGTTCTTATGTTGCATCTCTGATCATTGAATAGACTTATTAGGTTCTTGCTTTCTTAGAATATGCTGTGCTCCAATACTACTCACACATATACCTGTACATTCTCTGGAAGCTCAGCCTAGCTACACCTATGCCTAGTTGACTCCTTGACAGCGTATATGTTTGCCATGTGTTATTCGTCTCACTAGTACATCGCTTGTGCTCGGTGTTATTGTGTGTGTGACGAATAAAACTTTGAGACTTGTAACTACGGGCAAAAGTATCTGCTAAATAGGGCTTTTGTAATATGTAAATCTGAAAATGTTAAGTGTGGTTTCGTTATGCAAAATGCGTACATTATATAGGGGGGGAACAGTTATAATTGTATACCGATTCATCAGGCATCCTATGTTCACATCGTACCTAAAAACAACGGCTAATGTCGCCTGCTGTATCCCCAGTGTTAGAGGGGAGCTGTCCAAGGTGCTGAAGGCCACACTCAGCCCCTGCATTCTCTGCGCTTCTGATGTATAGCAGTCGGAGCTGCTGTTTCCTGCCTGTGACCCCAGTCAGTCTTGGAGTTCCTTGGACTCTATTGCGCGGCTCGCGCTCACTGTGCCTGATTGTGCATGCCATAGATGTATGTAGCATTAACGTTTCAGGGTGCGTCCCCTCTTCTCCGACTCCTCATAATGACAAGGCCCTCAAACTCCTGCTTGTTCAGCTAGCTAAACGCTGCTTGCTCTGCTCAATACAGGGGTAATGGTCTACAAGCAGATTTAGGTTTAAAGACCTCCCTTTTAAAATGTAATGCGTATAGATTATTTAGCATGTGCTTAATGGAGCTCCTGCCTGTCGTCTGTAGTCCTGAAGTGATTTGGAAGTGTTGAATGTTGTGTTTAACCTGGGTGGGGGGGGTCTGCTTGTTTCTGCCCTTGCTGAACGTGTTTTGGGTATTAGCATGGAGTGAGGTGATGTGCTGGAGACTCCTCATCTTTTTTTGGGGATGTTTATTGCCCCTTTCTCAATTTGTCTTAAAATTCAGTCTGTACATGGAGGTAGGAATGCACAAGTTCACCCCCCCCATGGACACAGGAGATGGTGCTTTCCTTCCTGCATAGATATGCTTCATGCCTGCCATTGTGCGGGAGTGGTCAGAGGCTGTTGTTGTCCTGAAGGTTACTTATGAGTAAGGCGGAGCCGTCTGAACATATTTGGTCAAGATGGTCTAGTCCAAAAATACAATGCTGTTATAGGTCTATCGGTTCAGATCTGATAGGACCCAGCAAATGTTTTGAACATATCTGACCGAATCAGCTTCTGGAGTAGCTGGTTTTACATTTGCATATGGAGAAGGCCCACAGATGTTCTTGTGGCCTATTCCAGACAGCTGTGCCATTCTTGGAGTCTGAGGTGGGGAGAGTCTTAAGCAGTGCCTTTCTGTCTGTGTCTTTGGTCATGGAGTCTATGCTAAATATCAGCCCCAGTAACTTATTGTGCATGGGTGTTTCATGCTTTCTGTGTACATTTTCCTTGGCTGCTATGTAAACTGCAATGGTCTTCCATAATTGAACAAATATGGGATAAATGTAATATACATTACATTTGATTATTGGTACTCCAGTTGCTGGAGTAATCTTTGGAGTTTTTGCTCAGTGACATTAGCCTCCCAGTCCATTAGTACATTAGAGATTTGCTCTTGCTTGCTTACAGCTGGGAGGACAGCATGAGTGCGGTTCTTATGGAGAGTCCTGTGTTGTGGTCCCCTGGTGATTGACTGAAATGACCATGAGCAACATTCAGTTTACTGCTTTTAATAGCTCTGTTATACTGCCCCACAAAGGCAAAACGCAGGAAGTGCCCTGTTACTGAAAATGATGTTTAAATTATCATCATGTTGGTGTAAAACTATGACATTATGTTTGTCAAAGTGTGTCAGCTTAACCATTTCAAAGCATCTCCTAAAATTATTGCAGTATTTCCAGCAACTGTCCAATACACCCATGTGTTTTTTGGCTCGACCGCTAGCACTCCTTGTTTGGCTAATCAATACCCCATTGAATTATATAATAAATCAGGTTAATTAATTGAGCTGGTGGGGAAATTTAACAAACACAGAGAGTGGCTGAGGTGCCCCTGCGGAGAGGTTTGGAACCAAAGCAGAGTTTATCTAGCCATCCAACAAGTTATCAATGACTTTCTGGAGAACAGACAAAATTCTAGTTCATTTTTTATTGTGTTTTTGTTAATTTGCAAATGTTATAATGTTTTTTTTTTTCCTGAGCAAATGTACACGTACTACCAAAAATAGCCATAATCACACTGTCTGCCTAAGACTTTTGCACGGTAGTGAAGTAGGTAGGTAAATGATGTTTTCTTCAAACCTGAGCATAGCTGAAATAAGATATTTTGCCACAAGATAAAATGGACCTGAAGAGACCCGATTTTGGTCATAACTCATTTTTGATAAAAATATGCAGTTACGGTGTTTTGCCTTTGTGGGGCAGCATGCTTGCTTTAAGGTCTTGCAAGCCTATGTGGAGTCATTGACCTACCTCTCTGGTATTTTGGAATAAAGGTATTTTGACATTCTTCCAGCTTTTATTTAAGTACCAATTCAGAGTCAGCTTGTAAGCTGGTTGAAGTCACTTTGGAAAGCTGTATTCGAGAACCGCTACGTGGCGTTCATCTTCAGTTATCTTCCGTTCGTGCAGACCTCCCATAATCCCCTCCGCCCTTGTAAATATGGTTGCAGCACAAAGACAAACCTCTGGCAGTTTGGGGGTGAGCAAACAAATGTCGCTGTCTCCGCAAAACAAATGGCTCCCCGTCGCTTTAATGACGGCATCGGTGTATGTTGCTCTTTATTTCCAGCACAGCAATCGGGTTAGCTTTTTATTAAGAGCGCGAAGCCATTCTTCACCACAGTGCTAATGAACCTGCTGCTGTAGTGATCACTGGCACTGCCTGGACCTTCAGGCCCCATGGGGGAATGATGTGCCGTATTATATTGGGTATTTAGGGTGCCGTCGTCTCGCTGTCTGGGGGTGTGGCCATTCAGCAATATCATGCCACTCCTCTCCTTGGCCCTCCCCAAACATATCCTCCTTTTAGGTACTGATCTGTTTCTTTGTGAATGAGGTCGATTTGCACCTTGAGTGGCTTTGGAGCCCCCCTCATTCTTCAGCAAGGTCCTCAGGCTGGGATTCCAACCAGGAATCCTGGTGTTGTGTTTATTCTCAGAAACGACTTGCAAACATTGTTTTCTGAATCATCCGGGCTCGCGGTGCTTGTGTTCAGTGGTTAAATGGAGTATTTTTCCAGCCCTTTTATAGAACTAAATGGGAACATGCAGCCTTTCTAATGAAAACAGACATTGTGAGATGTATATTGCTATAGTTTCCCAACTGGTTCATAGCTGCATTGGCAGAAATGGAAGGCAAATCCTTGTCGTGTTTAATCATCCGTTGCTGACCTGTGTAGTACCGGCATAAATGCTTGTGATTTAAATTCCTTATACACAGAGACCCTTGTTTTCAGCCAATAAGTTAGTGACCCTTTCAACCCTGTTGGAGTTTTCCTTCAGAGCGCAGCGCCGGACTGCTAATGCATTTTGTCATGACGGAAACTGAAAACTCCCGAATGAAGAAAGAGCAATGTGGCTGGCTCTGTTAAATGGCTTTTAGTCTTCCAAAAAAAGCAGATTTGCTGGCGGGTCTGTTCAAGTTCTGTCATGGCTGAAAGCTGCTTGTGGTGTTATGAGTCAGTGGGAGGGAGTGACCTTTTAATTTTCTGTAGCAACTGATCACCAGTTCTGAGACTATGGCCTGCTCAATTAATGAAAGCTACTTGGCCCTTATTGAAGTAATTGACTTGGTACGGTTTAAATGGGGTCACTGGAGGCTGCAAGAGAGGCACTGGATTAGTACTGATAGAAGCTTCTTGAATGGTTTCTTCATCTATAGTTCTTGGTATTTTTTTTTTTTTCTTCACTGTACTTCTTTGAGTTTTGATGATACTTTCTTGATTCAGTTGCGCTATTCCAAATCTCTGTCTTGCCGTTTGTGAGAGAGTTGTACCGCACAATGTTGCAGGGTGCTTCTCATTTGTGTTTCAGTACGATTCCCCGTTGCTTCTCCTCGTCTTCCTGACTGATCAGTGCTTTCCGAGCCCGGATTCCTCCAGAATGACTTATTGCGTTGCTGTTGTTCTCTGGAGGAGGTGGAATGTATGATACTTGATGTTCCGCACCGAGCGTTTGTCACCGAGCCACGTGAACGTCAGTCCGAGCCGGATTCACACCATCCTTTGGAATGGCCATTTGGTCTGTTTGAATATAAATGGGTCTTTCTGATTCATGATTAACAGCCAGTGAGAAACATTTTATACTCTGATCTTCAAATGCTTGTTTACATTTCCCAGAAGAACTTTTGAATAATTAATCTCAAGCTATGTTGAGCAATAGCATTGAATTAACATCAGATAACAGTGCTGTATATACTGTTATGTAGCTGTGGTTTGATGGGTGAAGTGGACCATGGGGATGTTCCTTGACTGTTATCCCACTGACTTCCTGTCTTGGTAGGCATGCTTCCAGGGGAATTTGTGTGCTGTCAGGATCCTTCAGATGACTGTGTGTGTGAGGTTGCCAGGAGGTTCGTGAGTGAGGTGCTAGGGCAGCAGACTGAAGGAGAGTGGGTTGGAGAATGAACGAGTAAGTGATGGAGTCTGGATGAGTTAGGGACTTAATAAGCCTTCTGAATAAACATTCAGAAAGAAGGTTTATAATGGACCTTATGTCAACCAGATATGCTTGTGATTAAACTAGTTTACTCCCAACACATATCATTTAAAGTCATGATTGACCTGGTAGACACGTAAAAAAAAAACTAAATACAAACAGATTGTTTTAGTCCCCCTGCCTTTCTACCCCAAGGGTCCATTAGTTTAGGTGTTTGCCTCAGCATAATGAAGTATGGTGTTTTACTAACAAGGGCCTGCTCCTTTATAACAAAGGCTGTCTGTTCCACTGGGGACATGGGCAGAGCAGAAGTCACTGCTGATCCAGGCGTGTTCTCTTAACAGGATACAGATTGATCTAAGTGTTGGTGGAAAAGATGATGTGTAAAGTGGTAACAAGCTCAGCCACTTTCCTAGGATGTAGCATCTAGTCTGGGGTCGCTCCTGTCCTGATGAGTGCCGTCGGCTGGGTCCACTGCCTTCATTTGATATTGTTCCCAATCTGAGCACATAATTCCTTGGATCTTTAGCTTCATTCATTTTACGTTCCGTTTATTTACTAGACGTTTTTTTATCCAAAGCGACACATTTTTGGGAAAGCAAGGTCAGCCAGTCCATGGAGCAATTGAGGGCCGAGGGTCTTGCCCAAGAGTGGAATCACTCTGCCAAATGTGGCATTTGAACCAGCAACACTCTGATCACAGGCATGGCACCTTGACCCCCTGAGCCACACATCAGGGTAAATATAAATTTGTATTTTCCTTAACATCAAATTATTTTACTGAATTTGTTTTTCTGCTTAAGCAGAACACTTCACGGGACCTTAACCGACAAACTTTAGATTCCAGGGGTGTGTCTTTCACAGCTTTGCTACTTATTTAACACTATGGTCCATGACCTGAAGGGATACACGTAAGCTGTTAGTGAATGGGATGCTCACATGGTCTCGAGTGTGTGCTCCTCAGTGTGATTCTGTCTTTGTTCCCATCATCCAAACCTGTTTATAAATTGCTAGGTACATGTTTACATGTTTATTGATTACTATCTACTTTTCCCCACGCTTGGTACTCATGGCTGCTTCTATAGCAGGGGTAGGGAACCCCACCCATGGAGAGTTGGTGTGGGTGTGGGTTTTTGGGATGACCTCCCTGTCAGCCAATAACATTGGGTCCCCAGGACTGGAGTTGAGAACCCCTGCATTATTATTGGCTGATTGAGAGGTCATCCCAAAAACCCGCACCCAAAACCGACTCTCCATGGATCAGCTTCTCTACCCCTTTTCTATAGGATGTGCTGGCTGTTCAGCACAAGTGCTGGTGCTAATGGGCCTACTCTATTTTTAAGACATGGGGCGGTGCTTCGTCCCTGCGCGCAGCTTGGGGACTCGGCGTGAGAGGTCGTGCCGAGAGAGCTGCCCCAGTTACACAAAGTCCCTCTGCTTCAGCTTTGCTCAGCCGTTTGACCTCCCTCTAGAACACAAGCTGTCCAATGGCGGCACAGGTTTCACACCGGCAGCCAATGAGAGCGTGAGCCTGATCTGCTGACCTAGAACATGTGGCAGCTGCAAATCACAGCATAACCCTTGGTGCATCAGCTGCTGCAAAGTGGATGGCAGGTGTTCAGATACAGTTAATTTATTCCTCCTAGTACCCTGCAAACATTTGCTGTGGGAAAGTTTATTGATGGATAGTTTAAGGTCCTTTGATATTCTCTAAGTCTGAGACATTGACTTGTTGCGCATCTGCTCTCCATAGCATGGTGGAACTGGGAGGTTACCAGTTTGGCTACATTTGTGACTCATGGAGGTCTTAATAGTGTTAGAACTTGTTAGCACATTAGCATGCTAGCATTTCCTGCTGCCATGATAGATGCTCAATCTAGGACACCTCCCCTTTGTGCCCTTTGGAATTCACGGGGGACCAGGCAAGAACTTTCTTTTCTCTCCTTCTGTATTAAATGGCCCTCTGCTAGCTATCCACACTGATTTTTTTTTTTTTCTCCCTCAATCTATGCCTGGCTTTTTCATTGCCTGCTCCATACTTCGATCTTCTGTTGGGGTAGCTGGCGTGTAGGAAGAAGCTGAAAGCTCCGTAGCCTTGGGACCTTGCTGAACCTTACCTAAATGTTTTGTCTAGTACCTCTAATCGGATCTGTCCCTCTCAGTGGCTGAACGGCCTCACAGTTCAGTGGAAATAGGTTTTTGCTTTGGTATAAGCTGCTGGACATGATTGATGTTGGGCTTTGTGATTTTTAAAATTTTTTTCTTTGTTTCAGCAGTCCAGTTTACCTGACCTCGGTTTGTCTTTCGGGTCATCAAAATGGGCTAATTTGAAACTGGTTTGTGTTTGTGTGGTGATGAATGAGAAATGTCTTCATGTAAAGAACAAATAGAATTCATTTATATATAATAGGTACATTTTTATCAAATGCTTAAAGCCAAAGCAATGTATACTGCTATGAAACAGTGGCATTTAGTATAACTGGAGCAATTGGGATTAGGGCCCTTGCTCAATGGCCCAATGGTGATATGATTTGGCTGACCATGGGATTTGAACCAGTAATCATCCGGACACGGGCACATATCCATAACTCACTTAGCCACACAACTTCCCACCACCTTCCCATAAAGACTGAATATACAGTAAAACATTACTTTTTTAAAACATTACTAGTTACTGAAGATGGGAAATTTGTGGATTATGCTTGGTGGTGACATTGTAGCAGTATGGAGAGCATTGAATGGTTCTATTTGTTACATGCGGGCAATACAGTCAGGCTATAATCTGCAGTGAAATGCAAGGTGGTCAGCTACACCATAGTAAGAATTAGTGAAAAGCGATAAGACAAAAAGTCATTGTAAACAAGTAACAGAGAGACTTGGAAAAAACTTAGGCGATGATCTCATGCTGACCCTCTTGATCCTGACCACCTGTGAGTTCATGGGGCAATCCACTGTCACACTTTTGATAAAAGAGAGATCCTCATTCTGTTTTTATTTTTATATAGATTTTCCCTCTCCACAAAGGATTTCTAATAGAGAGTAACCATTCTGCTAAATTGCGTTTGGGTCACCACTATTAGAGTAAATGAAATATGTGGTTAAAGTAATGCTGAGCTGGTTTCTGCACTCCAAATAATGACTCATCTCTAATTATTTGAAGGTGCTGCCACTGCTTTGCGTGGGTGGGAGTGAGAGGGAGTGAGACAAGGCAGAGGAGTGCTACGAAGATCTTTTCAGTCTCTGAACAAATGCTCAGTGGGGTGAGAAGTAACATGGAAAGTGGAAAACAGAGTGCTCCCTGTGACACTCATCCTTTATTCCCATAAAGATCCCACTGCATTACCTAGGTGGCACAGGAACCCAGGGAGATACTGACTATTGACATCCCAGTTGGAGTCCTTGTGTCATTCAGAATTTTATTGGCTTTAAGTGAGTTCTGGATCACTGCATCTGTTCTGATTAGGAATGAAAGTTATTTATGCCAGTGGTTTATGTGTGTGGTATTACATTAGTAAAGTCATCATACCCAAATGGTTGTAGCAAATTACTTCAATGCAGGATAAAGTTACAGTTTTGATTTTATTACCTCATTCATTCATTCTTTTATTTATTCATGCCAATTTCCAATAAGCCCTTAGTTACCAGCCTTCAACCAACCATCATCCTGTACTAAGAGGCTAAGGTGTATCACCACTATCTTTTATGTATTTTATAATGTGAAATAGGCCAACTACAAAGTCCTTTCCCATGGTCAAAACCTGCAAATAAAATTTCTTATCCACCATACACCCTGTTGTTCCTTTTGCTGCAGAGCAATGATTTTCTGTGCTTGTGAATAAGAAGAGGACAAATATGAAATGAGTAAACTCAAGGCCACTTGCGGACATTTGAAAAAGACTGGAGAGTTAAGGAAGCAGTGTCAAAACACAGCCGATACTTTGTAACTAGGGCTTGTCTGGGTGCCGGCCTGGTTCGTTGGGATTATCATAACAGTGCTGCTAATCTTTGTTCCGTGCCATGCGAGTATGTGTGAGCTAGACTGTTAGTCTTGGCAGGCGAATGTGGGAGTGTGAACGACATTAATCGTACAGCATTTTTTCCCCCCTAAATGTGTGTGTGGGTGTGTGTTTCTGTGACCCTCCCCCCCTCCTCTGACAGCTCTCTGCCGAGCAGCAGCATCTGCAATAAAGGATGGCTCTGTGTTTTGCTCTCTCACTCTGTGCCGCGTGGTTGTGGGCCAAAGATTACATCAAGCTGAGCATGACCGTTATCATAGAGAGGGGAAGTGCGCTGGACACTCGGCCATAAATCTTGTAAGGTGTTTTTTTTTTTTTTACTCCTTACTTGCAGTTGTTTTTAATGCAGTAAGCTAGGTTTGTGTTCCTTTTCCCAGTGAGGGCTTCTATATTTTGCAGACCTGACTGCTTGGTGGTGCTACCAGCTATTCTGCGAGGAGATTGCGTGGGTATATGCTGTTGGATATAAGGGTAGGATGGACCAGGGGTTTGGGGCCTCCACAGCTTTGATTAAGCCCCCACCCAGGAACCGAATTGCACACACCCCAGGTAACAAAGACACCGAAGGCTTGTAGACGCTTTTGATTTCTACCACACAGAATGAGAAATTTTAATGATGTGTTTGGTGGCCTCTCACAGGCAGGGCTGAGCAGTGCAGCTCCTGTAGTTTTCAGCTTTCAGCTTTAGCCCTCCTTCCTACTCCCACCCTCTGGGCCCCCATCAGCATCCTAATGCTTCCTTAGCTTTGGATGAACAGTCCTTTTTGTCAGGTGCAGGTACGCACAGCTTGTACAGAATGATGCTCCACTGGTACAGGGCATGGTCTAATTTCAGTTTATCTCTCTTTCTACTGACAAAGGGGGAAAAAAGCAGCATTGCCCTGTGGGTAATTTCTGTGTATTGCTGTGCTGTAACAGCGCCCCCCCCCCTTCTGGGCTATACTACCAGTCTGAAAGGTGGATAGGTCTTTTTTTATGTGCTAAGTTTATGATGAATTAATCATTTGCTTGGGCATGATGGTTAAAAAAATCCTCAGTGGAGGCAGCCTTGGGTATGAAATGTCTTAATGTTGCACTCCACCAAAACTACAGAAACAGTCAAGGTTCTTATCTACCTACTCGCTGGAGGATCAGTCCACAGGTTTTTGATCGTTCATTTATTTGTTTGTTATTTCTCAGTCTGTGGAAAAAATGGCTGAGTGTGCAGCCATCCGTCGTGTAATCTCTTCCTTTTTAACAGTGCCTTTCTTTAAGGGAAAAAAATGAAGTAAATGAACAAGCCCATCCAGGAAGCTGGACATGCACTCTATCAAACGAATATCTCGTTGGCAGAACTTCTAGGGGATTGGGGTTAGGGTGTGGACTGCCAGACGATGGACTGAAAAAAAGAAAAGAAGAATATATGGGACACAGCTGGTTGCTCCCCCAGCAATGAAAAGGACGACAGCAAGTTGATGTATTTCCAGGCCGTGGTAATTGGGGGGGGGTGGGTGGAATGGGCCACTGATAGGCTACCTAGGGAGCTGAGAGAATGAAAACAGGCTGATGGTTCAATTTGTGCGTGCGTGCGTAACATACAACATGCAATGTCACATTTGTAACCTGTATACAGCGTTTGGAGTGAGTGAAACAGGCATGTAATGACTCTGTGAGTGGAGTCATAACTAAGACATGAGGCCTTTAGATGAATGATGGTAAGGTTCTGTCTGCTCGGGGATATATGAGTGTGTGGTTCCCCTGTAACACCTGGTACTGCTGTAAATGACTCGTACCGTGCTGTATATGTGTGTAAAATGTACAGTGCTGTCACATTTTTAAGTGGATTACTAGGTCATTCTGGTACTTATCTGCCATTCATTATTGTGCATTTTGTAAGGCAGAGGAATACATTTCCTACATCCGGGAACAGCTCCCGGCTTCATAACTGTGTATTAATTAATATTAATTTCCGATCTGAGCTGTGAAAGTGTTGCTCAGGCATTGGTAGTATAGTAAAGGCTGTTTATCGATTTATTGTGAACGTGAATAGGGCAGAAGTGGTCAATGTAAATCACATTTGTGAGGGCGGTGTATGGCTCAGGGGGTTAGGATGCTGTGCCCGGGATCAGAAGGTTGCCAGTTCAAATCCCAGGTTTGGAGAGATTTCACCCTTGGGCCCCTGACCGAAACCCCTAACTCTGTAGATGAATGCTCATGGGAGTTTTACTTACACTAAATGTTCTGAGGGCAGAAGGAAAAATGATTGCTTCAGGGAGAGAACCAGTCAGGTTGTAGAGGAGGCAGGGTCAACCAATCAGATGTCTTGGACCCACCTCCTCTACAATCTGATTGGTTATCTCTCTGAATCCCATGAGATGGATAAAAGTGCCTGCTAAACAAACAAAGTAGAAGATTAAAACATTACTAAGCCGTTTTGGAATCTTCTGTTAATTTTTCTAGTTCCCATTGTTAAGCTCTGAGAAGTTGCCTTTTTGCTGTTTAAATAAGTGTGGATGGAATTTCTTGCCGAATGTGTTGAGCACATGCTTTTAAAAAGTCTCAGCTCCTGCCAGGCCCTTGCAAGGTCTGCCATTGGCCACATTAATATAGGTAGAGATGAGTAAGGTCCAGAAATGGAGAGCCAGAGGGAAAGAAACACTACATTCCCCAATAAGCTTTGGGGTGCCACTAGCAAGGCAGATGGCACTCGTGTCAAAGGGCAAAGAAAGAAACAAAGGCAGAGAGGTTTGAGTTTGCTGATGCGTGTGATAGTGGGGGTGGGGTTTGGAGGTGTGATAACTGGGGGTCTGCACTGGGACTGAAAGGACTCCAGGGGTGGGGCACCAGCTGCTGATTTGGGAGCTTAGATTTGTCCCTGGTCGTGCATAACAGATGGGAAGCCCTGTGCTGGCCACTCTCCTGGGGCCATGCTGGTCAGTCTGGAGAGGTTGCTTCAGGCAGGACCTATAGAAGGTCCACCTGTCTCCCACAGCAGCCTCTTCAGTGTTGGAGTTGTGTGGGCTTTACTTGTTAATACTTGACTCCATGTAATATATTTATAGACACCCTACCAGTCAAAGGTTTTTGCACAACACAGGTTTTTACCACTTTTCCATTAATTTCATAAACTGTAGATTTTTTTTATTATTGTTAAGCATTGGAAAGTTGAGTGAGCTCCTATAAATGAAAATATAACTCAAATGAAACAATTTTCCTTTATAACATGGAAAGGGTATGTAACAGTGCATGCCTGACATCCTATTAACTGGCTGTGTGGTGA
>JAAGVU020000038.1:15294155-15306471 GCA_011763525.2 Mormyrus iriodes
GCCCGCCCTCCGGCGTCCCTGCCGTGTCACCCCACCCCCCCGCCCCCACTCTCGGGGTCGCCAATGTTTTTAACCCTCTCCCCCCCCCCCCCCCCCCCAATTCTCTTCCAGCCTCAAAGCTGTGGATATGTTGATTTTGCTGCCTCCCCCGGAAAGATAAACGGGCCCAGTATCACTTTGGTTTCCTAATGACTTTTTCCCTCTTGCAAACTTGCAATCTTGTACAACAAAAACACATTCTGCAGGAATATGGAAGCAAAATAAAAATTTCAATAGGGAGGTTCAAGTTGAAAAGATGCTGTTTTTCCTTTGCGTTCTAGTATAAATAGGCCCTTAATGTAGTTGATAGTGAGCATTGCAAAGAAAATCAGTCCTGGCCCAACAGAAATGGTTCCAATCTTCCTGCATTGATGTAGATATGCTTGATTATTCAGCTGTTTTACTATTCACAAAAGGCGTTTTGACAGCCCTCTGAGAGGATCGCTTAAGTGCGATGAGTGGACTGGTGTGGACAGGTGTTCATGCCGAGTTTGCCATCTGAAGTGAGGTACTACAGGTGGCCTCAGTGTATATGGGGTTGGACAAGCTTCACAGTGTTGCATAAGGACGAACGTACGGAAATCATGTAAATGAAAATACTTTTGTTGAAATGCAAAATGCATCAATAATGAAAAGGATTTTAAAAATAGCAGCCATCCACTTTGGATTGGTTTAGGTTACGTGGGGAATGGGCATGATGTCAGGCACAACATCTGTCAGGTGGAGCTTCCACGGAGACGTTAACGGAGACCACCTGTCAGGATGTTAAAATGGTGGAGTTACGTGATGTTAATGTGACAGAATGATCGGAAGGAGACGGAGCAGGTGCCGGTCTGGTGCCTGTCATCATCTCTGTAGACAAGGAGGTTCAAATCCTGCGCGGTCTATTAACCATTCGTATTTGTGACGTATGAGTGGAAACATCTTCAAATGAAAATTAGCCAAAAAAAACATCTTACGCTTTAATAAAAAAAAATAATACTGTATTTCTCTGGAACAGCGTTAAATTACACAGTTTTTTTGTGTAGCCGATGTCTGAATCTTCCCTTTCTGGCGCGTGCTGCTTCGTCGCGCGATCCTGCCGCTTGAATTTCATACGTCTCGTGCAGCGTCATTTATAAAATAGGTAAGAGTTTAGGCGGGAACAGGTGTCGAAAATGGTCCCCTGGCTACGTGAGATGTATACGCGGCATCTGTTACTTCGTCACACCGCGTATTTGTTTTCGTAGGTGTGTAAACGTGATGAATGAGGGGCATTAAGTTGGTTCCTTATTTAATGCGCGTACTTGGAGATCCTCTCCATAAAAAGTAACGGTTAATCCTTGTAGAAAAATACGGCGGCATATAGTAGGGGAAAAGTGGAAAGGATTTCATACGTGTCGTCGGTACAACATCGGCAGTCACTGGGATTCTCGGTGTAAGGCAGTCAAGTCAGTACCCAGAGAATGGAGTTTTTTGGTTGTTTCCAGCCCTGCCCAAATTAACGGCTAATGATTTCTGGACTTGGAAAATGAACGGTACAAGCATTGCTCTTTTTCCTAAACACAGGCTTCGAATGGAAATTTGCCTTTGAACATTTAAGTTATGTTTAACAAGCCATTTATAGTGTCGGAACAAATATGAAACGCAGATAACGATGTGGTTTTCCACCGCAATACAATTTTTTTTTTTTCCGCGGAAACACTTAAAATATGTAATGAGCTACAAATTGGATAATGTATGAAATTTAAGACAATAATGGGTCTGTCCCCGTGTCACGGGTTGACTGTGTTCTTTTTAAGTGTGCTTAACGAATCCACTTTGTTCGTCCATTTTTTCTGATGCTAATCAGTTTTCTGCTCGCGTATGTTTGGGACTTGGTGGGTCTTGAGCACTATGTAGATGAAACCGCTCACTGGAAAAACAATAGCAAAAGCCTTATAGCCTCCAGGTGTGCTGCTGATGTGGCATAATCAGCATCTGGAAGGCTACCGGTCTCTCTGGAGAGGCTGGACAGCTGCTGCCCTGGGGCATTTGCTTTTTTTCCCATTTTCATTCTGATACACTGTGTAAAGCTTAAGGACTTAACTTTTACGTAAAGTGTTGGTTGTACAAGCACTACAATAGTAACAAAACTAAAAATACAGCTGCTGTTATTAGACTAGAATTAGATTATTGATGGAGGTGATTACTTATTAAGGAAAAGAAGGGTTCAAAGATCAAGGTGCTGGATGCTAAGAAGATGGTGGATAGCTTTTTCCAGTGCCTTCCATGCCAGGCTGTTCCAGTACTGGTAGTGTCACTTGTGTGAGGCTTAATGAATACGGAAAAGGACCTTACAAAAACAAGTTACAAACTATTCTGCTAAACAAAAATGCCACAAAAAACAGATCTGAAGATTTAGATGTATCCCAGGAGTTCAGAGAAATATTACCAGGTCATTGAATCTTGGAGACCAGTGATGCGATCTTGACTGGTTGTAGCCCACCAGGCAGGGTGATGTGATCCCATCTAGCTTTTATCATTTCTACATCTTACAGTAATCATCTGTCTCAGTTGATCGCATGCCAACAGGAACGTTGTGTCTCTTCAAAGTAGCCTGTCATGTAGGACATGATGTGAGCTTCAGGCTGACGAGTCTCATGTTACCCAGCGCCTCAGTCTAGGAATAAATAGCTATGTTACACATCATTCCCATGGGCCAGTGTGGGTGGGGTTTGGCAAGGTTGTCGTCAATGACAGGTGATGGCGGCTGGCTGCATTAATCTGGATGATTATTGTGTCTGTGTCTGTGAGGGCATAACACAGAGAAAGATGAATGCTTTTTGAGGTAAAATAACTCCTGAAACCTCCACCGAAACTAAAAGTAGTACAATACCCTAGAGATTTATAACGTCTATACAAATCATCAATACTGCTCCAGACTCTGCCACAAGCACAAGAAAATGGCCCTGACACAATTCTTTATGTAGACACCAAAACCCAAGTTAATGTTAGCTGCACAAATCCCTCCCATGCTGTCATTACCGGGCCCTTATTTTGCGTTTGCTTCACCTGTGGTGCCTTGCTTGGCTTTATCATCTCCTGGGTGCTTTTGCTGCCAAGCAGTGCCACCATGGGAGGAGTTATCGTCCCGGTGCTCGCATGCTGTTGCACCGTGTAATGGAAGCGTGTGCAGCCCATCTCACACCCAGAGTACCGCACTTAAGAAAGGCGTATTTTGAAGCTCTCCAAAAGCACCACCAAGCAGCTCCGGTATCTTGCAGAAGTTATAATGTGTAAAATTCTACAGTAGTGTGGGGGCATGTTTGTTTACTCGTGTAAAAGAAGACGGAGGATGAAAGGAGGACTTATTTTTGTGCAGGACGCTAACAAGTCCACACACATACATATAGAAATACAGAGAAAATATCTCTTATGATTTTATGGTTTATTGCCTCTCTCATCCTTTCTTCTCTCTACCAGTCTACTTTTTTTTATACCTGTCACCTTCTCCTGAGATTCTTTGTCTCCCATTTTCCTTTTGTCTGTTCAGTTTAGCTCAGAAGCTGACAGGAAATGCGCACAGTAAATGCTGTCAAAGCCAGGTTCTGTCAAGCAAGCATGTCTGTTCTGACAGCTTAACAACTGAACAGTTTAAGTAGCAATAATTATTTTGGTAAATGGGCATTAACTAGAATGAATTAATAGTGATATCTTTAGCTACTGCTTGCATGGTACATATTTGGGGGACACTTGAAATAAGGGATTTCCTGGGGTAATTTGATGAAATGAAATGATGCTTTATGTACCAATTTGCACAAGAGCATTGGAATGCTTTTCCACAGGTCACATTACATTCTTCTTTGAGATATATACACACACAGATACATAAAATCCCTGAGTTGTTTTTATGCATCTGTCTGAACACAAAGCTGCACCATTTATCCAGTGTCCCTGGAGCATTTCAGGAGGTTAGGGGCCTTGTTTTAAGGGCCCAATGGAGATGTAACTGTTTTGCTGAGGCCATGGTTGAGCTGGTGGTCTTGGGATCACAGGCATAGAGGCTTAACCCACTGAGCCACATACCAGCATTGCCATACTGCGGTGGGGTTGAGATTCATTTTCCAAACTCATGCTTGTTCCCCCTTTTTGATGTCATGCAGCTCGTGGGCGGCGAGTTTGACCTGGAGACCAACTTCATCATCCAGGATGCGGAGAGCATCGGCTGCATGGTGGAGCTGCTGGAGCACTGCGACCTGCCCTGCCAGGCCGAGATGTGGAGCATGTTCACGGCCATCCTGCGCAAGAGCGTACGTAACCTGCAGACCAGCACTGAGGTGGGCCTGATCCAGCAGGTGTTGACCAGGATGGGCGCTGTCGACGACATGATCGCAGGTATGTCTATGGTCTCATCACGTAACTGTGTTTACATGCCTTAGGATTCTCTGGTAGATTGGGATGTATGGATTGTCCAATAGGAACGTCATTTAACTCTGCTCCAGTCGGACAGTTTACATGTTTGGTTTAGGTTATCCAGCTAATTGGGAATTTTGCTTTGTGGAATACCCGCAATATTTCACAGTTAGCCAGATTACGTAAGCCAAATGTGAAAACTGTCCAGTAGGCGGAGACGTAACTGACATTCCTACTGAACAATCATTACATTTGGCTTAAGTTATCAGGAAAAGTCATGGAATTTTTGAAAACTGCTTTTATTTTAAATGAACATTTGTAGTACAATCCAGTCTCTCTCTCCTTATGCTTTTCGCGTCCATGCAGGTCATGACTGTTGAAGGCTGTTTGGGGGGGGGCGCAAGAAAATATGTCTAGGCACAGTATTTTTTCCCCCTCTATACGTCTCTCAACAGCACTTTCCTACAGAGCCCCTTAGGTGGCATTAAAGTGCATGTTTAAAAAACCCATGGTAACATGCATTTTTATACTGCTTCAACATGGTATAAATGTAGGCCTACGTGTTAAAAAAGGCCTTTCAGTGATAAGTACTAAAACTTTTCCATTCAAGGGCAAATGTTTCAGTCTGTGATGCATTATTACTGGTTGCTGTATGGTGTCTCTTGTGTTGTATTCGTAAGTTATTACCATAGGATAACATTTCAGCTTTTAATCATAACCATTGAAATTTGTAAAAAAACGAAGAGGTGATGAAGAATGTCCAAATTGGAACAAGCGAAGTAAAAGTTAACAATCTGTGTAAATCTATCATTAAGTTTTAAAAGTTCACGCTAAAAGACAAGTTATTTATGCATGCCATTATAATCGCCCTGATGTGACATAAACATGATGTATGCATTATAAATGTGTCACAAAAAAATGAAATTGTTATCCTGGTGTGTGCCCAACATGTTCTCGAGTGTGTAAAGTTGAAATATTAGATGCTATAAAAAATGGTGCGTGTGTGTGGTATTGTGTTGTGTTGTTAGCGTCATACATTTCTGGTGGTCTTGTGGACAATGCTAAAAGAGAAAATATTTTTATATATAATAAATATTGTTAAATTGAAGAGTAGAATGTGTAAAGACCATATGAAGTCCAAATAGCAGACGGTACAAATGAAAGAGGTGATCTGCATGTGTGTGCAATTGTCTGTGGTGTTTTGAGATGCCACAGTGCATTTCACATATAGACACTTAATGTGCCACCTGTAATAAGGATCACTCTGCTATGAGTACAAGCTAGCAGACATTTAGGTACAGAATATGGAAAGGTCAACTTCAAGTATCAGACAGTGTAAAAATAAAGATGCGTGTGTGTGACATCGAGAGAGAGAGTCGGTGTCATTTAAGTGGCTACTTGAAAGGAACACATTTAATACATAAAC
This sequence comes from Mormyrus iriodes, assembly GCA_011763525.2. NCBI lineage: Eukaryota > Metazoa > Chordata > Actinopteri > Osteoglossiformes > Mormyridae > Mormyrus > Mormyrus iriodes. Next base: position 15,299,995 of record JAAGVU020000038.1, read on the forward strand.
ACTTTCACAAAAGGTATAAAGTCATTTCTAGCTTATAATTCCATGCAGGTGCTAAGAGTTGTCACGCACCCAAAGACCTTCCTTCCTACGTTTTTACATTCCTTCCTACATTTTATAAGTTCCCTGTGTAATAGTTTATGATATTTACCATTATTATTTTTTATAACATCTGATATTCGATAACATTCTATAATATGTTGACTATACTTTTTAGCTAACATTATTTCGTTCGTACGTTTGTGATGCGTATATATCGCGCTTATTCACAGCACATATAAATATATTTTTTTGCACTTTGAACTTTAACAACTGTATTGTTTCTCATTATTAAAAATGTAAGTAATAGTTTAATGACTGTCTGTTTTAGCTATCACCAGATAGATAATCTAGTGTAGGTAATAATTAAGCTCACCATAATTAGACCAGTTTAGAGAGAAAAGCAATATACATATCTGTTAAATTATAAAAATGGAATTTTTAAAATTATATGCAATGGAAGGTAAATCTATATCCAAAGAATGAATGCAAGATCGTAACAGCTGGTTCCTCTACACAAGGTACATGCTTATAATGGTGCCATGCGATGATCGCATAACTTGGAACACTTTTCCTGAATGGGTTGAGCAAAAAATCTTTCTTTGAATCAAATCTTGGAAATTTATCTTAAAGTCTTGGAGAAGTCATTAAAATTTGTTGATTGAAAAGTGTATGAACCCTGAATGTCACAAATATGGCTGGTGATTCTAATGGTTTCCTGGACATTAAATGTACTCCCACCCTGACCTTACAAACACGTATGATGTTTCCAATGATCTCACAGGCATTAAACTTGCTTCCAACCTGACCTTAGAAACATCTGATGTTGCCAGTGGTCTCACAGGCATTAAATATGCTTCCAACCTAACTACACAAGCATGGTTGATAATGCCAGCGGTCTCACTGACATTTCATGTGTTTCCAGCCTGACCTGACAAACATAGTAATAGCTAGACCTTGCTCGCTTGCAGAAGTACTGCTGTGCGCGCGCGTGTTTTTACGCTCAGAGGTTCTCTTAGGTTCATTTTTTTCTGTGGTGGATGCCAAAGTGTATGGATGGATGGGCGCTCAAAGTCTGACACACTCACCTGAGCCATTTAGCAAAATTCCTATGATTCCACGCTCCAGTCTTTCACAGTGGATTAACTCAATTTCATTTGCCCAGGAGATGATACAGGGGCAGAAGGTGAGAAGCATTCCAGTGCTGGGAGAAAAACATATTGAAAAAAAATCTCATTAGTTATGGTTATTCTCATAACATTACTATGAAATATATTTTAAAAGCAATATTAGAAATTTGGTTAAGTTATAATTGTCAGTGCTTGGCACTCTGTCACGGGTCGCTCTTCCCTGTTTTGGTCTTGTTTGAACCTTCTCAGATTGACACTAGGTCTTCTCTAAACACCCTGAGGATTTTTGTGGCCCTGCATCCCATGAGATTTTTTGTGGGATCACTGCCCCCAAACAAAAAAAGAAACACAAAACATAAAAATTTACATGGTTTATGAATCTGTTTCCATACTGGTTTTCTGTAGAGATGCAGGGGACATTCCTAGTTTGTGCACCGTGAGAATACCGTGGCGAATGTTGTTTACCTGGGTTGAAAGGGCAGGATAATGCAATTTCCCCTGGAGACATGAACAGAACTGGGAAAATTGTCCCTACACAGAAATCTCTGGTTCTGGTGGGCTAGTGGGAAGCCATGTGATGGTCGGTGCAGGATATTCCCCAGTTGCTCGCTCGTGCCATCATGGTCAGGTGGTTTCTGGTCTTGCCTGGCTTGTTTTCTATCACATTCCCCGTACGATTTCATGGTCTGACAGTAAACGGCATCAATGAACAGCAAAAGAAAGATGGATAAGCTTGCAATAAATAAAAGCTCTTTGCTTTGAAAGGATATCAAGCCACATCTCTCTTTCATTCCCTCTCTCCTGTCACTCTTGCTCTCCTCCTTTCTGTGTTAGTCACACTCCCTGTCACTTGCACTCTTGTCCTTATTCTCTCTGTTACAGTACCAAAACTTTCCTCTTTTTCTCCCTTCTCTCTTGAATTCTGTTGCTTTATTGGCAGCGAGAGCATTTCAGTTAGTGCCAAAGCAAGGCAGGATATTATATAAACAAAAATCAGCTGAACAGCACCGTCAAACATCGAGCACAAAATATGAAATAGTAATACTAATACAACAAAGATATATATGTAATAGGGGTGTAGGAATACAGTTTGCCCACAGTTCGGTATGTGTCGCAGTTTTTGGACCATGGTAATGGTAAGGTTTCCTGTATCCTTATATTTAAGAAAAAAAACATCATCCTTTATTTAAACAATGACCTCTTTATTTTTCCAAATAACCATATATTGGTAACCCTGGTTGTAACATGTTTACTTAACGATTAACGATATTATATGGTTATATTATCGAACTGTTCAATACTCACATGTGAATCGTGGCATTACATTATGCCTGTCATTTTCCTATACCTACTGGTGCGAATATAAGATGTTTTTTCGCAAAAAAATGCATCTAAAGAACTGGGGTTGTCTTATTTTCGAGGGCTAGAATTTAAATGTCTTTATGGGCTGCATTTTACATAGAACAGGTGACCCTCATGTCTGAATATTTGGTATATTTGAGAAAGAACACCTTTCTCTACATGTCCTGCCTCACATGGACATAGTAACTGTTAATCTGCTGTTAGTCTGGGCTTCCTTGCATTTCCTGGATGGGGTCTGTCCTTGTTTTCTGTCTTAACAGTTTGTTTCTCTTTCCCTGTGCCGCAGATCTGCTGGTGGACATGCTGGGCGTGTTGGCCAGCTACAGCATCACAGTGAAGGAACTGAAACTCCTCTTCAGCATGCTGCGTGGGGAGAATGGAATATGGGTGAGCCTGGGCTGGGGTGGGCAGGCCGATGCACAATTTAAAGGCATGGTCCCTCAATGGAGCGACAATAACCAGTTCTGAGAAAGTCCCTCGATGGAGCCATGTGTTTGCTATGGCCTGTGTGGTGGAAAAACAGTCAAAGACAGGATATGAAAGCAGCAAAGTTCTTTTATTCTAGGTTATTTGATGCATCAAGTAAGCCGGGACACCGTCTGCATACACCAATGCCCAAAGTTATTTAATTGTACAGCTCCTTTATACTTCTGCTTCATGTTTATCATTCTTTGTGATAAGAAAGAAGGTTATGCCATAGTTACTGTCTTTTCAGAACCGGCCAGAACCAGCTCTGTGATTGTTAGTGTGACCTTGGACTTGCTCAGCTGCTGGACAAGTCCCGCTTTCCACACAGAGAGACAGTACTTTGTAATAGTTTTCATACCTTGTGATCATAGCAAATAGTTTCTAAGTAAGCACAGAATTTTGCACTACATCTAAATGTATAATTTCCACTACACCTGTTTATCGACTTACAGTAGTGGGAGTGGGCAAAGGTGGGTCTGATTGGATCTGATTTGACACAGCATTGATCTGCAGCAGCAGGAACCGTGAAGGTGTTATCCCATGTTTTTTTTTAATCCTATTTACCTCCTGTTTTTTATGAGTAAGTCCATCTTTTCCCTGCATGTTTCCTTCACCTCCTCTGCAGCCAAGACACGCCATCAAGCTGCTTTCAGTGCTGAATCAGATGCCCCAAAGGCACGGACCCGACACCTTCTTTAACTTCCCAGGACGCAGTGCGGCAGTAAGTCCCACCTGTCCTGCTAATAGCTCTGCCCACTTGCAGCAGGGGAAATGGATGTTCTGTAGTTTGTGCTGATTGTGGAGGGGAAATAATCAGAAATTTGAAATATCTTACTTTTAATGAACTTCATTCTAGAACCTCAGACTTCCTAGTAGGTTTGCCTGTTTGAAGATAATGACGAGTTGTGATCTTTAGTCCTGATTTTGAGAATACTCCCTGAACTTTGGCGTTAATTTGTTGGGATGGTAAATACATCACTGATTTATGTCAGCTGTAATTCTGCATGAGGCTTCATGGATTAATAGAGCTTAACAAGTCTTGCTCACAAGGCTGTTAGCCTCCAAGTAGCTTAACATAATTCGATTTGAAACTGCTTGGTCACATGCATTCATCCAACTGGGATCAATGTTGGACCAGTCTAGATGACTCAGTTGGCTGAGACATTGTCTTATGTCCATCTTATGTGCCTTTTATATGATTCGATAGGCTAGGATGTTGTCGGATTTATCACCCCCTTTACCTTCTACCCTTCTCCCCAGGCCATTGCATTACCTCCCATTGCAAAGTGGCCTTACCAGAATGGTTTCACTCTCAACACTTGGTTCCGAATGGACCCACTCAACAATATCAATGTGGACAAGGATAAACCGTACCTGTACTGGTGAGTTTGCCTCCATGGAAGTCTTGGCTATTAGTGAGGGATCTGGAGACCTTTTGGTAGGTCTGGGCAAACTGTTAACATGAGATATAAACCTCAGGAGTGATGAGTCCAACCAGAATGCTAGCTTAACCTGTGGCTTGTTAGTCAAAGCAGAAAAGATCCTGTATCTGAACAGTGTTGGGCATTTCAGGTCCAGAAGCTACAAATCCAGACCAAGATTTTGTTTCTACTAACCAGTTGAATACTCTGTGACTGTGACTCTTTATGCTGAACTGATTGGTAGAAACAAGATCTTGGTTTGGATTTGTAGCTTCTGGACCTGAAATGCCCAACACTGTATCTGAAACATAGATACAGTACTTATTTTGGGGGTAGTTATTTCAGTCTATTCCCACCAGGGTTAGTTAACAATTGGTGTGAACATGGGATTCAACAAGAGGGTTGCGACTTCTGGGAAATTTTATGAACTTGGGATGGGAAGTACATGTAGCGTAATTTTGGTGTTAATTATGGTCCAATATCATAACGATTTATTGGAAGAAGAAGCAAACGGAGGTGGGCTCAGGAAATGCTCCGCTGAGCTCGGCTACAACGAGCAGTTAGCAGTGACCTTTAGATTTCATTTTGGCCCCCTTTCAGATCTCAAAACCATTATGAAACATAGAGGGAGAAGTTTACTTTATGAATACGGTTTCTAGTTGTTCATTCTTGTTATTTTATTTTGTTATTTTAGTTAATAATGAAAAAAAATAGAAAGAAAAATAGAAGAAGATATACAGTAGCTGTAGAGTGACAAAGATAATTTTTCTGCCAAAATGGAGCCTATTAACTGAGTCAGCTAATATTATGGAATCGTTTTAATTCTGCTCCTTGCCGTGTAGTTGTATGACTATTTTAATGACATGTCATCAGATATCTTAAGTGTAATGCATTAGATTAAAGTTATCCTTCTGGTCATTTACTGATCAGTACTTCTAAGCATCTCATGCAGTTCAGGTTTTTTTTTTTTTTGTTAATGCTTAGAGCTTCACCTACCCCGGCAGCGACATTCATGTCTCTGGTGACTCTTCCTATGAAGTCAGCAGACTGACTGGGAGAGCATGGGGGGTCATGAATTCGCTGGAAAGGGGTGTGTGGTCTCAATATCTTTGCAAGAGGATGAAGGTCCAAGTCTTTAGAGTCCTGGTGCTCCCTGTCATGCTGTATGGCTGTGAGACATGGACACTATCCAGTGAGCTGAGATGAAACCTGGACTCCTTCAGTACTGTCTCTCTTCGGAGAATCCTCGGGTACCGCTGGTTTGACTGTTTGTAGAATGAGCGACTACTAGCGGAGACTCGAATGAGGCACATTACCTGCATTGTGAGGGAGCGTCAGTTACGGCACTACAGCCATGTGGTGCATTTCCCTGAGGGTGATCCAGCTCGCAGGATCCTCGTTGCAGAGGACCCGAGTGGCTGGACCAGGACATGGCCATGTAACCCCTGGCTGCAGCAGATAGATGGCCATTTCCGGAGGGTGGGACTGGACCATGTGTCTGCCTGGGGGGGTCGCCAGCCGGGATCCCGAGGCGTTTCATCATGTAGTGGGTGCAATGTGCTGCATTGGCGCATGCTCCCTGACCTGTTAATGCCTTTAGAGCCACTGATCACATACCTGAGCACCAATTAGCCATGTGCTGATATGGAGTGTGCTCATTGTCCCAATTCTGGAACTGATAAGAAGACTTAATTGATCCCACACTGGGGAAGTTAACTTATTACAACAGCCTAAAATAAAATGGCAATAGAAAAAACAAACTAAGGGACAAAACTGTAACAAAATAGAAATATGTAAGAGAAAAATTATGAAAAATTGTGCACACAATTACACGCATTGCACAATTGATGGGGGTAATTGCACAGATGAATGACACATACAGATATTGCACCAAGTGGATATACATATACAAGATGCATATATACAGTGGATATACAGTGATCCCTCGTCTATCGCGGGGGTTGCATTCCAGAACCCTCTGCAAAAGGTGCAAATCCGCGAAGTAAAAACCATATGTTTATATGGTTATTTTTGTATATTTTAAGCCCTTATAAACCCTT
>JAAGVU020000038.1:15321336-15346285 GCA_011763525.2 Mormyrus iriodes
TGTGATTGGTTGATTAGATAATTGCATTAATGAGAAATTGAACAGGTGTTCCTAATAATCCTTTAGGTGAGTGTATTCCTTCCAGCCATTCTACAGTACTTTTTGAAGTAGGAGTTTTCAAGTTTCAAGTTATGATACGATGTGTAATACTACTAATAACGATAAATATATAGAATATGCCCATTTTCCCTTCAAAAAAATCAATGCATATCGATGCAGATCACTGGTTCTTTCTTGTCTCTGAGTGTTTCAACAAATCAGATGTCGATGATGCAACCAGTTCAGTTTATTCACGCTTTCCATTTCAGCACGGGTACAGTTCGGATAATTTACAATGGAAAACCATCTCTTTGCGGAACAGCTCAGGTACAGCTCAGTTTTTGGTAGCAGTGGAAAAGCAATACAAAAAATAATGGTAATGATGAGTGGGTTGTTAGGAGTGCCAGAAACTAAGAGGGGAGGAGTGTGCATTACATAAACCAGGACATGATGAAGGACATGATAGCACCATAATAGCAGGACCGTTCACATGCCGGACGGGTGGGTGCTGGCCTTGTGCTGGGTCCCTACCTTCCTTGGCATAGTAGAGGATCTCCACCTTGCGCTCCTCAGACCCGAGCAACGCCTGACCTAACTGGGCCAGGGCATTCTTCATGGTGCCCGGACCCACCAGGAACTGGCAGGTGCCGGGCTGCTGCATGATCTCTGCCCGCGAGAAGCCAAACATCTCGCAGAAGCCATCATTGCAGTAGATGATGCTGCAGTTCTTCATCTGCGCATTGGCGATCAGGAACTTGCGGTCTGAGGACACAGTGCAGAAGTTCTAAGCAAGAGAAATTAATGTTAAGAAAAGGCAACCATAGCTCTGATAGACAAAATGGCAAGGCAAGTGTGTGCATCCAATACCTGTTCTCTTTGTGTTCATCATCTACATCTTTGTTTCCCAATCTGGTCCTCAGGGACCCACAGTTGGTCCGTTTTTGTTCCCTCCCAGTTCGCTGCTAGACAGTCCACATTTTCTCCCTGCCAGTTCCCATGGACTGTGTGTGGTTCCCTGAGGCCCAGTTCGGGAAACACTGATCTACATTTTTCATGTTATTACTTCACAATGACAGTTTAAAAGCCACAGGCACTGGACGTACTTGAGCCATGGTATCTGAAAGTGTTCAGGAAACTGACTCTCTGGAGACATTTACCATTCAGCGCAAATGAGCTAACATGTTGAAGTGCATAAATATATCCCATTGATGCCAAGCATGGGGAAGTCATAGTAAGGGAATGGGTAAGTTCCTCTTGGGTTTAAAAGAGAAGAGACCAGTGATGTGCCATTAAAACACGGCACTACCTGAAGTCATTAAACAGGAAGGAGCCAAACAGTAGATGGATATGGAAAGAGAGAAAGTCAATGTAGTCTCACTCACACACACTTAAAACACATTCTACATAGTTGGCTAGTTGAGCCAATTAATATACTTTTATACAATATCCACTTCACTGTATAAACTTGGAAGCTATGTTATACAATACACTTTCTCACAAGTGGCTAGCTGGATGACATGAGCAAAAGAAACCCAAACGTTTACTGTAGGCAGGCACAAATATCCTCAAAAGATGCACTCTGCTAATAGGAACGCTGCTCCACTGAGTGCAGGTTCTCCGGCATTATACAATATGTAATTAAACTGCACAATTAGCCTGTTGCTAAGCAGCGATGGCACGTTTCCTTCTCAGTGGAGACAAACTGCCAAGTAACTGGGTGACCCAAAGAGTGGAGTGCTAGAGAAATGAATCATCCACGTGCCTATAGCTAACCGCAGTGGATAGAGCCTACATGTAGACAAGCATGAAGAACAGGTCACATGACCTTGACGCCTTTGGAAGGGTCCATCAAACATCTCAGACAGGCAGTTTCTTTACCAGAACAATGAAGACATAGACAGAATGGTAATCAGGAGTGTAAAACCTCATGAGCACAGGCAGATACAGCTCCAGCTGCTGCCCCTTCCTGGAGCCGCTGAGAGCAGAACTAGGCTATTTGTCACAGTATTTCTCAAACCAGTCCTCAGGGACCCCCAGAGGGTCCATGTTTTTGCTCTCTCCCAGCTCAGCTTCCCAGCGTTATCACACCTTGATAGGCAGCTTCTCAACATGAACGGCCTACTCCACTACCTCAGCAGATCAACAAGCCATGCTTTATATACATATATGTATACACACACGGGAGTGAGACCCTATCCCTAATCTCATTAGAAAACTTAACTGGTGATCAAAGTCAAGGTCAAAACTACAAATAAAATTGCTTTATGCATGAACCATAAACTGCCATTAAAAAACAGCTGAAACTCGTGAAGCAGTGGTTCTGCGTGTTTTCATGGTTAAGGCATCCGCTGCCCACACACATTAGGCAGCTACCAAACTGAGTTACGACCCGGTGCGTGTACATTAGCCTAATTTGGTAAATGACACCAATGCGTCATAGGCACAGCGAAGCACCGATTCGAGCTATCTGGCTCATGGACAAGGGCATCCCTGCAATCCCATCACACAAACCCTTAGCAGATAAAGATGACCTGGTTTCCATCACACTGACAATGCTGCACATGAGGGAACAGGGGTGCAAGAGGACAATAAATGGTAGAGATGTTACTTTTCCATTTAAGAAGCTTATCTTTGGTAGATTCAGAGGGAGAAAAGAGTTTAAATACATACTCCTGGGCAGAAAAATGGGCCAAACCCAACACTGCCAGGTGAGAGTCCAGATTTGAACCCTATGGAGAATATCTGGTTTCACATTAAACACAAACTAACCAGTTTTTCAACTACTCATGAACTGTTTGAAGCCATTAACACTAACTCATCTTTCTGTAAAAAGCTGTCTGCAAGTTTATTCGATTCAATTTATTTTTATATAGTGCCTTTAACACCCCAGTCACCCCAAGGCGCTTTACATGGGTGTGTTGTGATACACTATCAGGGTCAGCACCCATCCAGTCCTGCCCCTCATGTGTCTTCCCCATTTTGGCCAGCAGGTGTCGCTGGCCATCCCATCTTCTCACTCCCCGGTTCTAACCCCTGTGAGTTCCCCACTCATTGGACTGCCACATGGCTTAGGGGGCTGAGCGTATGGCACAGAGGTTATAACCCTGTTATCTGGGGTTTGAAGCCAGCCTCCCCTGTCTTGTTTATTATTGGGTTTTTCTGTTCCCTGTTTATTAAGGTTCAGTTGTGTAGTTCTCCGTCCTTGGTTGCCCTGTTCATGTCTTATTTAGGATTTCTAATTAGCCAGTTTAGTGACCCCTTGTTTCTCGAGTTCTGATTTCTACTTAGTTAAGTTTCTTCACCTGTTGGCCCTTTTCCCTGTATTGTGTTCATTGGTTGATTTCCTTATCAGTTACACCTGCTCCTTGTTTGCCCCAGCCTCTTTTGTGTATTTAAGTGTTCTGCCTTGCTCTGTTCACTAGTCGGTCATTGTATTAGATTTGGTTAGAGTTTGTTACATGTGGTTTACCTATGCTTATGCCTGTGAAGTGTTGTAGATTACCTTGCCCTGTTCTGTTTTTGACCCTTTGCGGTCCCCTTGTTTGCCCTGTGCCTTTTGATATCCCCAATAAACCCCTCTGGTGGCTAAGAGCCATAAGTGGATTGCCACCCTCCTTTCCCGCTGGCACCATGCCAAGGCGCTGTGACATGCACTGTAACATCATAAAGTAAGAACAATACAAAAACAGGGTAAAGGAAAGTCAAATAAACAAAAGAAAGAAAGCCAGATGACAACAGAGGAGAGGAACCAAAAACCAAGTAAGGAGAAAAAAACCACTGGGGGTCCAAGGTCAACTGGCTGCTCACCCCCCCCCCCGGGCATGCTAACATTAATTATAGAAAATGAGAGTGGGCTTGCTTACTAAAAGCAAAGTATAGACTGTAATCAAGTCAAGCCAAAGTCCATCTCTCCATCCAAGTCAATTCTCTAAGCTGGCCTGTACCGGGTGCAGATTCAACTTTGCACCCACGATGGTACAGTTCACCAGTCATATCCACAATATCACCTTTCCAGGGGACAGAGCCAGGACTCCAGATCAGATGGTGCCCACCCTGGGCACCATCTGGACATGTGGGAAGGAAGGCAGATAGCATGGGTGGTCAGAACATGCATTGACACATTAATGGACAAGCATAATACAGCAGAACCGACAGCCATAGTTACGGTGCGTTATAAGTTAACCCCTGTGTTATTTTTGGGGTTGACGTTACCCCAGTCCATTTTCAAAATGAGGATAAATTCTATAGAATCTAGAATTTAGAACGGAAGAAGCAAAATACACAAGGGTTAAGTTGTGGGTATAGCTAAACTGAAGAAATAGGTCTTCGAGATTTAAAGAGTTGTTTACTCAATGACTTAAGCATTTAAGGAAATTAAAGGGAAAGCCTAAGGGGTCAAATCTCCCATCAAGCACTTTGACATTGACATTGTCACAGTGATGCGAGGGAGACAAGCAGCACCATTCGACCCTGTGCGAATTCTTTAAATGCAGGGTATTTTAATACATCGGAACTCAGGACTAATGTGGAATCACAGATGCACATTTCTGGGCAAAAAGAAGAAATGGGCCAAACCCAAAATTGCAAAATCGATCAAGCACTTAAGTAAAAAAAAAACAAAAACTGCTTAACAGGTTACGTGCGTTTGAGTTAAGCATATTCCACCCTCAGCAGTACGGACACGCCCACTGCACTTAACCCGAAAAAGAAGGCACGGCCAAATGTGTTCAGTATAACGTTACTGTAATCTACTGCACAATATAATTATTCATCACAGAAGAAAAGGGGGTTACACCCTCGATGATTTGGGCAACAAGTAAAAAGTGGAACATGGACTATTTCATTTACATTGTGAACTTAACTGAAATTTGCCGAATCCCTTCTTTTTTTTAAATAAAAGTACATGAGAATCCTTCGACAAAAAACGAGACATTACAATAAAATACAATGCTTGAATTTTGTGCAGAGCAATTGACATTACCATATTAGGTACATTAAAACTATGTAATTTGTAGCTCCGACTTAATGATTGCTCAACCATTTCCCCCAAATAGACACTACCATTGCAGTGTTAAGATCAAATAACACAAAACTAGATAAAATGGTTTTTAAAACCTTTCAACTTCACTACAAACAACCCCACAACAGTCAGTCAACTAGTATAATAAGTTGTATGTTCATCTCTTCAGTTGTTTTGTGATGTAAACTGTTTTACTCAGGGACGATTCTAGACTTTGAATGTTAGGGGGGGGTTCACCCCACCGCGAATAAATAAGCTAAACCTAGTAGACATATTTTACAGTTAGTAAATTTAGATGAAAAATAATGGAAAATGTTTTTTTATCATGACAAAGGAACGCAGTTTAGCCAGATTCAATCTTACCAGCAATGAAAAGAACTGCAAACCGCTTTCGCGAGACGCGCTTTTAGACGCAGCGAAAAAGGCGGGAGGTAGTGAGCGGTAAAATTCACCATGGAAACACTGTGATCGTTGGGTTTTAAAACTTCACTTAAATGTTTTTAAAATGTATATATTTATTAAATTCTTTGTAGGTTTAAGATACAGGCTATAATCTGTTGGTCTTTTTGAATAAAATATTTAGAGCGGTATGAAACCTTGAAAGTAGTAAATACATCCGTTCAGTCTTGCACAGATAAAATGGTTATGATTATAATGACTTGGGTTATTTCGGTAAAATTTGGGTTATTTTTCAAAGCCATTTTTAAAGGATATTTTTAGACATCCTGAGGTAAAATGAGAAGTTCCTATTAGTCGGTTTTGCCAAATGTATTCAGTATAACGTTACTGTAATCTACTGGCTACTTAAAATATAGTTCTCATTCTCACATATTAAGTTTTGTAAAGCTTCATAAATTTCCCACTTTACCATCATTCTCTATGGCAAGCAGTTTTAACATTTAAATCGCTAAACTGAATATATATTGTAGATATCTGTAACTCAATTCTACCTAGTCAAACAGAGCATTTCAGATATCCACAATGACATTCTTCCTATCCACAATTGTCATTTTAGATATTCACAATATCATTCTTCCTAGGATAAATTGTCACTTTTGCCATTCCTGTCTATTGGATTTTCAATTTCAGATATCCACAATTATATGTTAGATATCCAGAATGTTAATTCTGATAATGTTAATTCTGGATATCTGAAGCAGAATTCTTGCTAGGAAAAACTCCCATTTCAGATATCTACAATCCAGTTGTTACTAGTCATAATTTCCATTCTGGATATCCATAATGTAATATTTAATATCCATAAATACATTGTGACTGGTAAAAACATAATTACAGATATCCACAATTCATATTATGGTTAGTAAAAATGCAATTTCAGATATCTACAATTAGAATTACGACTATGGATTTTATTAGTAAGAAGGCAATTCTGGATATTCAAAAAGATAAATATATAATAAAAAAATGGCTTATGACTAGTAACAATTAGATTATAGATATCTGAAATGGGAGTCTTTCCTATTAAGAATTGTTTCCTTATTAAGAATTACTATTCTATTTCGGATATCAAGAATGTTAATTCTGGATATCTAAAAAGTAATTGTGGATATCTGAAATTGAAAGCCTGATAAACATGAATTGCAAAAGTGACAATTTGTCCTAGGAAGTACGACATTGTGGATTTCTGAAATGACGATTGTCGATAGGAAGAATGTTATTGTAGATATCTGAAATGCTCTTTTTGACTAGGAAGAACTGAATTCCTGGCTCCAGGGCAGGGCCCTGGTCTCCCCAATCTGGGCGGGGTAACGTGTTCCTTGGTTTTTTCCGTCATGAAGGTCTACTTGAACTGCACTTAGTCTGGCCGCTCACCTAGGACCGATTCGCCTTGGGAGTCCCTACCAGGGGCAATTGCCCCGGACAACATAGCTCCTAGGATCATGGAGGCACACAAACCCCTCCACCACGATAAGGTGGCGATTCATGGACGGGGCTATAATGGGTATCTAAGACATAATTATGGATAGGAGTGTGACTTGATTAAATATAACGGCTTGCCATAGTTCTCCTTTTACACTTCTCTTCTGAAGTCCCGCATGCTGCAACCTGTGCTGAATATTAAAGCTAATTTTTTGGTAACGAACTGAAATACGGGTTTTGGGCAAACCCCTCCCCCGGGTCCTAAACCTAGCTGGCCCTAATTTATCCTAAAGCCCCCCCCCCCCCCAAAAAAGGCCTAACAATGCCCCTGGCATTATTTCGCAATCGATTAACTATACGAGACCAAACAAGACATTTGAGCAATAATATAGTGTCAGTCTGTCACCAAAGTAATTTAACAAATTAAAGAAAAATGATGTGACAGTAATGAGCTTCAGAAAATGACCCACATTGTGTTTAAGAACAAATCCATATATTTTGGCTTTTCCTCCCTCTTCATTCAGAACAATTCTGTAAACAAGCAAATATGCCTAACCAATAGATAATCATCTGTCACATCACTGTGACAATGTAAATGTAAGTTCTCATGGTCAGTTCAGCATGCGGAGTCGTCACAGGAAAACCAAAAACCCAGCTACTAATTTTAGCCTAACACCTCCATGGTCAGTCTGGCTACTCCCAGTGAGACCTGAGAAGAGAGAATATGAAGTGATCACACAATAAATGGCAGCAAAATGACTTGAAAGAGGAAGAAGAAGTGCATCGGTGGGGCTTGACATCTGGTGTCTAGCAGACATAGGAAAAGGTAAGAGGTAATGGTCAAAACTGTATCACACTTGTTTAGAGGGAATCTTGCAAGTCATAGGTGCTGATCAAGATTCCATGATGCATCAGTCTGCTAGAGTATATACAAAAAAACCCCACTGTTACACAAGCTTCCCTGATTGCTCTTAGTGTTGCATTTTATCTGGAGATTTGAATAATGGTCTTAAGTTCTTGCTTTTTTTAAGATGTGATGCTCTTGCTCTAATACTCTAATTGCTTATACTTGCAACTCGCCATTCATTGGAAGCTTAGTCTAGCCGCACTTATGCCTAATCGAGTCCTTGATACCACATTTGTTTGTAATGTGCTATTTGCCTCAGTTGTACATCGCTTTGGACAAACAAGTTATGCACGTTTGAGTTAAGTATTTGTGTACTCTCACTCAGACCCATGAGTATCGGAGTGAGTCCATTGCTTGAGTCTTTGCAGCCTCATTCTGATCTGTTGTCCGTGGCATATTAATGTTTTGCTGTTGTTCTGTGTTAGGTTTATTTATGTGGACTGGATTGGCTGTGGAACCGAATTGCCCTTCTGAGATAAATAAAGTTATCTGAATACTGAATAGTGTCTACTAAATAAAGTACATATAAGCTGACATGAGAGCATTTATTGCGCTGCACATTTCTCTCACGTGTGAAATATAATTCTGTCCCCCAACTAACCGATGCCTAAAAACACTGAGCACAGAACACTTTGTGCAAATGTTGCCTAGAGGTGTAAATTAGGTTAAGTGCTCTTCTGAGCTGAATGGTCAGAATAAAATAAACACTGCTGAATTTCTAGTCTACTCATTTATCTATCGACACAAACTTCTGTAAATCATGCACTTGTTGCTGGAGGATGCGTTGTTCACACAAACAGCCTTTGGGTAAAAAAAAATATTCACAGATATAAACATAAGGCTTGTAGCCAAGTAACAGTGCCGACTGACAAAAGGCAAGCAGTAAATACAGACATCGATACATTATAGCCAATCCGAAGTTACATTTATAAGGTGCAAATTTCACATCAAACCCCGCTGCTGATATCAATCCATTTCTATACTGTTCTGTATACTATTCTGGGCAAAACCACGGAAATACAAACGCACTCTAATTTCCTCAACGGTTTTGCGCATTTAACCAAAAATATCACACACTCCGAGCTTCTATTATTTACACATTGTAACCAAAACTTAAGGAAAACCAATTTATTGTTAATTCGTGTTGCTGAATATTTGTAAGACAACAGGTGAGCCAACACACTGGATGGGGGCGGAAAGATCTATGTTTAAAAATGGCCATTAATTTTAAGCAATCCCAAAATATAACTCTTATTACAACTCCACCAATCTGAGGGCATTTATAATCCTAAAAATTGCTAAACAAGCCGGTTACGCATAACGTTATCTCCCGTGTCAGTTATATTAAAACAAGGACCCATTTTAAAAAGTAACAAGCAATTAACTTGTATTATCGATAAACGAAACTCGTTTTTTAAAATGGGTAAAATCCATTTGGATGAACAATGGAGTTACACTTACTACGGCAACTAAATCTAAATTAACTCTAACCCTACTTACGCGTTTCACCTCCACCTTCCTCAGATGGACCGGAGTACTAACTTCGCATAATCTTTATCAGTTTGCTTTATAAATTAAATGAAGAATAAAATCACGTTTACTTACTCTGCCCTTCGAATTTGCGTATAATGGTGTCCAGGTAGGTGTTCTGGAGCGCTACATGTCCTCGTCTCACTGGCATCTTGGAGCAAAAGAGATTTCGCCTCACCCGCGCACCAAACTGCACACTTTTCTTTGCTTATTTAAACAAAAGTATTCGATTAACCAAAAATTAAATGCATATTAGGACACCAATAACCATTAAACACGTGCCAGCCGGTGAAGCAACATTCTCACTCTAGACGAAGGCGGATCTGAGTAAATGCGGCGGAGCTCGGGGCGTCCAGGCGTGGGGACGCAGCCGGTGCACGGACTAGACAAGTTGGATACTTTGAAACAAAATGCGGAAATAAAGCATGTGCGTATCTGGGTCAAAATGCAGGAAATGCTGTTAAATGCAGAGAAGAAACGCCGCCCTCAAAAAGAAATATAAAGATAGTAATATAAAAAGTCAAGGGGAGACTTTGCAGCGTGGATGAGTGGACGGGTCATCAAGGCTGAAGCGGTGGCGATCAGAGCCTCCGCCTGTCCTCTCCGGCTCGCCGCGGGGGCCACAGGGGGAAGCCGCCAGCTGACACCGGTGACAGAAAGCAGAGCCTACCCTCATCGCCTCGGGAACGTCGCGCCCGGGAGCGCGCCTCTAGAAATAGACCCTCGTCGCAGCTCAGTCTCTTATATTCTCATCTTTTTCAGGGTGGCTTGTGTCGGCGGCTGCTGCTCGGGCGGGCTTGCTGTATGATATATACTTTGAGCATAATTTCTTCCGCCTCTCTATTACGCTATTAACACTTTTAATAAATCATTTAATTAAATGATACAGGCATTTTTGAATTATGGAAATAAGTCATGACAATGTCGCCCTCAGCTCCACCTACTGGCGTTTGTAAACTTCAGTAATCAGTAATATCCTTCAGTATGCGTAAACTTTCCCACAAACCACAAATGTTTGTAACGGTTCATGCTGTTTTTCTTTCCTTCGCGGCTCTCTGGTTACTTTAAATATTTTATTATTATAAGTTAACCGGTTAAAGAAAATTTAGAACCTTTTATTGGTGTATGCTGAAAAAACGCAGATGGGAAGGAGTACACCATAAGCACATGGAGCACAAAATACAGCTTGAAAGTCTGAAAACGTAGGAGAAAATAGATAAGGCATTTTTGAAAATGAGAACAGGCTGGGCATTCAGCGCCTTGCGTTGTTGTTTTGACAAGTTCACTCTCAAGCTGGATTCAAGCAGGCTGTATATTTAGAATGCAAGTGTGCGGGTGGCTCCTCTGGAAAGCCGGTCCTCCACTCTCCTGCATCCCTGTACCTTCTTTGGGTTGCTGCAGGCAGGGCCTGGCAGACTGAGGCTACAGGGATGCAGACAAGATGTGCAGCGTTGTTCTTGTTTCCCACCAGTCCTGCTTGGCTTTGGCATCCACATCTCCAGCTGTCGGCCAGGCCAGAATGATGGAGCCCACCAACGCACATACGTGCACACACTCATCATACCTTACTGTGGAAAAAGGCCCCATGATGGAGAATTGCAACGCACTGAGTAGTAACGACAGTGGTAGATAATACCAGCCCATACCACCTGGTAGGTATCAAACTTGATGGGGAGTTTCTGAGGTTATGCAAACTGCAGGGCTAAAACCAGTTGTTTAACCATCCATGGCCCACAGTCTCTCATTGCGGCATTTCACAGTGTTTAAGGTCCAGGGAATTTTTCATATGTTTTTGAAATTTTGTCACTTTTATTAATACTAAGCTCTTAATCCAAAATTCCTTATAGCAGTGTCATAATTATCTGTTGACTCCAGAGCACAACAAAAAGGTACAGTAATATTTTTGCCATATTAATTTGTTATAGTACCATAACAATATGCTTGGAAGCTTTGAATATCAAAGTTATACCTGCTCATAATACAATATCTTTGCTGTGATAATGAAGTGGTTGGATTTGAAGTGCAATAATTAACCTGTTTAGCCTTTGAAATAAAGCAGCTCCCAAAAAGCCCGAGGGAAAAACAGACAATGGGCATGAGGATAAAAACTAAAGAGTCAGAGCCACGTTTCTCCTGACACGCCTATGTCTGTGATGCGCTTCTCCCATAGTCACCTCCCATAGTCACCTCTGTTTTGTCAGTCAGTCTGCCGTAGCGTCCGCCAGCTGGGGTTTCGCAGGGCAGGCTGGCACGTAAGTGACATGCTACCCTGCTCTTCAGACAAACAGCGGATCCTGCTAAGGGGTCCTTTTAGTCTGTACTTCCACCACTCCCTCTTACAGCATTCACTTAGGTTAGCGAGTGAAATAAGCTGAAATAAGTACAACTCAAAGTTGTATCACTCTCTCCTCTTCAGCCTGAATTTCTTGATGGACCCATAGGAATGGTAGCTCTGTCATGGAGTAAACACACTCCTCCCCCACTACAGTGTTGTTAGCTGATAATTGAGTAAGGGAGTGCCCTAGTATACCATCACCCCAGTGGGTTTGGGAAGATGGTTCACTGGTGCCCATTTGTCCTGCTGCCCTGTCTGGTTTGGATTGTTGCTGCATTGTAGCCCTAGTGGGAAATTTTTTGTGCGTTCTCGCAATTGAGTTGCGGGCTCCAAATGATGCCAGGGAGCTCTTTGGAATGAAAGTCAGATTTCTCATTTTTAAAGACAAGTGGTCTGTTTTTTATGATTGGAAGACAAGGTACAAGAACTGTATCAGTAGAAAGCTATAAAGTATATTTTGATATTTGTCTTATGTCAGGATTAAAAAGTAAATTTATGGTTCTAATTTTCAGTAATAGGAAGGGCACTCCTCATATTAGAGGACCGACTGTGTTTGCTTTGGAAAACAAACACTTCTGATCTAAATATTTAAGACCAAAGTGAGCCTAATTAAAATTATTTCCTTGACATCAAACAGAAAAACCATTTAGTTTCCCCCAAAGAAAATTTTAATTGCGGTTATTATAAATTCTTTACAGAGTAATAGAGGGTAATAAGTATTAAATTTTTCCATGAATGTATATAAAAGCAGTATTTTAATACTGTTTTTTTACTCCCTTGTTTGTTCAGTTAATTCTTTGCTTTCACACCTTAAAATTTTAACATTGGTTTTGCTTATTCTTCATCGGTCACGTTTGAGTCAGTTTATCTTTGTTTTTGAAATCCTTCAGGGCTTTCATGTATTTTTCTTTTTTTTTTTTTTAGTGGTGGTTGCGAACCTAATGGTTAATTTAGTGTGTGTGTGTGTGTGTCTGTGTCTGTGTGTGTGTCTGTGTGTGTGTGTGTGTGTGTGTGTGTGTGTGTGTGTGTTCGTTCATTCGTTCATTCACATGTGCATGCTCTGCAGTGCCACACTCCTAGCCTTCCTGATGGAGCTACTGAAGAGCTCTGTGGCGATGCAGGAGCAGATGCTGGGAGGAAAGGGCTTCCTGGTGATTGGGTATCTACTGGAGAAGGTACTGTACTAAACAGGGACAGGCACATTGCATGTTGAATTATGGGGGTGGATTTACACCTGGTACAGACAGGGATTGACTCAATCTGATTGGTCGGTTGACTTCCTGTTTTCTTGACTTCTGACGACTTGACCGTTTAGTCGTCAAGGGTCCACATCACCAGGGCGGTTCTTGAGCAATTCCTGTCCTTCGCCAAGTACCTGGATGGCTTGACCCATGGGGCACCCCTGCTAAAGCAGCTATGCGACCACATCTTATTCAACGCTGCTATCTGGATCCATACTCCAGCCAAGGTGAAGAGCTGTGACCCGACCCGTCAGCCTCCACCTTGTGCTGCTTGCTGCAGTCCAGGTGCTAGTGGGTTAAACAGTGTCAGGATGAATCAATCTGGTGCTGGCCAGTGATGTTCAGGCATATCTATGATATATACAGATCCATTACCAGGTGCTGTTAGAGTCCAAGTATGACTAAAGCCAATATAAATTAATGTGCCCTGTACAATGTCCAGACATTGTTTCAGGTGTTCACCCTGGGTCCAAGTATATCTATCTGTATTCTGGTATTGCTGGATTCTGTGTAATGCAGACTCAGGCCCAGGCATGGGAATATTCTGATGATATCAGAGTTTAATTGCGTGAGGCTGATATTTCACCAATTAACGAATGAATATCCTTAAAAGTTAAAAGTGGCCCGACTGTGATGGAAGTGCTAATTGGCAGGAAGGTGATAATGATCTTCTCAGATCGGCCAGTTTCTTTGTAATTCACAGATATGACTTGATGGTGTGAAGAAGCCAGTTTAATTGCTATTTATGTAATTTTTGTGTAATTAATGTCCTTGAATCTTTTTGTCTTGTCCCTATGTGTGTTTTCACCGTCTCCCCATTCCCCAGGTCCAGCTATCTCTGTATACCTACCTCTCTGCGGAGTTCATCGGTACAGCGACCATCTACACCACCATCCGGCGGGTGGGCACTGTTCTGCAGCTCATGCACACCCTCAAGTACTACTACTGGGCCGTCAACCCGCTGGACAGCAGTGGCATCACGCCCAAGGGCCTGGGTGAGTGTTTAGCACCCCTATGGTTTGGCAGAAGGCGGCCACCTTGGGGATTGTCCCATGTTCTTCTTTGGACACAGTTCTGATTGGTCAGTTTGAATAAACTAGGCTCTTGATTGGTTTTCATTGCCGCCTTTGGTGTGAAGCAGTGGGTGGAGGAATATTGGTGGACAACAGAATGTGGCTCTGTTGATGGACACATTTCAATGTATGAATGAAAAGCTGTGTGTATGTCTGTGTATGTCCGTGTACTCACTGGTGGCTGCAGAAATGTCTGTATGCCTTATCCAGCCTCAGTCAGCTGGTTTAGCAATTCTTGGTCGACACAAAGAAAAGATAAACATTAATCTTTATTCACAATGACCGTAATGTGATGGGGGAGGGTGACAAATATCCTCTGCCTTCAGCAAAGTCAGAGCCAGTTACCACGGAGATCATTTTGATTGACGTGCTTGAGCCACAGTAAATCAGACCACTAAAAGGTTGCTGTTCATGATAAGGCGCGTTCCGGATTGTTGATGGCCTCACTGTCTGCCAGATCTCCGTTGACAACGCTCTCGCTCACGTCAGGCGTCACTAACGATGCCTCCCGGGCGGCATTGGGTAAAAGGTAAATGGTGAACTTGAATTCTGCACCCGTGGAAAATGCCTGCACAGCTGTAGGGGGAAAGTGTCACCCCGGGGGTAGTATGTCCATGGGGCTCATATTAGGCATAGTAGCTGAATCTCAAAATTAAGTGGGGGGTGGGATTGGAATTGGAATCGGAATCTGTGTGTCGTTCTTGGTGCAGAAGGCAATAGAAAGACCTTAAATGGTTAGTGTCTTAGACAAAATTGGGTTTCTTCCAGGTTGCGTGCAGGTTTTTTTTATGACATTGATTTTGGTGGCTTCTGTAGGATGAATTGGGGTGCCCTTCTTTCCGGAAGGATGTATCACTTTGGTACCACGCTGCTTGAGAGCCATACTCAGGTCAGCCCTCTTCCACAGCATCATTATGACCAGGAAATGCACTTCAGCTGCTCAGCTGCCCCATGGCATCATGGGAACCTGTTGAATACAAAACTCATTTGCATTCACTCGCATGCGGTCTGGCAGAAGGGCAGACGTCATTAACGAGTGAAGATCGAGTCAGAGCGTTGCCATGACTCCCCCGTTGCCATTCCCAACAATATAGCTCTTTTGTCTGACCTCTGATCCTTTAAGAGAGCAAATGACCTCTATGTGGAGTTTATTTTTCATTGCATTCAGTATAATTTACATGCTGCATTATGCAGCTCGCCGGGCCGGTAGCTGTAACAGGGAAATTACTTAACGTCCAATCCCACCATATCCCTGCCTGCTTTGGGCGCCATGTCACGTCCAGCTTTGGTCTGACTGGTGCGGAGCCACATGGGAGCCCCTCTGATCCCCCTTGTCTGACTTCTCTCGAACCGTCAGAATGGAAATTCTATGCTAAAGGAGCCATTTTATAGCAGGTGGCATGGTTTGGTTGGCTCATGTGCTGCTGTAGTAACACACATTTGCGAGGGATTTTGCTCTGGCAATTGTCTGTACACACGCAGAACGGGCACGCCGATAAGGAGTGATTTACAGCATCCACACCAGCTGTCACACATGCACATGAATATCCTGGAAGCTTGCACCGAGTCTCCTTGGGTACTATGGGATGCTCACCCGTGTTTGATGGCAACTGGATGGGTTGTTACTCCCGGCTTAGGAAGGTGGGCGATGGCGTGATAGGTCTTTAAATCTGTGACAGTCAGCTCCCTTGGATTCTGTGGGCCTGTGTGCTATTCCTAGCCTAGCTCAAACAGATGCGTTGTGTGTTACCACCCCCTGTCCATTTCCTCCTTTTGTATTAAGAATGGAGGATTGTCCACGAGCCAGTGAAAGAAAGGAGTGAGAAAAGGTTTAATGAAGCGTTCAATTATAGTAAAAAAAATTGAAAAGGTGAGGCATTTTTAATAGAGCAACCTCCGTTATATCAATTTGTGTAACATGTTTTGTACCTTTCAAATAATACAACTCTGGAGAGTGGTTTTGAATTAGCCATGCATCATTCAAATTACCCTGCTCTCACACAGAGACAGACGGAGACACACACACACACATGTGCACATACACACACACACGCACGTGCATGTATGGGCACAGGTGTGTTTTAACAAGGACAGGGGCAGGCAGAGTGTGTTTATTGTTGTTTATTTTGCTGATTGGCCGTCGGAAGCCGCTTTATTCCTTGTCTAACCAAACAGCTCGACACAGCGGCTATCGTGTGTGGAAATGACTCGTGCAAGGTCACGCCACGCATCTCAATGGCCTGATCATTCCATCAGCTTAATGAATGTCGATAATTAGCAAAAGCCAGCGGGAGCAAGCGTGTGTGTGTGCGTGCGCACGCAAGTGCGTCTTGCACCTTTTGCAAAGACCAGTCTATTTGTTTGTGAGTAGGTTCACGCCTTCGGGTGTTGGATCAACTCCCCCCCCCCCATAGGATTCAAACCAGCGACTTTCTGATTGCAGCCTCTTCTGCTTTCATGCCTTGAAATTGCTCTTCAAAAGTAAAACTTGAATTCTAATAATAGCAGTATTATTACATTACTGTGTTATATTACATATCTAAATTAACTGACTATCAAAGGCTGTTAATAGAGTCTTTGTAGTTCCAGACTTGTAATCCTGCATTTCATGGAGAACAGGAATGAAACAGAAGCACTTTAGTGTTCTGGCTAATCATGATGCAATAATTGGACTGTGTTCCACTTCTCTGCCTTCACACATGGTCTTAAAATAGACCTGGGATCAGTACTGGTTGAAGCACATGTGGTGCCCTAGACATGCTTCACTTCGGCGCCCCCATTTAACGCAAAGTGGAATTGACTTGCTGGGGTGGTGCCGCCTTAGATGATGGTTCCCTAGGGTGCCGCCTCTGTCACCTAATGGGTTGACTGACACTGACCAGGATGACACATCAGTGGTCTCTAATTTCACATAGCACCGTGCCGTAGGTTGATCCACATCCAGCTAGGAAGATGAGGAGGGAAGCTTGTGGCCGGCTTCGCTTGGAGCATTCCAAATGGAACTCTGCTGGAATTTCAGTGGCTCAATGAATGTCATTGATGCATTTATTTGGAGGGGGGACGGGGCAACAGGTCACAGAGTAGGTCTTGGCAAATGTAACATCCACATCAGAGGGGCTGTCTGAGGTCTTGGGTCCTGGTTTATTTGACCTTGAATTGAGTTTAGGTCGTCTGCGCAGGTATCGGGCTGGCAGGGCACCCCCTGTTGTCTAACCTTGACATGTCCTTGCAGGCGGACCACGACCCTCACAAAAAGAGATCATATCCCTGCGAGCGTTTATGCTGCTCTTCCTTAAACAGCTCATCCTAAAGGTAGGTCCACCACGACACCCTCCACAGTCTCTCTCACGCTTTACTGTGTTATGTATTATTGCCCATTTGTCTGTGTTATCCAGTAAACTTAAAAATTTATGAGGAACAATTCCTGTGCCAGTTGACCCCCCCCCCCCATTTATAGTTTGTTTTGTTTTGTTTGTTCTGTGGGCCATTATTCAAGAAATTCTAACCCAATGGATTTTTTTTCCACCAGGGCCGTTGGGCTATTTTTTTTTCTTTCTTTATAAGGCACAGTGTTGGTTGCTTAGCATCATGTTTTTTTTTTCCTTAAACGCAGCTGATTTCCCAGTGTAAGCTGTTCCTAACTGCCCCCCCTCCCCCCCCAGAACCTGCCACTTGTCACATGACAGAGATGCGTGGGCCTCCTGGGGGCACGCTGGAGATAATGTGCTTTTAAATGCTGATATGTAAACACATTTCAGCGACAAATCACATCAGTTGTCTGGACCCTAACAAGCGTCACCCTCTGCTTGCTTTCCCTTGTCGGTCAGATCGTTAAATAGGAAATGTGCTGAAATAACTATCTATGGAAAGGAAAATAACGTAAAACTAGTGTGAACGGGCATAAAGACTTTTTATTTTTAAAATATAGGTGTTATTGTACTGAAATATTGAATGAGCAGTGGCAAACCTTAGTATCGCAGGAAAAAGTGTTCTCTTGGCAGTACTTAATCGCTTAAAGGCACATGGTGTATGTAAAGACCTGGTGGAAAATTTCTGAACAACTTTGGCAGGATCGAGGTGTGAAGGAGGATGAACTGCAGAGCATCCTCAACTACCTGTTAACCATGCATGAGGTAAGTGCGCCACTACAGCATGTGCCTGTAGCTGTCTCATTGGTTCGCGTGTTTTCAACACAGAGTCTGATTGGTCGAACATTCTATACTGAATCTATATACAGTGCTCAGCATATATGGGTAAACCCCAACAGATTTGTCAGAAAACCTTTAGTTTCCTTTCAGAATCAACATTTTCTATGGGATACTATACTACAAAATACACCCACAAATGTGGGCATTGATTGCAAACAATATGTTAATTTCACACAAAAAAAAGTTATATGTTCTAACAAATTCATTCAAGATCATGTTGCAAAAATTTTAAGTCTTAGGAGCAAAGCTAAATTTTAGACTACAAAATTCTAATTAACAAGTTATCAACCACAGGTAAGTGTAATTATTCATTAGACAGGCATTTTGGCTATAAAAGGGCATTACTTAACAGAGAAACCCCTTCCCGTTCCGTGCTGTCAGCAATGGCACCACATGGAAAAGTCACAAGACCTGAGAAAGGAAATAATTTCTTTACACAAGAAAGGTGAAGGCTATAAGATGATCAGCAAAGCTTTACGTATCAGTCAAAAAAACTGTACCAAAAGTGATACAAAAGTTTAAGAAAGATGGAACTGCAACTATCTCACAGAGATGTCCTGGCCATCCATGGAAGTTAACACCTAGACAGCAGTGTCTTCTCATGAGAAGGGTTGAAGAAAATCGCTATGCAAGTTCATTGCAGTTGGCTAAAGAAGTAGAAAGCCAAACTGGGGTGACTGTTTCCCGTGACACAATACGGTGTACTCTGCAGAGGAGTGGCATGCATGGGTTTCGTCCACGAAGGAAGCCTCTCCTAAAGCCCATGCATAAAAAAGGCCAGGGCCCATACTGAAAAAGATGAAGACTACTGGGACTCTATACTCTGGAGTGATGAGACCAAGATAAATGTTTTTGCAACTGATGGCTTCAAAACTATATGGTGTCGCAAAGGTGAGGAGTACAAAGAAAAATGCATGGTCCCTACAGTGAAACATGGCGGTGGCAGCGTCCTTATGTGGGGCTGCATGAGTGCTGCTGGTGTCAGGGAGCTGCATTTCATTGATGGCATCATGAATTCACAGATATACTGCTCTATATTGAAAGAGAAGATGCTACCATCACTCCGTGCCCTTGGTCGTCGTGCACTTTTCCAACATGACAATGATCCAAAACACACATCTAAGGCCACTGTTGCATTTCTGAAGAAGAACAGGGTGAAAGTGATTCAGTGGCCAAGTATGTCTCCTGATTTGAACCCAACTGAACACCTATGGGGAATTCTGAAGAGACAAGTGGAGCATCATTCTCAATCCAGCATCCAGGCTCTAAAAGAGGTCATCCTTGAAGAATGGAAAAAGATAGATGCAGCAATATGTCGCCAACTTGTTCATTCCATGCCTAGAAGACTTGGTGCTCTCCTTAAAAATCATGGAGGTCATACAAAATACTAGATGTAGTAGTTTTTGTTGTGGGCGTATTCATTTTTGCGTCACCTGATTTGCGTAAAACTGAAGATTTTGTAATCTGAGTTATATTATTAACCTTACTTTCATGTTCATGAGTTAAGCAAATGTTCTATAAAACTCAGTCCTGTCAAAATTTTGGAAACTCTTTTTGTGGTCAGTGAACTATTGATTAAAATCTTACTTTTCAAAGGGGGTGTCCTCATTCATGCTGAGCACTGTGTGTATATATATATAATTATGTGACAGCGGGGCCCTTTTGCAATGGCGGGGCCCTAGGCAGCTGTCTATATTGCCTATTGAGAGCGGCAGCACTGCATATATACATAGATTTGAGAGTGAAGGTTGGGATCTGAGCTAAATCAGGTGGTCCTGCCTGTAGCATTTCGTCAGGGGGGGTTAAGGGCCTTGCCATCACAAACGCAAAGCCTAAACCCACTAACTGGGGTATGGAACTCGAACCCCAAGTCCCAGATTTGTGAGGCTTCAGCACGACCCATTGCGCTGCCATGCCACCCTATTGAGATATGTGCCAGAAATATACGCTTTACTTTAAATGTTGTGTAACCATCATTGCTCAATTGCATCAACAAATTAACAGTGAAACTTCCAGTGGAATCCCGAGGACAATAGCGGTGGACCGTGAGGCTAATCAATTACTACGGATAGCTGTCAACCCAAACGGCTGGTTAATCAATGGACTTTCTTCTACGAGTTGAATTTCACAGGAGGTGGTGAGCAGCAGATTTGTGCTGTTTATTGTTGCCTCGAGCCCGGAGTCGAGCGACGAGGCAGCGTCTGGTCGTGACGGGCAGGGACGCCGCCGACCCCCCCATTGTGAAACACAGCCCACCTGCTGAAAAGACAGATGCAGCTTGGGAGGGAAGACCGAAGATCACGCGAAGGACATTTTCAACTACATGCAAATTAACACCGGCGAGAAAACTGCCGGCATAAACACTGTGGCCACATCCTCCGTTATGGCCCATGCTTTTCATGCAGGATGCTACTCGCTATGTTAGATTCATTTGTACATCATTTGGCTTATTCCCAGATGCGCTTTGTAGGAAAAATATTCACAAAGGAATACGCATAAGCAGACAGGATGCTGTCGCCACAGTAAGCACAGGTACAGCATGATGTTTACAAAAACTAAACTGGTCCAATGAGAGCCATACACAGTGGTCATATCCTAATATGCCTATATCCTTATACAGTGGCAGTTTTGAACCCAGTTCTCGCCCCATGAGCCAGTCCACATTTTCATTCTGTTGCACCACCTACACGCCTGGTTTCATATGGTACCTCGTTATAAAGCCCTTGATTACTTTGCTCACACATGCAGGTGGTAGGCTACAACACTGGTCAAGAAGAAACTTACAACATTGTGACTGACCTCCTCAGGTGATTCATACCATTGGTTCATTGACAATGCAATACAACTGAAATAACAGACTAGGTCTGTTCTCAAATGGCTGGAATTCCTTTTATTAGATTCTTTTTATTTATCGAACGTCTCAGGCCTTCATCTGTGTATATTTTCAATACTGCAAGCAGCTGTTTACTAACACAAACTATGCACAAGCATGCACAGTGATGTGGCTATGAATATCTTGACTAGCTACCAGTCATCTATCAGTTAACTTTGATGACATCGGTTTATCTTAATAATCAACTGCTTGCACTTGAAAACACACTGTAGGCCTAGAGCTGAAACATTTCTGTTACACACTTGGTGAATCTACAATATATTAAAACAAACTAAAGCCATGAGAGATTAGATGGGATCATAAGAAGTTCAAGCTCAAGACCAAGCTCGCTTGGAGAGAATTAAACTAATAGCTTAAAGTTGGTAAAAATCTCATCTAGCTGATTGGATCATTTTCATTTAGATTAGAACACTGGACCACATTGAGAACCAACACTCTACAGGAAGACCAAGTTCTCCTGTGCTGGTTGCCTGTGGATAACATTTGTACAGCTCTACTGAATCAGTCTCCAACATGAGACTCCATTGACTTCATGACTGAAATGGAGCCCCCGCCCCCCCCACCCACCACAACTTGGTAAAATCAACAGAAGGGCATCCTTCTCCCTACTCAGCAGACTCTAACTACTGTCAAACCTGTATTTCATCAGATTGAAAGTGCCAACCTGTGCAAAGGTGACATTTTGCATTTTGTCAGGGGCCCCCGAATTTCTAGCTACACTCCTGGTGCAGAGAATGGCAAGGTGGGGTGCCAGTACTCTGTTCCCCCCATCTCTCCGTCCGGCCCAACATCAAACTGGCACAAGAAGCCAAGCTGTAGGCTTTTATTCCAACCAGCATTAATTCCAACAGCTGAACCGTACAAAGGAAACCGAGGGATGAAGTCATAAGGATGCTGAAGAACGTCTTGGCCTCCATTGGACTTTGAGGAGGTCATGATTGAAGTTTTAGTCCGGTAACCAAAGAGGGAGACTTCAGAAGCATGTCAACTTTCTAAGGCCCTTTCTTCTGAACAGAAAAGCTGTAAATGGGACCCCTGGGGGCATCAGAGTGGAAAAGAAACAAACTGAGGAAGTGTAAAAGTTTGAAAACCTTTTTGAGAAGGTTTAGGCAGTCTGTTACGCAAGGACCCAGGGTTAGGCTGGAGGAGGTATATTAATCAGGTCACTTTGACGCCACATGTGCGCTTTGCTCCTGCTACTCTTGTTACCGAGAACAGATCATGTGAGGATTGTGCATGGGGCTTTGAAGCTTGCGGGTGGGAGGATAGCGGATGTAGAGGTCAGGTTAGCAGTGGAGACATGGTGTATACCGCTGCAGAGGTCAGTACTCATCCTCCGAGACTCGCATGGCATCCTTTGAGGACAACTCTCTTATAGATCATTCATAAATGCTTTAAGCAATTATGACGGTCTGAACATGGATCATGGCGCTAACCCGAACCTTATAAATAAATTAATGCAAACTGATAAAACGTTATTAATAAAAACCTGAATTATATTTATGTTTTTTGTTTAAAAAAAAAAACAAAAACAAACGATTTTTAGGCGAGGGAAATTATATCGTTTACTCACTGAGTGTTGCGATTTACAAAATCTGCCAATCAACAGCATTTTTAGACTGTGTATTTCATATAATGTCATCGGCACTGTTAGCTAAATCTTAACATGCATCACGAGGCAAAAACGTGTATTGTGAGGTGAGGAGGCTTCGACAATTAAGAAAAAAAATGAAGAGGCAGTAGGTAATATCTGAGATTTTCAAATGCAAACAGATGAGTGGACATGACTTTATGGCCCCTCTCATGCCCCCCCCCCCTGCTCAGATGCCATCCATTGGTCTGAGACATGCCTTCCGTAGGTGTGAGAAAAGTCTCATTTAGCCTTCAAGGAAAATCAAACCTTATTCATTTTGAGTTTTTTTTCCCCAACGTTTCCAAGAATGAACTAAGACTTGAAGAGACACAGCATGAGTTTCTGCCAATGTGCCCGTGATGCTGACAGCAGAGTGTGAGAGGAGAGTTCCAGCAATGCCCAGTGGCCCCCGCCGGCTTAAGCCCCCCCTTACCCAGATTTAGTCACTCCGGCTCAGCCCTTGGAAGCGTTTAAGCCCTTCACAGTGGGGACCGAGCCTCAGCACGACGTAAAACAAAGGAGCACTGACAGCCCTCGAAAACACTGACTCAGGGAGTTTCTGCTGAGACAAAAGGTCAGCGTCGGTTTAACGGAAGCCGGGGAAATGTCAAGAAAATGAAACGGACGACATTTCCCTGTCAAGTACAGAGGTGCTGTGTAACTGCTCGCTCTATAAATGCTTCACAAAAGGCTTATAAAGTCTGAGCCTTATAAGCTGACCAGAAGGTCCCATTCCTGGTTGCTATACCTGTGAAGATGCTATTTAAATATTCATCCATTCATCTTCTAAGTGCTTTTTCTGCTCACGGTTGCAAAGAGGGCCTGGAGGCTATTCCAGGCAATACGGGACAGAAACGTAGGGGGCGCCATGGATGAGATACTAACAGTAACAAAGTAGGAGTAAATAATGACAGTAAAATGATGGCTTAACAAGGATACCATCCTGGGGTGGGCATTTGGGTAGGCTGGGTGGTCCATGATTGGTTAATTTTGGTCAGTCTCTGTTGGGTGGGCACTGCTCCCCTCCCTGCCCACCTGAATCCACAGCCCTGCTATGAAGACACTCTCGAGGCCTATATATATTCGACATGGAGAGTATACCCTCCCCTGGCCTTTTGGCTGACGCACTGGGTTGTGTTCTCATTAGACCTGATCAACCTCAGATATTTCAGGTTACTGCAGTATGAAACACCATGAAAAGATTTGCATGTGTAAGATGAAGGGGTTGGGGGCTTTTTTTCTGTTAAAGTCTGGTAAAACCTGAAACTGGATCTTAGATTTTTTTCGCACTAGAGTGCATCTGAGCACACTTAAGCTGGACACTCCCCTTCGTGTGCACACCCAGGGTATACTGAAGTGTTTAAAACGCTGAATAAATGTATGGCATTTTAACCACTGAGGTCAGAAACCCATCTCCCCCAAACAGCATTTCCACCTGCAGGTCATCCTTCAGACAGAGCGATTCATTCTGCTGATTAAAATTCAAAGACGAGTTAATAAAGATCCAAAATTCACAGCAGTAAGCAGCATTTGGCTACTGCGGTAAAATCGCATTGCATCCGAAGCCAAATTAATGAACTCTCGTAAACCAGAAATTCCACATTTCCCGGCTATTCTTATTCATTATCCCTTTCTTTCTTCCAATAAAGTCTTTTGATTTAGATGAAATTTAAAGCCAAATTATAAAGAGGGGGGTGTTTTTTATTCAACAGAACCATGCTGACTGTTCCTTTTGTTACATCAAAAAAGAAACAAGACTGACTAACGACGGAGATATTTAACAAAAAAAAATGCCTTTGGCGGTAAATGGTAGGAGTTTTTAATGAATTATGGTAGAAAAAAATAACACTGTATGGCTTCCACTTAGTGCTGATCCAACAGCAGTGACAGTACAGCACAATATCAGAAAGTTACGTTTCAATCAACATGTTTATATACGTTTAGCATATTTCCTGATCTCTGAAACAGGCTGACGTTGCGAAAAGGGCATTTGTTGTCATTACGCCCCGTTAGAGAATGATTCTCTTCTCCTCTTCCCTCGCTGAAGTAAAGCCAATTGACTCCCCCTCACCCACCCCTACCATTTAGTCCATCGGTGTGAAAAACGAAACACTTTAAACAGTGGAAAAGGTGTGGAGGAGAGCAAGAAGCGGGGGGTGGGTGGGGGGCTGGGGGGGTTGGGGGGGGGG
>JAAGVU020000038.1:15346385-15388843 GCA_011763525.2 Mormyrus iriodes
CATGCCTAGAAGACTTGGTGCTGTCCTTAAAAATCATGGAGGTCATACAAAATACTAGATGTAGTAGTTTTTGTTGTAGGGTGTATTCATTTTTGCATCACCTGATTTGAGTAAAACTGAAGATTTTGTAATCCAAATTATATTATTAGCCTTACTTTCGTGTTCATGAGTTAAGCAAATGTTCTTGGCAAAATTTTGGAAATTGTTCTTGTGGTCATTGAGCTATTGATTAAAATCTTACTCTTCAAAGGGGGTGTACTCATTTATGCTGAGCACTGTAGTTCTGATTGTGTTGTTTCTTCCTCATCCGATTTTAAATCTCTTCTTAAATGCCATCTTTTCTCTTTGGCCATTGACACTCTGCAAGACACTGATTTTATTTTATTTTATTTATTATGGTTTATTTGATTTTACTGTTGTGGCTGGTATCTTGTAAGCTAGTTCTTATGTTTTTGTCTTGTTTATGTTATTTCTTTTAAATGCCTTTTTATATTTCTCGCGTCCTTTATTATCATACTTTTTATCTTGTACAGCACTTTGGTCCTCTGTGTTTGCTAGAAGTGCTAAACAAATAAAGTTGGATTGGATGGGTTTTTGGGGGGGGGAATGTGGGTTAGTACAAGAAATCTAAAGTGGGTATAAGTTTGCCAAGCAACCAAAACAATCTCATGGTTTTCCCAGAAATACCCTCTTTCTGGTTCTTTATGGTTCTTTGCAAAGTGTTTGACCTCTTTTGGCAACCTGCAGGACGAGAACATTCATGACGTGCTGCAACTCTTAGTCGCTCTCATGTCTGAACATCCCACGTCCATGATCCCTGCCTTCGACCAGAGGAATGGAATACGGTGAGTGCAGAAAGAAGTGTGTGTGTGTATATATGTATACATACTGTATATGTGTGTGTGTGTGTGTGTGTGTGTGTGTGTGTGTGTGTATACACACACACGCACATATAATATAAAAATTAAATTTGAAATATTAGTAGAATATAATACCAGGCAGACTTGATATGTGGTTTGTGTCTGTTCTCCAGGGTCATCTACAAGCTTCTGGCCTCTAAGAGTGAGAGCATTCGTGTTCAGGCACTCAAAGTCCTTGGCTACTTCCTCAAACACCTAGGCCACAAGTGAGTGTCCCCACCCCGTCTTCAGCCCTGTGTTTGCCGCATCACTGTCATTGTCCCAGTGTCAGATGCCCTTCATCGCTGTCATACATGGGGATTCTAATCATATCTGTACACGAGTTCTTATTTTTAAATAGAATTTGCATTGATAGCACTTCAAAGAGCAACAAAAACAAAAAAATTGCAAAGTAAGAAAACAGGCTACAAATAGTGTGAATTAGGCAGCATGTATTTTGTGCAGGCAATGGCAGCAGTTTGTTTCCCGTTTTTGGGGGTGGGGGGCGGGACAGGGCTGGCCAGGGTAACACGCCAAACACCTGAACCACTGTGCCAGACATGCAACTGGCATGAAAACTGGGCACTGACCTCCATGCGTCTGCTGAGCTAGATGCAAAGAATTACATGAAGGATTACATATGCTACAAACTTATTGTTGCAACATTATAAGCACAGACTGGCTGCAGTTAGATGGAAAACAGCTGTCTTGAACTGCATTCTGTGCTGTGAAACATGAGCTTCGTAAGTTAATGTAGTTAATCAGCCACTCTGACATGAATACAGGTCAGATAATGCTGTTTCTGCGATCCCAAATCAGCCGCAGCATGACTGCTTCAGATTATCCGTGAGCGATGCTTTAGCGAAATGCCCGTTTTCGGGTAGTTGTGTGTGCGTTTATGCTTGTGTGTGTATATGTGAAAGGCCCCCCTACTGGTGACGATCTGCCAACATGCTGTCCTTTTTAGGATCCAAAAGGCAAACCGAAAGGCTGAATTTGGAAAACGCAAAGAGATATGGGTTTCCCTCACCGCGGGAAGCCAGCGGTAACGGCGGCTTTGTATTTATTTACGGACCGGGATGTCGCATCACTAAATGCCTTCCGCCAGGTTTCCCGGCACCATCGGCCTACTTTGACGCCGACAGACTGACAGTTTGTTGTCGTCGATGGCAACAGTGGTCGGGTTTTTCCCAACCTAGCAACGCACTGCTGAGACGGGCTTTGTAGCCACTCGCCTGGAAAGAGGAGGCGAGGCAGCCTGGCCTGTAGGGAATTGGCCAGCTGAATTGCTACCTTGTCCTGCAAGCATGGGTGAACTTGCTCCTTCTGCCTTCCCTGGAAGGGCTGACTGCATGATTTCGGTCACGAGTCAAGAGGAGCTTCATTGACATGTCAACCATATTCGGTAACATGGCATACGATGACATTGAAATAACATTCCCCAGGATCGCAATGCTACACACATGCATAAAGTGCAGAGAGAGAGAAAAATCAAGGTATGACGACGTTAACGCGCAATGTCAGCATAAATAATGTTACAATGTTTAGAATTCAGGCGACGACAGGCACAGCAGTGCTGCACATAAATAGAATTAATGAGGGAATAATCACTTCTGAGTGATAAATGATAAATAATGGGCCATCATTGTGATGGCAATAAGTTTTTTTTTTTTGAACGGGTTCAGCTTCTGCTGGTCAAATTGATGTCCAAAAGGGCAGCATCGCCGAGTGAGCAGTGAGCTCCTGTGGCTCATTAGGGTTATTGTGACTCTCCTCTGTTCTCAGAATCACGTTCAGAAAGGCTCAAAATTATTTTATTGGTTTGCACAGTTGACACTACTTGATACTTTGACCTCCAGTCCTAGAGACTGAACTCATTACCTCTTTAATTGAGCTAACTTACTAATTTATAACGCCGTGTGCTCCTGTGACCCTGCTTAAAATAAGCAGTTGGAAGATGGATGGTTGGATAATAGGAGGCCTGTGTGAGTGTGGTTGCAAGTGAATGAGTCTATACACAGCGAAACGTATGAAGATCCATGGTCCAGGGCAGCCGTCTTGACTTAGTTTTATACTTTTTTTCCGTATATAGCTTTGTGTTCAGGGAAGAAAACCAGGTTAAATGTCTATTAGAGACCAAAATCCTTTCGGGACACGTGACCTTAACCACTATGCCACCTTATGTATTCATGCATATTTACATAATAATGGAGATGGTTTCCGAATTATGATGGCTTCGTATTTTATGAGAGCCCCACCGTGGGTTCCACAAACAAATGTTTCGGTGTTATTCCTTCATCAGTGTGTTATTTCAGAAGTACAATGGGTTGTTTAAACAGACAGAACAATTGTACTCACAACCCATTGTGCTTTTGTGCCTGGAACCCAATTTGGGGCTTTAATAAAATACAAACCATCAGATTTCAGACCCAATCTCCATTATTTTGTTGCTTTACAGTGTCTACAAATTGATGGCATTGGCGTTGGCAGAGCGCAGTGTTTGAAGTTTTTTCTGATGAATGTGGATTTACTAAATGATAGCGTATAATGGAATGAGTGTGCTAAGCATGATGCGATTAGATCGGTGATCGCCAACCAGTCGATCACAAAGAAACCTATCGCTCCCCCGCCCCACTGTGGCCACTCTGTAGCTCCGCAGAATTTGTCCCCTGTAAAATTAGCTCGCACTCTAAAGACGGATGGAGACCACGGGGTCAGATATGGAGACACGGAGAGACTTTCTATGTGCTGCCACTCACTGCACGGCTGCACGTAGCTGTCAGGAAGCGGGTTACCCCAGGCTGACCGTGCGTCCTCCACTTCAGTCTTACTTTCAGTCTTAGCTGTAGACTTTTCTCCGCAAGAGCGTAGTGTTTCTGAAATTCTGTCCCCCCCTTACATTTCCACCAATCCCACAGGAGGAAGGTGGAGATCATGCACACCCACAGCCTCTTCACCCTCCTGGGCGAGCGCCTGATGATGCACACCAACACAGTCACCGTCACCACCTACAACACACTCTATGAGGTATGGGCCACTATTTGCTCTGCTCTTTGTTGCTGTTGCTGCAGCTGCTGTCATTGGGACCATAGAAATGGAAGGTTCTATCTAACAAAAGGTGGGGCTTGAGGTGCTTGCAGGCTTAGTGACACAGAATTCCACCTGCTTTGTGATGAGTGACAGTAAAGCTTCCAGCCAGTGAATGCCTTTGATATCGTTTTAAATATGAATGATGTTATTGTAGTTTTTGGTATAATTGCGGCTTTTGCCAACATTCAAGGTGAAACTGCTTGTTTTGTTTGCATGCAGATTTGTCCCCTGCTTTGTGTCCCTCATGTGCTCCTCCCACAGATTCTCACGGAGCAGGTGTGCACCCAGGTAGTCCATAAGCCGCATCCGGAACCCGACTCCACTGTGAAGATTCAGAACCCAAGTGCGTTTCCCCCCCCCCCCCCCCTTTTTCTGTCTCTGTCTCTCTTTCTTTCCCTCTCCCTCCCTTGCTCTCTCGCTGTTTCTTTATTTCTGTCTTTCTCTCCCTCTCTCTCTCCCTTGCATTCTCTATCTCTTTGTCTCTATCTCTCCTTTGCGTTCTCTCTCTCTCTCTCTCGCATACACGTATACACTGCATCGTGGGGATCCACTTTAATGGAAATAGGCCACATTCCAGGTGGCTCTTCACTGCTTTCTGATCACACTTGCATGATATTCCTCCGTTTTTCTCCTTAACAGTCTAATTTAATTATTAGCCAATGATTTTATCCAGAGACACTTACCGTTAAAACAAACAGCAATTTCTAAATTGCCGATGCTGGGTCTTCTTACTGTAAACTTTGGGGTGACTTGCTCGAGTAGCAGTAGGGCTTTCCTTGGAATTTGAGCCAATGACCGTCTGGTTGGGTGTTTAGCTCTACTACACTCCTTACCTTGTGTGAGAAGCTGTTGTGGACCTGGGTTGGTAACTGGAAGCCCATGGCTGCCTGTGCTCATCTCATACCAGTGATCCTGAAGGTTGTGGCCACCCTGCTGAAGAACTCCACCCCAAGCACCGACCTAATGGAGGTCCGTCGCCTCTTCCTGTCTGACATGATCAAGCTGTTCAGCAACAGCCGTGAGAACAGGCGGTGAGAGTTCACACACATCTCTACACCTCTGTAAACATACATTCACAGTCAGGGAGATTGAACGTGGCCTTTCTCTTCCACAGAAACAGATGTAGCCCCTGGTACCTTCTGCCCACTCACATGTTTTTGATGAAGTTCCACCTAATTGTTCTATCCAGTTCAACAATTCGCACATGGGAATAAAAATTTAAAGTTTAATTTTAATGCCTTCCCTCCCCAAACGACCTCTTTCACCTTCTTCACTAATCATACAAATAATTATTTTTTTCTGTTTTTCTTTCTTTTGTCCAAACATGAGTTGTATGTGTCTCTCCATGGAGGTGCCATGAGTGTCAGTCCCACTTTTACTAGAGTTTGTGCAATTAACGGCATTAGTCATACTATTAAATGGTCTTTATTGTGATTTTTGCACTGCATTTTTATTTATGATCCCATAAGTTTTTATAGCCCTCAGAGTCTGGGCCTCCTGATCCTCCTTTCTGTCATAAATCATTAGAGATTTAATAATAGAAACCCACTAGAAGCCTGTTACGGGGGATGATGGTGCAGCTGTTTTGTTAAGGTAGAACATTGCCCTTTTGTGACCACAGCAGGGGGCTTTTTAAGGCCCGAGTGTTAATTAGGAGTTGGCTATCTCTGTGAGCCAGGTGCCTCCTCCAGTGCTCAGTCTGGCAGGACTGGATGTTCTCCCTGGGTTACATCAACCCCAAGAACTCTGAGGAGCAGAAGATCACAGAGATGGTCTACAACATCTTCCGCATCCTGCTGTATCACGCCATCAAGTATGAATGGGGTGGCTGGCGTGTCTGGGTGGACACGCTGTCCATTGCGCACTCCAAGGTGAGAGTGAGAGAATGGTGAAGAACATCTCCCTCTACTGGTCTTACTGATGTATTGGCAAGTGCACTAATCGCCGTTATGTCTGCCTCAGGCTGGAGACTCATTTATCCATCCAGTTATATAAACTCAGATTGTTATTAATAGCTTTTTTCAAATTGCCACTTATTTTTGGCAGAACGAGTTACACATTTTCTCTGGAGCGTCATGGCAACGTGTCCTTTCAACGGTGTCAGGATTCAGATACACGTGTCATCACACAACTCAGAAGCACATAATCTGCCATTAAGTGTTCAGCCGAGCATTATATAGACTCATTAGCCGTGGCCTTGAGATTGGCATCTTTGGATGATCTCTAGTGAAGCTCTAGTTTTGATAGTGACAGTGGGCTGCAAATCGCATACAAAGATGGCACATGTCTTCTTTCAAGTGAAACATCTAAAGTATGTTTAACTGCAGATGCCATGTGTTCTAGCATCTTCTGGGTTTTAGATAAGGCTTTTTGTCTCACTGTTTTTTTTTTTCTGTGAAGAATTATTTTTCATGATTTAAACCAGTTGTTAGAGGTGTATGGGGAAACTTCATAATTTGTTGCATTGCCTAGGTGACTTATGAAGCTCACAAGGAGTACCTGGCCAAAATGTACGAGGAGTACCAGCGGCAGGAGGAGGAGAACATCAAGAAGGGCAAGAAGGGCTCTGTCAGTACCATCTCCGGCTTGTCTGCCCAAGCCCCCGCTGTCAATGGCAGCATCGAGATACGCGAGAACGACGATGGCTCTCAGACTCAGACACCTGAGAGCGAGGTGGACTACCCCGAGAGCAACGACTCACGGAATTTGCTGGCTGAGGGAAAGGGGTCGAGCGGGGCAGCTGGCGGGGCAGAGCGGACTGCTGCTGTTTCTGCCTCCGCCGGGGTCCGTGTCGAGGTGCACGACCTGCTGGTGGACATCAAGGCGGAGAAGGTAGAGGCCACTGAAGTGAAACTAGACGACCTGGACATGTCCCCAGAGGCAGTGGCAGGAAGTGGGGTGGCTGAGAACGGGGCGCTGACGGGTGTAGACTCTCTCTTGGATAGTGTCTATTGTGCCGCTGTGGGCCAGCTGACGCCTGAGCAGAGTGCGGTAGATGGCGATGATTCAGGCCCGCTGATCACATTAGCCGATGAGAAGGACAGTGTGCCCAGTGGTAATGGCTTCCTGTTCGGCCGGGTACCTGGTGGTCCCGAAGGGAAGTTGCTACCTGAGCTGGCGTCAGCCGAGCCGCTGGTCCACACTGGCAGCGCCAGTGATGACTTGAGCCTGCTGGCCCACATGACCACAGCTGGCTCTGACATAGTATCACCAGCTGTCACGACACCCAGCCTTCCAGAGGATGGGGATTTCAAACTGCCAGCAGCTCTGGCAGACATCAGTGCCATTGCAGAGGCCGAAGGGACTTCGAGGGGATCCGAACATGCTGAGCTGGCCATGGAGGCGGACCCCTCCTCTTCTAGGAAGGAGGGTGGGATCGATGCAGCCAGCACCACCTCTGACACCGAACGGTCGGATGATGGCAAGGACAAGGAGATGAAGAAGATCCAAACCACGGCCACAACACAGGTGTGTAGGGTACAGCTAATGTTGTTGCTCTGTAAGTCTGATAGGATCAGTAAACTTCTCGATAAATATTAAGCAGAAGAGTAGGGCTGGGTGACAAAAAAGTAACGAAAATTATCCCTATATAATTATCCATGATGTCAATAGCACAAATGCTCGATGAAAGTTAGATATAATTTAAGACCCAACATATCGCTAGTTATACCTTTTGCATCACAATGAAATGATGTCACTTTCCCTGTGACCAGAAATGGAGCACAAGTGCAGACAGCCATAAAAACACAAACTGGGGATTTGTTGAACAAATAATAGAATGGAGTAGGTCAGGCAGGCAGACGAAAGACCACACAGTCAAAACAACAGGGCACCTAACTGGTACAGCAGACAAGTCCAAAGCAACCTGTCCAATATGGATAATCCACAGAAATCCAAAACCAGTCCACAGTACAATTCAGTCTATGGCAAATACACACAGTAATAATACACAGAGAATTCAGAAACGCTAGGAAATTGCGAGTTGCGACCTTTTGTCGGCACTGATTAAAATACCCTGTTCAACTTACCTCAGATTTCTAAAATGTGAAATGCTGTTTGACAAATGTTTCTCACCTTCTGTTGGTAAAGATTAGTTTAAAGCAACATTTAACCATCTGGTTTCTTCAACTTTTACTCAGGAGCAAAAATCAGCCTGTATACATTCAAACATTTGACATTTATTGTGATAATTATCAATATCGCCTATTTTATCATGATAATATTTTTGGCTGTATTGCCCAGCCCTACAAAGGAGTGCCATTGACACGTTTACATTTTGAAAATTATTATTATTAAATTGTTAGGTTAGTTTGAACATCATCGGTGGACTGCCCTTTATAATGTAAGGAAACAAGCCGGCTTTGATCAAAGTAATAAGGCTACACCTTTCTTAGCTTCAGAAACATCCGTGGTTTAAGGCATGCAAGACCAAAGGCTGTGAAGACTGAGATGTACGGAAACTATGCTTATATCTATAGTGTTATAGTCAAGGAAGCATGAGCTCAGTGTCACATAACAAATGTGACCTAAGGGTCAAGTGGCGGAGCAGTAAACTTGGGTAACCCTGCTGAATATCTTTGACCGCTTTTGAAATCCATGACTCGGGGTCAGATCAGATCAGGTGTCATCGTAACCCAAAGGTAGTGAGTCAGCCAGGTCCTACGAAGTACAGGAGTAGAAGGCAGGTCAGCGCTCCAACCTGGGCCAGGCTGGTTGGGACTGAATCAGATTGTGCATGTATGTGATGGTGCCAAAAATGAGGGTCGCCATGTTGATGTGGTTAGAACCATAACTTAATATCAGTGCAGTATTGAAATGCCTTTCATGGATCTAATGAAGGTACCCAGGGGTACAGAGAAGAGAAGACTTTTATGGAGTGAATTGGGACATGAAATCAAGGCCATGGTCGTAGCAGTGGAGTAGATAGGTTTATGCTTTCTTTCTTGTCTTTGTATCTACTCTGGGCTTCCCAACTGTGTAGAAGTCGAACCCTATAAATATCTAGGGAGGCCAATCAGCTGGTCCATTGGGTGAATATTGCTGTGATGAATGTACCTAGTGAATCGAGAAGAAACTGCATAGTCCGCCTGGGAAACCCTCAAGAGACACCAGTAAGATCAGCAGTTCGGTGACTGCTTGTTATATCTGACCCCTGCAGGCCCTCCACAGCCGCATGGCCAGTCAAATGGAACGGGACCTACGAGTGGACTTGGGCTTCCGGGGCATGCCGATGACCGAGGAGCAGCGGCGCCAGTTCAGCCCAGGCCCGCGGACCACCATGTTCCGCATCCCAGAATTCAAATGGTCACCTATGCACCAGCGGCTCCTGACTGACCTGCTCTTCGCCCTGGAAACAGATGTGCATGTGTGGCGGAGGTCAGCATCTAACTGGGACTACCTGTGTGTGCTTGGACTCCTTAAGGGATGAGGCCCCAATGCTTATTCAGCGAGCAGAGCTGCTTAGGAAATAACGATTGGTACCCAAGTATTATCCAGAAAAAAAAAGTTTTCATTGAGAGGTAGATATGTTCATAGCATTGAAGAAAATAGCTGGCACAGGGTGTAGAGCTAACCTAGATTTCAAGCAGCCAATCTTGTCCTTCTCGTGCATAACTGGTAATAGAAAGATTTTTTTTTCTGCAGTATTAGTAATTGAACCCTTAAGAAATGGTACATTTAACAGATTCTCTCACTTCTATGCAGCCATTCCACCAAATCTGTCATGGATTTTGTGAACAGCAATGAGAACATCATCTTCGTGCACAACACCATCCACCTCATCTCTCAGATGGTGGACAACATTATCATCGCTTGTGGAGGCATACTTCCGCTGCTCTCTGCTGCCACCTCCCCTTCTGTAAGTAGGACTGTACTGCCACCCAGTGGCAGACTTTGGTCACTGCATCTCATTCTGTGTTTCGCTTTCGCCCATAGCTCCTGGAGCCAGTTCTGAAGGTGTCAGGCTATCTGTCGCACCTAATGAAAAATGCACCATGCCCATTTGAAACTGGGCCATTTATAAAATAAAAGCGATTTCTCTTCCGTTATATTTGTATATATTATTCACTAGTGCTACAACAAATATTTGAGATATTTGAAAGACGGCCCTCCAGGCACTTCACGAGAGTGCTCAAGAAGCTCCAAAGCATGGGAGCATATCCAAAATGTTTGTAGAGGTAATTTTGCAGTAAAACCAAATATTGGAATATTCAAGAGAAAAAAAAATAGCCAAATATTCAATAGTTGCAGTCCTATTATTTATCTTGTTTGGATTTATGTTACCAATGGAATTACTGATGATGCAAAAAATGCTTGCGCTAGTGTTACCATATTTCATTATGTGTGAACTTAGCACAGTGCCTGAAGTCTTCCATGGCTTTGGAAGCCTACAGCACTCCAGCCAGACCCCTCCCCTGCCATTTCACCACAGATGCCGTATAAACATGCCCAGTGTGGTTTTAGGGCCCCCTAACAAACAGCACCCTGCCTTAAAGGCTCCTATTTATTTATTTCCATTCTTAGATCTGTTACACGCTTTCTGCCTCAGGTGCGGCTCCTCGGCTCCTTTGATAAGCTAGAACATTAGCAGACTTTTTATTCTTGAGTGACTGCACTGGGTTCTGCCCAAAATTTTCTTAGATTTTAATCCTCTTTTATGTTTTTTTTCCTGTGTTCTTTTCTGTTGTACTTTCGTCTGTTTTTCTTTTGTCTGTTGCATGTGCAGAGTTCAAAGGTTAGTACGGACGCTGTAAGTTTCAGTTTCATTACATTTATCTAAGATTAAACGTTTCAGACTGCGCCGTTTGTTAGAAATTTGTTGTTTTGCTGTTCTCTTGGGGTGTGTGTTGTGCTATGAATGTGTTTTTCTGCTGTGAAGTTTTCACTTTCTCAGGCTGAAACAAAGTATAAGAACTTGAAATGTGTGACAGTGCCCCAGTGTAGCTTAGATGGCGTGCAGTCATGGCCAGGTGATGGATATAATTGCCACTAGAGGGCACACCTCATTGCATGCTGCAGTGAGGAGACAGGGACCCTTGCTCTGAGGTTTCCGTGATTGCTTTCCTCTACTGGTCTGTCCCCCTTTGTCAACATGGGAGAGGGATGGAAGATCCTCTCCTGAAAAAGTGGCAAAGTCGGGAGAGACTGCTCCCATGCCTGGGGATGGGGGCCCAGGGGGCGAGGTGGGTACTTGCAATAATGGGGCCTCACCATCTGTACCACTGCTAACTGCTGTCTTGAGTATGCCCTCACTCCACTTTTATTGGTCCTCTCACCTC
The DNA here is from genome assembly GCA_011763525.2 of Mormyrus iriodes. Lineage (NCBI taxonomy): Eukaryota > Metazoa > Chordata > Actinopteri > Osteoglossiformes > Mormyridae > Mormyrus > Mormyrus iriodes. The sequence goes on from JAAGVU020000038.1 coordinate 15,357,652, forward strand.
CCTTTAGTGTTCTTCCCCAATCAATGTCCACTGTTCCTCACATTGCCCCGCCCACTGCATTTTAATTGGTCCTTCCAGCCATTCATTCCTTTCCCTGAGAGCTGCAGCTCAGATGGAGACAGGACTGAAGACACTTGTGGCTTACTGTGTTCTGTGGTGTTTGTCTGTTTATCTCCCAGATATATGTTCAGCAAACAGGCCAGTGGCTTTAGAATCAGGTGTTGTTTGGTGATTTGATATATAACACTTCGTAACTGCAAAAGCAATTTAGAATCTGAGACAGTGGAGCTCCACGGTGGTGTGGCTCCTCCTCTGTCTCTTACCTGCCTCAGTAAAGTATTTCTGGTAGGTGTAGATGGAGGATTGGGGTTTCACTGGAGTCCCTGCTTCTCTCCTAATGTCTGTAATCGTAATGAATTACACACTAAACAGATTTATCCTGCAACATCCTGACGAAACCATCCAGTGTGTTATCCAGTTATCAGTTCACTGGCAGTGGCTGGTTTGTCGAATGAGCTGCCATTTCCCTAAGTCTCACGATGAATCCCCCCTGCCATCGTCCCTATGCCCTGATGCAGACGGAGCTGGAGAACATGGAGACCACACAGGGCATGTCCCCAGAAACTGCGGTGACCTTCCTCAGCCGCCTGATGGCCATGGTGGACGTGCTGGTGTTTGCCAGCTCTCTCAACTTCAGTGAGATCGAGGCAGAGAAGAACATGTCCTCTGGGGGGCTGATGCGGCAGTGCCTGCGGCTGGGTGAGTGCGTGCGTGTGTGATTGCATGCAGGCGTGCATACCTGCAGGTGTGCGTGTATGTGTTTACACGCCGGTGTGCAGGTGTGCGTGTATGTGTTTGCATGCTGGTGTGCATGCGTGCAGGTGTGTGTGCGTGTGTGCATGTGTGTGTGTGCGTGTGTTTGCATACAGGTGGACATGCCTCCAGGTGTGTCTATGTGTCTGTTTGCATACAGGTGGACATGCCTGCAGGTGTGTGTGTGTGTTTGCATACAGGTGGACATGCCTGCAGGTGTGTATGTGTGTGTGTGTGTGTGTGTGTTTTTGCATATAGACGTACATGCCTGCAGGTGTGTGTGTGTGTGTGTGTGTGTGTGTGTGTGTGTTTTTGCATATAGGTGTACATGCCTGCAGGTGTGGATGACGCTATGCTCTCTCTCTCTTGCCATGATGCCAGTGTGCTGCGTGGCTGTGCGTAATTGCCTGGAGTGCAGGCAGCGGCAGCGGGACCGCACCACCAAGCCCCCTCTCTCCAACAACAAGGCCCAGGACAATCCCAACCTCCCTCCTGCTAGCAAGGTACACCCCCCCCCCCCCATACAATCTGCATGGTCCAACCTGAGTGTTCCGGAACCACATTCTTCATGTTCATACTACATCACACGCAATAATCTGTTCTGAATAATAATAATGTCACTGCCACCATATAATGCAGCATAGTCCAGCGTTTTACAACTTGAGTTACAGATTTTATTTCCTGTGTGAGATGCACCTACAGTCAACAAATATTACTTAGTGCTGATTACATTTCTAGAGTTATTGTGTCATATATATATTGTTATTCGACTTGGACTGTACCAGCAACACATTTATGCCTTTATGTGTTACACATTACTACACAAATAAACTCCGGACAGGTTTAATATGTGCTTGTTAACTAAGACTTGATTTGTGTAAACAGTACTGTGCAAAAATCTTAGGCAGTCAAAAAGATGTTTAAATGATCTTCATTGGTGTAAAACTGTGATGATATTTCTGTCAAAGAGTGTTGGCTTATTTGCAGCAACCATTCAATACACCCATGTATTTTTTTTTTACCCAACCACTAGCACACCTCGCATGTCTAATTAGTACCTCCTTACCTTTTTAAAGCCTCTTTTATTTGTTCATTTTGATTAATCAATTGATTGATTAAGTGAGCTGATGGTGGAATTTAACAAATACGTGGAATGACTGTGGTGCCCCTGAGGAGAGGTTTGGGAACTGAAGCCGTGTTCATCTAGCCATCCAGCAAGATATCAATAAATTTATGGAGAACAGAAGAAATTGTTGTTAGTTTTTATTGTATTCATCTTAAATGATGCTCTAATGATGAATTGTGTTTTTTTTAAAGCAAATGAACACTTACTTTCAGATAAGTTTAAACATTTAAACAACTAAGACTTTTGCACAGCACTGTATATTTGTAACCTATTTAAAAGTACTTAGCCTAGCCTTTGAACATTGCCTCTCTCTTTCAGATGTTTTATGGAATAGCTAGATTTAATGGTCAGTCTCTTGCAGTCAGGGTGGCCATTTCCGTCTTTGTCTGTCTGTGCATTCGCCTATCCGTTCAGTCGGTATGAATTGGCATGTGCTGAAGCCAGGTGGGTTTGAAAACTCTGCTGTTCTGCTATTCCCTGCTTTAGACTGCCATAGAGAATGTCCCCAGTAACCTTTCTCCCATCAAGGACCCTGACAGACTTCTGCAGGATGTGGACATCAGCCGCCTCCGGGCCGTTGTCTTCCGCGACGTGGTGAGTGTGCTCGCGGGCATGGCGCGTGTGTGCCCGTTGTCCTCCGTGACGCAGTGAGTGTGCTTGCGGGCATGGCGCGTGTGTGCCCGTCGTCCTCCGCGACACAGTGAGTGTGCTCGTGGGCATGCCGCGTGTGTGCCCGTCATCTTGCGCGACGTGCTGAGTGTGCTCGTGGGCATACCGCGTGTGTGCCCGTCATCTTGCGCGACGTGCTGAGTGTGCTCGCGGGAATGGCACACGTATGCGCCGCATCTGGAAAGCCTCAGCCACTGTCTGAGATATGACGTCTGCCCATCTTCCCCCCTTCTTTCTCTGTCTCTTTCTACTTTCCTGTTTCTCTCTCTCTATCGCTTTCTCTTTTTATCTCTCTCTCTGTTTCTATGTATCTCTCTCTTTCTTTCTCTGTCTCCCCATCTTTCTCTCTCTCTCTCTCTCTCCATCTTACTCTGTCTCTCTGTCTGTGTCTCTTTCTCTTTCTCTGTCCCCTCCACCCCCAGGATGATAGCAAGCAGGCCCAGTTCCTGGCCTTGGCCGTGGTCTACTTTATCTCCGTCCTGATGGTGTCCAAATATCGGGACATTCTGGAACCCCAGAGAGAGATTACCAGGTCAAGCAGCCTGTCCGGACGGAGCATTCGGCAGGAGATCAACTCGCCCACCAGCACGGGTGCGTGGCTACACCCTGCTGTCTCCACATTTGTGCCAAACCACCACCTGTTCCTCTAAGCAATCCTGAAATGAAACACAGAGAACATAGCAATGTGATCGGCAGGAGATAGGGTCTTGCCACCTCGTTAGTGTGATTTATGAGCACTGCTAATTGGTAAAGCTACAAATAGGCCTGCTGTTTAGAGTGCTGAGAAAGCACTGATGCAGGGCCTTTATCACAGAATGGGAACAGCTCGTGGGAGTTGCACAAAAATGTTGTGAGGGCAGAACGAAGAATGATTAGCTGAGAGAGATAACCAATCAGGTTGTAGAGGAGGTGGGTCTAAGCAACTAGAGGAGGCGGAACTAGAAACAGATTTTTATAAAAATCTGTGACTGCAATCAAAATACTATAAACACCAAAAGTCATGTATTTTGTTTGGTTATTTATGGTTAAGGTTAGGGCTGGGTTGGGCTTAATGTCGCTGTTGCGAATTCATCATCGAAATCAATGGACGGTCCCCACAAGTATATGAATACAAATTATTGTGTGCATGTTACAGAGAACCCGTCGGCCCTGGCAGAGGTGGGCCAGGAGAAGGAGATAGGGCCTCCTCTGGAGGAGGTGCCCTTGGAGCCCTCATTGCCGCACACGGACTCTGGCATCGGCGAGGAGCAAGTGTCCACTATGCTCAATGGCTCAGACATGGAGCAGGCCGCTGCGATCTCCTCGGCTGCGGCCGCCTCTGTTGCCATGGTGGGGCCCATGGTCGGGGGCCTGGATGCCATGAGTGAGCTGCTAGGCACGCTCTCTTCAGAAGTACACAAGTCTCGCGAGAGTCTGGCCGAGTCGCCCGCCATGGGTGTGACTGTCATGGAGGCGCTCAAGCCCGCCCCGTCCATCTCCAGCATCTCCCAGGCCAACAAAGGAATCAACGTGAAGGAGATCCTGAAAAGCCTGGTGGCAGCCCCTATGGAGGGCCCTGAGGCAGGCCCCGAGCCCCTGCCCTACCCGGATCCTGCCATTAAAAGAGAGGCACAGGCTGCTCTGCCGATGCAGTTCCACTCCTTTGACCGGTAGGTGGTGGGGTCTCGTCAGGCATGGTTTGTGGTGATTAGCAGTACAGTCATCCCTTCTGCACCACAGGGGTTAGGGCCTCCCTACAGTCTGGAAAAATCGCGGAAAATTTTTTTGTTCCCCTTGGCAAGCAAACCAAGCATGCAGGTGCAGTGAGGCGAAGCAAATAGATACGAAGATCACTGCGAGATGCTGTGTGAGACACTGCCGTAAACACACTTGGCGTCCTCCAAAACAGCACTGTACATATATTTATCTGCATTTATGAATCATTAAACTTTTTGTATGTCGCCTGCTGGGTCAATCTTAATAAGTTAGCCAGCTGGAGGGGTGTTAACATGAGAGATATGCACCCATACATTTCAAAAATATAAAACCCTATAAACTGATTCTGCTGCCGGACAATAATTGGACATCGCTCTCATTTTCCATATGTGGGATTGGTTGGGTGTAAATGGTTTACTTATGTTATAGTCAGAGAGAGCATTTTTCTGAACTACAGGCGTGTCGTCTGAAGTCACGTGATCATATACAGTCGCCCAAGCACACGCTTATTAATCTTAAGATTAATCCTTTCCTTTCCTATAGCAACTCAATTAGGACAGCATTGTTAATAAAATATGCCTTGGATAATCTATACATCATTCATGAGCACTCAGCCAATGAATTATTAATAGGAAGAATTAACATTTTGCCACCCGCCCTTATCTGTTACTTTAATGGAACCTTTAATGGACCAGTTATCCACGAGGTTCTGGTTTGTGATACCAGCTGAAAGAAACGTGGAAGATAAGACGTTATCTTTGAATTACCTAATTTGATTGTCTGCCACGTTGGATGTCTGCAAGCATACGGCAGGCCGTAGATAAACGAGGTGGTTGTCACTTCTCAGACACCGGCTGAATGTCCAAGGCAGCTCTGCAAGTGATTTATGGTTTTGGCTTGTTTTGGCATCAGCGTTTCTCTATGGATCAAAGTCATCTAGTAAAATCACAATGGAAGCTCTCGAAAAAGCCCAGCATGTAGTTCTTTTGTGGGTGGGACCTACACCTTTACAGAAGGACAGCCCCTTCCCTCTCTGTCGCACCTTCACCCCTGTCTGGGAACCTGTCTGTCTGCAGGGAACCCCTGCCAGTCACCCCTCCCCCCCTCCCCTGAATGCAAGTGCAGAGTGTCCGTCTATAAATAAACATACCAGCGCACTTCCTTAATTGAGCCACTGTCCACGATATTTACATTTGCTGTTCCGTTGACTCAATTAATTCGCTTCCGCAAGCCACAATTAACCTTTCTTGCAGTGAGGTCATCCTGGCAGGTTCAGGGGAGGGGAGCTGGGAGTGGGTTTGTGGGGGGGAGGGGGGTCCAGCAAAAGTGCCACAGTCTACTCCTTCACTGAAGTCTTGTGGTGCCTGGCCTCACTTTTTTGGGGGCTTTTTTGCAAATTTGCAGTGGTATAGAGATGGCTCTGGGCTTCCTGACCCAGAGGGACGTTGGATCACAGTTTTATACAAGATAAATAGTTGTCCAGTGTTGGGGAAGTTACTAACAAAAATAATCCATTACAGACAAAGGTGGAAAGTATACCAACCAGCTGAGTACTCTGTGAATGTGACTCTTTATACTCAGCTGGTTGGTTGAAACACTAACCTTGGTCTGGATTTGTACTTTCTGGACCCGACCTTTCCACCTCTGTCTGTAATCAATTACTTTTGTGAGTGACTTCCACAACACTGTAGTTGCCATGTACATATGCAGAATGCATGGTCCTTATTGTGTATATTGTTTACTGGCTTTAGATAAAGTACTTTTTCTTTCCCATGAAACTTTGAATATGTGTGTGATGGCCAAAGCTCTATAATTCCACAGCAGTATGCACTCTAATCCTGCGTGATGATTGACCTGTTGCTCTTCCCTACAACTCAGTGACTGATTTAATACTAAATCCCAGTCTGGAGTCTTTCCTCTAGCACCTGTACTCCGTTCCTGTGTCTGACACTGCGGTTTACCCTGCTCACCAGGAGCGTGGTGGTGCCGGTGAAGAAGCCCCCCCCCGGCAGCCTGGCTGTAAACACAGTGGGCACGCCCACCACCGGTGGGGGCATGGTCTCCGGAAGCACCCCCAACATCTTTGCTGCGGCCACAGCCACGCCCAAAAGCATGATCAACACGACAGGTGAGCCGTCTGCTTGTCACACATCTGGCTTGGTATTCCAGTATAGAGTTCAGATCTTCACTCAAACACATTTCACAGTACTGTGCAAAAGTCATAGGCAGTCAAAGAAAATGTTGTTTAAATGATCTTCTTGTTGATGTAAAACTATATTTTGTCTGTCAAAATGTGTCAGCGTAACAGTTTCAAAACTTCTCCTAAAACCAGTCCAGTATTGTTCAGCAACCATCCAATACACCCCTGTATTTTTTGACTCCACCATTACCCCCATTTTCTTTGGCTAATCAATATCTCTTTGAGTTAAATTAATTTACTTAATTAAATATCTTGCTAGTGATAAATTTTAACGCGTGCATGGAATGACTGAGGTGCTCCTGAGGACAGGTTTGGAAACAAAAGAAATGTTGTTCTTATCATGCAACAAAATATCAGTAACATTTTGCAGAGCAGAAGGAATTCTTGTTTGTTTTTTATTATGTTACTGTTACTTTTCATTCGTTCTAAAGTAAAATTATTTTTCTTTCTGAGCAAATATACACTTATTACCCTGATAAATAGCCTTATGCATTTTTTTGCCTGCCTAAGACTTTTACACAGTACTGTGTACAAATTGCTATATAACAGCTGGTAAAACAGCAGTCAGTTCATGGTTGGATTATTTAGGGCTGACACCTTATTCACATGGTCACTTCAACACAACAGCTGCAAAGGTCACTACCTTGTAGTAGGTTGTTCTAATGGAGTTGGCAAATACCCACTGGCACTGTTTGGATCCTGATTGCACATCAGGAGGCCAGAAGAGACTGCTCTTCATGTCCGAATCGTTTCCTGAAACAGTCACTTTGTCTTTGTGTCAAATATAGAATTGAGCACAAGTGTCTAATAGAGGGTTTTTATATGGAGATTTATTTCTGAACACACTCCCGCTTGTTGTAATTCATCATCATTTAATTTGAATAAGCAATGGAAAATTGAATCATCAGTGGAAATTATTTCCCTTTTGAAGACATGCAGGGGATTATATAAGCATTTAATGAGTGTTAATGGAAGTCAAGGGGATTACCGTCCCCTCCCAGCTGGTCTGCTTGAAGTCGGGGACCATTCAGACCACTTGCAGTGACACATGCCAAACACTAGATGGCCCCTTTCTCATTGTATGTGAAGAACCAATAGAGCTGTCCACAGAAGATGTAAGCATATGACCACATTTGAAATCGAGTGTTGCATCATTAGCTTTTCTGTTGTTGCTTTTTAAATCTGGAAACACTAGGGAAATAGGGAAATCTTGTGCATTCTGCATTTGTGTATGTAATGGATCTTCACAATATCTAAACAATATATAAACAAAAGTATGTTTGGCACCCTGTGTCAAAGCAACATATTTCTTAAATAAAGGAATCGTCGGTGGAAGACAGTCTTTGTGAAGTTTTTGGTATCATCTTTTAACAACCAAATAAACATGCAAGGGTCTGTAGAGAGGCTCAGTGTTTTAAAATTAATCTTGAGCTGTTAAGCAAGTAACCAGGCAACTTTCACACAGCACACAAGGCTGGCTTTTGTGTGTGAATCTGAAAGGTGACTCTCCAACCTCTGCCTTCTGATTTATTTGTGGCAACATCCTTCTTCTAAATCATAACATCCTCCCTCTCTCCCCACCCTAACAAATCTGTGCTTTGCTCGATTATACAGAGGCTATTTTATCACAAGAAACAACAAGGGTGGATTATTCGCTAAACTCTGCTGAGGTTTATTTTTACACTTGCTGCTAATGAGCAGCATGATGCAGCAATAAAACAGCCAGCCTGTTTCATTCCTGTTCTATTTCTGGATTATCAGCCTCATATGTTCCTGCCCCTGTGTGTACTGTTAGACTGCTCCTTTGACCTTACCTGCTAACCCCCCCCCCCCTCCCCCAGCTGCATAGTGGTTATATGGCACAGGCTAATGTTGAACACTTTGAAAGGGAAGCCAGCTTTTGGCTATCTCTACCAGGGCCTCCAGCCTCTTTGCGGTTAAATTCATTTACTGTTTGGTCCAGTTAAGTCAAGGGAATTGTGGCTGGAATGAAAACCAGCAGATAAGTACCTTTACTACTACTATTATTATTACTACTACTACTACTACTAGTACTACTACTACTACTAATAATAATAATAATGATGACAACAATATATTTTTATGTAGTGCCTTTCTCACACTCAAGGACAAACAATCCAACGCAAAATCCAAAAACCATAGAGCAGCAACATCAAAAACAAAGTCAATCTTACAACCGTAAGAACAAAGGAACTGAGTTTAACACATCTGGTTTAGATGAACGTAGATCGGGGTCTCCAACTTCAGTCCTGAAGAGCTACTATCCAGTAGGTTTTCTATTCCACCTGGATTCTGATGCGCCACACCAGATTCCTGGTGTTTACCTGAGAACAGGTGTGGCTCATCAGAAGCCAGGTAGGATAGAAAACCTACTGGACAGTAGCTCTCCAGGACCGGAGTTGATGACCCGTGACATAGATATACATAAGAAAGGATCTTTCGTCATCCTGGCATTTTCTATATCTGTATATATTACATCAGGACTTCTGCAAGTCACCCCTGTCAACTCCTGTCTATCCTGCTCTTACAGGTGCCACGGACTCTGCATCCACTTCTTCTTCGTCCTCCAGCTTCGTAAATGGCGCCACCAGCAAGAACCTACCAGCCGTGCAGACTGTAGCACCCATGCCTGAGGACACTGTGGAGAACATGAGGTAACTGCAGAGGTGGAAATATGAGGTCCAGAAAGTAAAAATCCAGACCAAGGTTTTGTTTCAAACGGCTAGTTGAATCTAAAGAGTCAGTCGGTGTACTCAACTGGTTGGTTGGACACAAAATCTTGGTCTGGATTTTTCTTTCTGGACTTTTCACCTCTGGGTAACTGTGTGACCTCCTACCCTTTGTGTCCTGTTTGTTAGGCCTACCCTAAATCTCACATGCATTCAAAGAGGACACCTCTTGCAAGGAGCTTCTGTATAGCCATCTCAGAAGTGGGTTAAGGACAGTGAGGCTGGCTTCTGACCCATTCCACTGCCTTTTCTGTCTGAAGAAAACTGAGTTCCTGCTTCCCACTGATGGCTGTAACAGTACTGATGATTGTGGCAGTGAACTACATGTTTATTTTTTTGTTTAACAGCGGGCTGACTAGAAGAATGTTTACAAGAAAATCTGCGTGTAGACCTGTTCATCCTCTCACGTCTCACTCACGGCTCTCGCTGGAGAGACTGTGTAATACCTGTGTAATCATTCTGTGCTTTTAATTTGTAGTTCAGTGCCTTTTGTGAGGTGGACCAGTATCCATTCAGACAAGGCCTGAGTACTTCAGATCTGATATCCTTTAACCCTCTGAAAGGATTCCAGGCAGCTCCCAGAAGTGCAGGATAATATCTTAGCAAGGCTAGTTCTATTGGTCACCCACCTAATCTGTCAAAACAGGCCCACTGAATTTCCATCCAATGGCATGTGACTACCAGAATGAAGGCATCAAAGCTGGTTTACACCCCACTCTTCTTATTTTTTTCATGCTCTATGTTTCTGTTCTGTCTTTTGGGATTGGAAATGGTCCTGCCCTTGTGGAATTTATCACAGCTAGTGTGGAACCATATTCTTGGGCAGTTTTGAGGATGATCAGGCACATTAAGCTGGTTTTATAGGTCTGTGTTATAAGCATGAAACCAAGATTGTTTTATTTCTCATACATACATCCACAATAAGTGGCACGTCAGCTAATGCAGGGGTGACGGCATATCATTTGGTTAGTGCTTACCCTGACTATTGCTCAGTGTTTTGCAATCCAATCCTCATGGACCCACAGACAGTCCATGTTTTTGCTCCCCACTGGGAGTTGGGAGGGAGCAAAAATGTGGACTGTCTGGCAGGGAGCTCAGAGGTAGCAAAAACATGGCCTGTCTGTGGGTCCCTGAGGACTGGATTGTCAAACACTGCTATAGGTGATGGATCACGTGTAAGATGTCAAATGCAAGCACAATGCCATACTCTCTGCACATGCGAATCATAAACCAATTGGTTCTGTGCTTGTGATGTCATTGAAAAGAAGTGGGATGGAGCAGGGTGAATCCATAAATAACACGGCACCACCATATGGTCCAGCACCTTTCCAGCAGTTTAGCATGGTGGACCAGGCGCTCTTAACCACAGTTAAAAGATGAGCTTTTTTGATTGTTTTTCATTGCCTTTCTCTATCCTCTGTCCCACTCTCTCTCTCTCTCTCTCTTCCCCTTTCCCTTTGTTCTCCTCCCTTTCTTGTTGCATAGCATCACCACCAAGCTGGAGCGAGCCCTGGAGAAGGTGGCCCCCTTGCTAAGGGAGATCTTCGTGGACTTTGCCCCCTTCCTGTCACGCACGCTGCTGGGGAGCCATGGCCAGGAGCTGCTCATAGAAGGTACAGGTGCTGTACGCCGTTCTTTTACTCTACCACTTGGCGTCTCCTGTCAGCGTGCGTGCCTGCCTGCCTGCCTGTGGAGGTTTCGTCCTGCTCTGCATGCATGTGGAGGTACCGCCCCGCCCCCAGTAGTCACATTTTCCTTAGCCAGTCACACCAGGATGAGGGCTTCCTCCAGCAATGCGACGGTGTCCTGACTTGGCCTCCTCAAAGAGGTCCAACACTAACCTTTGATAAGAGAGCTCTCCCAAAAATGTTTCGGAAATGTCCCGATGCTGTGAGCTCAGGGATGTACTCTTTTGACAGTTTTACACTGCCTCCTAACTGTTCCTGCCCCTGTGTTCAGTGACACGGTACATGTGCTGACAACTTTGTAACAAAACGAACGAACGAAACGGCGACTCTGTTGCTCGGCCCGTCTGGCTGGAATCCCTGTTACAGTAAGATATATGCCTAGTCTACACAGATCTGTTTTTAACACCCTGGATGAAACCCTGCCCATAAAGCACACAGACCTACCCCTAGCCACATCCCAAAACCACAATGAGAAAGAGAGCAGGTGGAGTATTGCCACTCTGCCTGGCTTACATATAACTGGCTTACAAACACACTAAAGGGGGGGAGATTATGCAACCCTTCATACCTCCTCTGTAGCTCTAGCATAATACTAATACCCCAAGCATCCCCTACCTGGAGGCGGTCTGTGGCTCAGTGGGTGAGGTCCCTGTGATCAGAAGGTCGCTGGTTTTAGTCCCTGGGCCTCCGTTAGGCCCTGGGCTGTGAACCCTAAGCTTGCTTTATCCTATTTTTATTTCTGTGTGTCTCCTGGAGAGCAAGATGGGATAGGAGAATACTTGGGTGTAAATTATGGAGGGGATGGGGGTGTTGTAACCGCCTCAATAATCAAAACCAGCCAATCCAACCCCTTGGACCCCCTTAAATGGGTGGAGACCTCAACCCCCCCCCCCCCCCCATGCTCAACCCAAAGTTATGCCCTTGGGCAAATTTCCTCTTGCAATCAATGATGTAGCACTATTCTGTTCTACTGGGAGGGTAAACAAAATTAACCTGCACACCATTAATTAGTGTAGAAAAGTCCTTGTTCTACCTAGTTTGGTCCTGCAGATACATAGTGCAGCTCATGCTACAAGGCTCGTCTACTAATGGCCTCTCACCTGTCACCATGAGGTCTTTGACTTCTACCTGTGTGTCCAGGGGCCAACATGTTGTGAGGGGTCACACCCTCTCACTCCCTGCTGACTCTTTCCCAAGTATTTGGTTGTCATACCAGCACTTTAAGCGACACAGTAGCAGATTTTATCTGCTAACAGGCTCAGACTCACCAAGTTGACTCCTCTAAACGCATTTGGCTTGGTTAGGTCAGTGCAAGACGTAGCAGATCTTTACTGTCAGACAGCAGGGCACTATGGGATACCTTGGGGCAGTATTGCCCCTCAGTCTCACACTCATATACAATTTATTATTCATCTAAAACTGTTTATTTGTAATTTTAGTTTAACAAGATTAATGTGACTGTAATGGGGTATGATACCATCATGATTAGGGATACCAGTATTGTGTTTGTATAGAAGCAAATGGCTCACTGCTTTAGCCTTAAGTGAAGCAGATTATGTATAGGGTCTGGGATTGATTAAGTGAGACTGATTAGGTAGAAAGCTCTGGGATATTTTGCCTCCTGCAGGCATATCACAAAGCAGACTTCTATCTGTTGAGAGGAAATGAGCTGTGCAGTGCATGTCTGCCCATAATGTCTGCTATGAGTATGTACAGGTTGTATTGAAGGGAAATAGTATCACAGTGCTCTCAGTCTGATGATAATTAATTATTTCCCTGATTTTTCTCTAGTCTACCCCACGTGACTATATTTTCTCAAACAATGTTTGAAAACCCGCTCGCTTGACAGCCTGTGTTCCCTTCAGAAACAGTGGGACAATCCCGCATTCCTGCCAGGAACATGCAGGCCAGTTGCAAATCCCACCTAAATGCAGCAAATTAATCCGATGTCCCCACATAGATCTCACAGGCCAATCCCGCCTCCTGCCAAAACTACATACCAGCTAATCAGTAGCAAGACCAGCAGGCCGAATGAGAAAACGGCCTGAAAGTAAACCGAAACAAGGCGGGTTTCTGTGCTCGACACACTTGTACACATTTCTACCTTCCTAGCTGTAACATAGCATGCGGATGGCTCCAGATTAAGTCGTGAGCTGAATGAAAGGGTCACCGCAAAAATTTGCATCCGACAGCTGTCGTTTTGTTTCTTAGTTTGGAAAGCCACATGAGCGATGAGTCTGTAATTAAGATGAAGATTCGCTGCCACAGTGGACCCAGTTGGACCTGATTGAGCACACAGGGGTGGTTGTGTGGTGCTGGTGTCTCTGTGAAGATATGTTCTTTGTCAAGGTCTTTGACTTCTACCTGTGTGTCCAGGGGCCAACATGTTGTGATTTTGTTTGTGAAATAGTTCACTTCATACATGTTCAGTGTACGTGTGTATACTCTGACTTTTCTTTTCTTTTTTCTACCTCTACAGGTCTGGTGTGCATGAAGTCCAGCACTTCGGTGGTTGAACTGGTCATGCTGCTATGCTCACAGGTGAGCCCTGTCTCCATCCCACACACCATATTGATTCCTCCTCCTGAAGTTTTGAATGGAGATTATTATAATGTTCATGACATTTATATTGCTGCTTGACCTGCAACCTAATACTTTACCAGTTCATTTTCAAGATATTGCATGTGAACGGTTTTATTGCTCAGCAGTTTAAGTCCTTACACCAGCAGCTTCCAGATAACGGGATTAACCGCCGTGCATTTTACCTGCTGTGTGCTTTTAGAGGTCGGTCATCTCTGTTAGGTGACCTCTCTGTCACTGTGCTGCTGCCACAAAGTCATTCTGCCCCCAAACCCGATTGCTCTCATGTCCTTGACTGTCACAGAGACACTCTGCTGATTGGCTGGTACTCTCATTGTTGATCTGTAAAAGTGGGAGTCCGATTACAGGCGCTTCCCTCTTTACAAGGCTGGGCTCTCAAAATGGCCGCATCAAATTAGTCTGACAATGTACTGTGTCTACAACTGGACGTTCATTGTCCCTTAAACCTGGCACTGCTGCTGGAACATTGGCTTCTAAACATAATGATACATAACACCAAAAATGACTAATTGATATCTGTTTTGTTCATTCCCAAATTTATGTTCTAAATTTTCATTCAGATTAGTATTCCTTTTTAATTATTAATTGAGAATGTTTTCAAACCTGCCATACTGTATTGTCAGAGAATCTAAAACCAATCCCTTTTGAAAAAGAACTTCTACAAGGGCAGGTTAGAATCTTCATGATCATCAGCAGCCACGCTCTAAACGGGACGCCATTTTTTTTTCCATCAAAACCCCCGCCCTACAAAAAAATTCTGTCATTTTCCATATTTCTCTCTTGTGCTGTCAGTCATCTTCAGACAAAATCTGATTGCTTTTAAACCCGCTTTACATTGAGCTTTTGGTCACCGTGACACTGCTTTTAGAATAGATTTGGCATACCTGGTGTCCTGTCGCCGTCCCATCGCGTCCTCTGCCGCAGGGTTCCAAAAGAGTCACTAGGAAGCCTCCTTCTCTCTGGTTCCCTCAGTGGTCAGAGTAGGAAGAGGCCTTCAGAGGGAGGTACAGCATTTCTAGGAATACCCAGCTGTCCATACCCAACTACTCATCCACTGAGCCTCGTCATCTGGTCCAGCAGGCGGAAAGATCGCTCAGGGAGAATAGGTTCTCTCCATCGTGCTCTCAGCCATTACCTTCTCTCCTCCTGAAGTGCTTCAGCGCCTCATTTCTCTACCCCAGGTCACAACCCCACTGGCCTCGCTGCTTCTACAAAGATATTTTTAATCAGCTTCAGAGAGGTATTTTTGGGCTGTCGTCATCTTTCGATCCTTACAGCCCCATTCTGTAACGCCAGGACTCCATCCGCTCCCTCGCTGTGCTGGGGGTCCTCTCCCTCTGATTGGTGGACTCATCCTTTAGTCAGAAGGATAGCGTTACCGCGGCTCCAGACTTCCTGGCCATTAGACTCCCCCATGGGGCTGAAACTCTGCCTGAAATATTGATCTACCAAGAGGAGAATGTAACTTGATCCACTGGCCTATGTCCTTCCAGAACCTTCTGGGATGCTGTTGGGCCACTCTGCTGTGTTGTCCTGTTTTTTTTTTTTTTTTAACGCAGGAGTAAAACTAAGAATTTTTGGTATGGGTATTACACAATGCTAAAGGCTAAATTGAGGCGTGTCATGACCAATGAAGCCTTAACGATCCTGTTGCGATAGTTTACAATCAGAGATTTTCTGACCAAAACCGAGAGTTCCACTTACTTGAGGGTAGCGTCCGTGACACCCCAGTGCTGTTCAGTCTACCTTCTCCACCATCGTTTCCCTCCTCGCAGTAATGTTCAGCAGCCTTTTCCTGCAGTGATTGGAAGTACATGATTTGAAGGCATATGTAAGATTCTCGGATTTCTACAAGAAGGCAGTTACTCCCTTGTGTATGAAATGTGGCGTGGTGAGTTTTACCTTGCGGGTCTGCTTCTGTGTAGATCATCCAGACTTTTATTGTATGTAAATTGACTGGTTTCACTATACATCCTCTCCTCGTTTAGTGACAGTGTTCCATTCCGACGACCAGGTCATTAAGCGAAATGGTTACTAAGTGAAAGTCACGGTAACCTAGGCGTGACCCCACTGTGCTTCTGACTTTACATCAGCCTTCCATACCCAGTTCTTTTTAATCCTTCATGAAGTGCACATTTTTAACAACATTTTGTAGATTCCACTTAAAATATCTCTAAGTTCGGTGTGCATTGTTGTTTGACATACTGCATTTGGTCATAATTGCGCACATTGGTCGAATATTTGAATGAAGACCGTCATATTGGGAATGGTTGCCGATCGAGCTACTCGTTAAATGAGGAGATATTATATTACATCAAGGCATTCACTCTGTAGAGCTACACTGCATTGTAAGTATGTCATATCCCACACCCCAAAATCTCACATGTGCCACCACATGGCTATTTGAACATCCTGCGGTCCAAGGTGTCTGGTCCTACGTGTGGCCCACATTTACTTGAAGTATCACGTTACGCTGGTGGGGCAGCACACTTTTGCGCTACCCGTCGTCATATGGGGTTACTTCCCAGCCAGCATCCTCAGGGGTATTTGAGTTTCCAGTCGAATGACAACGTCTTAAATGTCGTTAAGTGCCAGGCCTTGCTGCTATGTTGCATCCTGGTCACAGGCTTCCTAGATGCAGCACAGCCGCCAGATGCATGCTTATTTTGGTCACATGACTCAAGCGAGATGGTCCTTGTCTGAGGAGATACTGTAACGCAGGGCAGGAGTGTCTCTGAATATATGGGCAGCAGCTGGATCTCTGTTCAGGGATGCAGGATGGTGATCACACCCCTGATGCAGCACATTTGAGCTGCTCTGGTAATTTTTCTCCTCAAAGTCTCTGCTCGGCCTTTATTTGGCCCTCGAGGATACCACATTGGTGGTAAATACAGTACTGTGTAAATGTTTTAGGCTGCCAGAGGAACTGTTTAAGGCAATTTATCTGGGTAGTAAATGTGCATTTGCTCAGCGAAAAAAACACAATAGTGATAAAGTCAAAAATTACGTGCATGTGCTGGACAGTTACTGCAAATACTGGGGTGACTGTAGGGGAAGTTTTTAAATGCTAAGCTGACACACTTTTACAGACATTATGTCTCAGTTTTACACCAATATTAAGGTTATTTAAATAATTTCTTTGTCTTTTGCACAAATACAGTATCGTTTGACGTTTTCTGTACTGTTGTGGTACAAATGAACAAGCTTTTTCATCTGTATGAAGTGCACGCTATGGGTGAGAATGGTTGTAAGGTCTCAGTTGTAAGGTGTCCACAGGTTGCGGTTTCCATGATGTTTGGGTTTTTCTCTGCTTTCATCTCGTGTCATAAAAAAACACTCTCCGCACTCTCCTGCAGGGGGCTTCCTGCTTGGAGAGGATGGAGATGTCAGGGAACCGTGAGACCCGCTGTCTCTATGTATTTCCTCATGGGTCTGTTCTCCTATCAGGCCTTGAAACCCCACCGCCCTCACTTCTGTTGGGGGGTGAAATTTAGACCTTGGGACCCAAAGAATGGCGCTTGACCCACTGGCTTTTCATTGCTTCCAGACGGGGAACAGCAGAGCTGTGGTTCATCTTGGCATTGTGGGGAGCAGGAGGAACCAGCAGCTTCAGAACCAACACCATTTCCTGACATGATTATATACCCTTAATCCCCACTGACATCTTTTATTTAGTTATTTATTTATTTTTAAAGACAAGCAATTACGTACCTGCTTGTGGGTCTGTGTTACTGCTGTTTTCTTTCCATTTTCAGCACCTTATTTCCTTTGTTTTGAGGCAACTGGAGATTTTTTTATTGTGCTTCTGCAGAGATGGACGATGAATGGAAACTTTGAATGCTACAGATGAATGTTTACCTTGGACAGTTTTTTTGGACTTTTGGACTGTTTTGTGTTCTTGTTGTTCAGCTGGTGTGTGGAAACTGTACAGGGTTAAAATTCAGTTTTCGCTGACTTGTTTGTTTTCTGTCTTTCAGGAGTGGCAGAACTCCATCCAGAAGAACGCAGGCTTGGCCTTCATTGAGCTCATCAACGAGGGACGGTAATTAATCTCTCTTACCTCGTTGCAAAGTGAAAAATTTAGCCTTGCAATAAATTCACACTATTGGCACCCCCTTTCATGTCTGTTTTGATTTACTGTTTAATTTTTTTAACATGCATAAAATTAACTTTTTTTTTGACTACAGAGAATTTCTGTTGAACACTGAGACAAATTAAAAATGTGTTGGCTTGGTCCATAGTCAGTCCCTTGGCCTTCAAATGACTGTCCTGTGATTGATTCAGACACTTGTACCTGTGTATGATAGACCTACGTTTACCCACTTTAACCAAGTCCAGTCATTTATTAGGCAAGTTGTTTAATTTAGTTTCAGTGACAGCCCCCCCCCTCCCCCCCAGATTGTGTGCTGATTGGGGCTGGGTCCATTTGTATCCCCATCTGCTTCCCCATCTGTTGTTGCACACCCCCACTAAACAACCTGACTAGGGTCATCCTCCATACTGTCCAGAGTGCTGGCCTGAAGGCCAGTGCCCCCAACCTAACCCCCTTGTATCTGTTGCCCTCACCCTATCCCTATGGGCCCTTTCAAGCTTCTCATTGCTCCCCCACCTTCAGGAGTCTGCCTCCACTTGGCAGACCCTTTGGTGGTATACTGTGCCAGAGAAAAGCTCTTAAGGTGTGCCTCCTGGCTTCTGCCTAGGTTCTACTCATAAAGCTCTGCTTTAGTGGCGTGGCACAAATGAATTAATGGGGCAGGTGACTGGGTGTCCACATTACAGTCAATTAGTGGCGAGCCAATTAGAGAAGAAGAATATATATTTTTTTTTACTGCAGATTCTGTTGGGTTGTTTTTACCTGATGAGGCTCAGAACTTCTTAAGCTGTGCTTTCTTCCCCCCCCCCCCCCCAAAATAACGCCTTAGCATCACTGCATCTGTCCTGTTTTGCTGAGGGTGATAAAATCAGCTGAACAGGAAATCCCTGCTTCAGCCCCCTGACATCTGACTGTAACCCCTCCTGGCTCACAGCAGGCAGACACGATGGGCTTGGGTGTGAAAGACAGTGAGATTCCGTTGCCTGAGGCAATGGGGAGAGTGTAGCAGGTTTGGGGGGTGGGGGTTTAGCCAGCTTGGGGTGGGGGCGTAGTTATAAATAACTAATAACTGGGCCAATTAAACTGGGGAAATGGGTTGTAATGGAAACCAGCACGCAGGCAGCCCTCAGGGAGGCTGCCTTCATAGGCAGCTGACAGTGTAGATCTACCCTGGGTGGTATCGCTTCTAAAGGGGACAGGATAGTGTGAGTTTGTGCCCTCCTCCCGCCCATGGCCCATGTCTTCCTTTGTGTCCGCAGTCTGCTGTGCCACGCCATGAAGGACCACATCGTGCGCGTGGCCAATGAGGCAGAGTTCATCCTCAACCGGCAGAGGGCCGAGGACGTCCATAAGCACGCAGAGTTTGAGGTAGTGTGGAAGGGCCTTGTACCTGGGTTGGGGTGGGGGAGCGGCAAGGGGAGTGTGTGAGCGATTAACCTGTCAGGCCATCACCTGGTTCGTTGACATCCGATGAGAATCTGCAGGCCCTGTGGCCCCCTCCCCGAGACTGACTAGCGCTCACAGGCTAGGATTTATGCCTGTGTTTAACGGGTGTTACACCGGGCCGCCCTGAATTTACGACGCTGTAAAACCCCCCTGGTAATGTGTTAGGTTTATGTGGCTGCATGCCGTTCCCAGAAAAGGCCTCTCTCTGTTTGTTTACACCCACTCACATTTGCAGGCTCTGCTTTTAACAAGCTGACCACCAAACGTTTCGCAGAAGTCTCCGGTTCGTCTTTTCAAATTCCCTAAATCTCCATGCACTCGGCCGTTCTGGCAAACGGAGGAGAACAGAGAAGGGAGAGTCTCCCTGACAAACGCGCTCGTTAGGCACTCGTTAACTCTGGCCTCTCGTGCCCTCTACATGGTGGGGTGGTGGTGGGTGTGGGGGGTAATAGCCCAGCTGATTACTCTGCAGTAAATTATGCCCCAGTATACATAGTTTGGTGGTGGTGGTATTCAAGCTTTTCTTTTCCAGATAAGGAAGTTATGCAGCGATCAAGTACAGACAGAGAAAAACCCAAAAGCTTCTGACTGCGTTTCCATAGCTGTGAGGGTCTCGGTGTCGCTGTCATACAGCAGGTGGAACCACATGCTCTGTCGGCCTTGGAGTGTTTCAGCCCTCTTTAAACTGAGCACTTAAATGCATTAATTGAACCAACATCATGAGAGGAAACTGAATGGTTCTCTCAGTTAGAGGTCTGTGCGGGACAAAATTTTAAATCCCACTGCCACCCGCACCTGCTAGATTCTGTCTCGCTCCTGCCCACACCCGCTAGATTCTGTAAAGTATATTTCTGCTTATTTTTAGGTAAACAATAAAGACAAACCTGTAGCCTCAACAAATAGGGTAAGGTCAATGTTTAACAGTTAAAACAGGCTATGTTTTTCACATAATAGTAGGCTAGTCACACACATGCATATTTCACCTGCCATAGAGTTTGCAATAACAAGATGTAGATCTGCACAAGCAGAATCCACACATTTTTGTGTTTTATTTTTAGTGCAGCTGTCACTTTTGATTCGCTTGCACTTTGCTTGAATGTCAGTATAGTCTGGATCTTCGAGACTGAACACACACGGCATTTTAGCTCTGAAGTGCAAGACTTGTGCCCAGTGTATGCTAGCACTTCATTTGTCACAGCGGACAAAGGGCAAGTGGTTCCCATTGTAGTCGCTTACAATAGAAGGGACTGCCAAATATCTGATTTCACTTACCTTTTATATTTACATCTCTTTAAACAGGTACTTGCATCCTCATCCGTTAAAGAATTTTGTGCTGCTCTGCCATCATTATCTGGGCACTCACGAGAAAGACGAGGGACTTTGAAAATGCTAACATCCTTCTGAAAGTTCCAGTATAGGCTGGCTGTGTAAAAACCAATTTAGGCAGAGTAGCCTATTTTTCTTTTATTCTGTGAAGTTTTTAATGTCATTTTCTGTTCACTCATGAATATGAATAACAATTTGATAAAATAACAACCATATTTTAGCAAGACATGTCTATTTTCCTGCTTCCGCTGGCAATTCAGACATTTTCCGCCCATTCTCGCATTCTGAAATGAAAATTTGCCCTGCACCGCACTCTATTGCCGTGGGTCCCACAGGAATGCAGACCCCTACTCTGTTGCTGCGTGCGTGTGTGCGTGTGTCCATATGTGTTCGTGTTCAAATTAAAGTTTCACGTTTTGTTTGTCACATATACAGACATACACTGTGCATATGTGTATTGAAATGCTTTTCCACCTAATTCCTGGATTGTTCCTTGAAAGAAAATACAACAAAAAGTATAAAAAGATAAGAATAATTAAGATTAAAGTGACAATAATAAAATGCCTGCAAAATAGACAATAAAAATAGAGAGCAGTATATAAGGAGTTGTAAAAAGTGTTAAAGCTTCGGATGGTGAAGTGCATCAACTAGTTTGTTAGCTATGAGTCCTACTGCCATCAAAACAAAACAATCCCTCCACAAATCAAAAAATCCCATCTCACCTGGAGGTCCAGGGCATTGGGTTTGGAAGATAGCACCCAGAAAAAACGTTCTGCCCTGAATAGTAATACATAAATCCAGGCCTGCGGTTCATCAGTTTAGACCTTCAGACTACGCTAGCAGCAGCCTGGCTGCAGCAGTGAGAGAAGGCTGTTGATGGAATGGGGAGAGGGTCTTCTGTTGTTCTTTTGCTCTGTTGCTGTGTCTTTGCATGCTTCCTGTGGGTGGCCTACAGGTTTGGGGGAACACACCTCATTGTGTCACTTATTGTTGCTCTGTGTGAATGGTTGAGAATGAGAAGCTGGCACAGCGGAGCAGAACATTTCAGTCCCTCTTCTTGGGAATGTCATGGCTGGCATTTGTATAAATGACACTTCCGTATAGCCTAGACTGGGTTGTCCTGAGTGGCTGCCCTTTTTGCCCAGACGATTGAAAGTGACTCCCTTTTGAGGCTGTAAGTGCCCTTTTTCAGTCACCGATGGATTTTTGTAAGGGATTTTAAACTTTAACATTTATGCTATACCCTGCCCCCACTCTGTACCCCAAGTCACGCCCCCACATTTGTACCCTAAGCCATACCTCTACATGTGTACCCTAAGCCACGCCCCTACATTTGTACCCTAAGCCACACCCCCACATTTGAACACCTGCCCCCCTCGGAGTATGTGCATGGAACTGTAGCCAGCAGGCAGCTCTCACCTGGCAACCACTGCCTGCTTGTTACTAGACTCTGGCACTGGATGTCCAGTGGATAGCTAGCAACCTGTTTATGCCCCCCCCCCCTCCACAATTCTTCCTGCACACTGATGAATAACGCCCTGCTGTCCCGTCAGCTTGGCACACATTAACCGGAGATGACAAGCAACCAGATTGAGTTATGTGCCTTTTGGGTTTAGCACTGAAGTACAATATCTGACAGGATTCGAATATAAAAGCAGGAAATTCAATCAACTCTCTGCTTCTGTTGGAAAATTAGATTTTGGGATATTAGCTGAGCCTCCCCCCCATCATATCCATCGCACAGGGCTTGTGGGGGAAGTTATTTCCGTTCCAGATTAGTGCTGCCAGCACACAGGGACAGTAGGCTGGCCTCCTGTGCAGATACTGCTGTGCCCTTCAGTCTGAGCCCTGTCCCACGCCAGGTGAACCCCCTTCCTCGGTCCCTCCTTTGTATCGTGGAGCGGAAATGGCCCCTGTGCCATCTTCTCCTGCATCAGTCACCTGCTGTGCGCTACATCGCTAATAAATTAGCGCTGTCCAGCACACACATATTGTGATGAATGGGTGTCATTAGCCACATGGTACTTAATGAGCTGGCCTAATAACAGACAATTAGTGTCCCCCATTCCCTTTCTGTGGGGACAAATAAATGACTTCTGAGGTGAGAGTTTGATCGCCTGACCTCCTGTCCCACGGTGCCCGTTTCGGCTGCCTGTTGGGTCCATTAACCTTGACAGCTTGGATACGTGTCACCATGGGGCTGCTGTTCACAACTCGCCCCACCTGCCCCCTTTACATCATGGGTACATCACATGCTAGTGTATGTGGAAATGCTGTCCTAAGTAAGGAGAGACCATCATTCCATGGTTATTTCTGGAGCTAACCATCATCTGAGATTAAGGCAATGGGTATGATATCACAGTTTCTAACATTGCAACCAAGGACCCATATATTGTCTTGTTAAGATCATTATAACATCATCATATAATAATGTACTTTCAATATTTACCCTAGACTGAATAATGATGTTCTGCTGTTTTTTTCTTGAAAGGTATGTAACTGTCTGTTGGAGCATCTGTTAATGGTTTTTGCCTGCAAGGTCATTGGAAAGAGGCTGTGAAAGGTAATGTGGGTGAGCCTTTAGTGTGAATAACTCCAGACCTCACGTCTTCCTGTCGTCTCTCTCTGTCTCTTTATTGAACCTTCCACCAGTCCAACTGTGCCCAGTATGCAGCAGACAGAAAGGAGGAGGAGAAGATGTGCGATCACCTGATCAGCGCTGCCAAGCACCGGGACCATGTGACGGCGAATCAGCTGAAGCAGAAGATCCTCAATATCCTGACAAACAAGCATGGGGCCTGGGGCTCCCTTTCTCAGTGGTAAGGGGCAAAGGCAGGATTTGGGCCATGTATGCCCACCCTTCGACTGGGTGTTGATTTTTCAGGAACTTGTTAGTGGGTTCATGGGTGTTGCATCCTGACAGGTCAACCTTTTGGTCTGAAGACATAATCACTTCTCGAAACACATAAACCTCTTGGGACCTTATTCTAGGACTGCTTGAGGATGGACCCTGGTGGAATGTGTTTATCGGCAGCAATATGGGAAGCGTGCACTTTAAGTGTCTTACACGTGGCCTGCTCGAAGTCTGTCTATGCGTATACTATGCAAGCAGTGTACTGACTATACTTGTGCACGTAGTTTGCTTGTCTCAGGAAGATTAAAAGTCATATCCACCAGGGGGCAGTGCGAGAAAACCATCTTGGTCGACTCCTTCGTTTCTGGTCTCGTATATATGAGGTTGTGACATGAAATATTGTACGCTTGCTGACTCCACAGCGATCGACTTGCTAATTCTGTAATACTACTGCAGCATTCTCTATATTCTAACCACTGCTCCACATCATATTGGTACTTCGCTCTGCCCCATATGACTTTACTACCCCATGTTGAATGTTGCATTATATGTTGTTAGATATCTTGTAGTAGTTATTTTGTAATTATACTCCACGATACTGAAAAAAAAAATCAATTTCTGCAGTGAGAATTCCAGTATTTATATAAAAAAGTCAGTTCAAAATAAATCACTTTCTCACAAACATGTCTATTTATGAATGATTTGAACAGCAAAGATGAAAATGATTATGATTGGCTCGCAGAGCGCATGCAGAGCTCATGCGAAAGTAGCGGCAGTAAATTTTAAAGTGATGTTAAACATATGCTAGGTAATCCTGAAAAGGAGTGGTTAGTATAATTGCACAGCTTGCTTAGCGAAATGTAATCCCACTCTCTCGCCAAATTTTATATGTAAGATTTATAAACACCAAAACTGTATAGAAGAATAACATTACTTATGAAAGTAGACCAGTCAGAATTTCAAGTAAGAGTTTCATTGTACTTTGTACACGACACTGCTTTCTTTGAAGCTTAGTCTTCAAAATTTAATGGCAGTTTATGTACACAGAGACATAATAGCGCTCAGAATATTTTCTCTCTTGCCTCTGAAAATATACAGTTCTGACACTCATTCTTAAAAAAAAAAAAATCAGATGCTATTTTAGTGCTATCTGTACTATATAGAAGCACACAGTCCCGTGACAAAAGGTGATCAATCTGCCCCCCCAATTTTTGGTGATCCTGCAATTAGTGTACATGTCGTGTTAATTCTGTGCGTAGGTGCACAGACGATGTGTGGAATCAACACAGGCAGCGTGGCTGCCATGATACGTACGCGTTGTGAGTGTCGAGTATACATCGGCCTTTACCCAAGTAGGCAGAACCCAAAGTCCCAGAGTGGAGGCCAGATGTAGCTTTTCTCGACACCCCTGACTATTTGAATTTCCTGCTTTCGAAATGGGATGTTGACACTGTCGTCGCAGGTCTTAGTCACACACGCTACAACTAGCTGTTTGGAATCATCTTTAGACACTCCACAAAGTGATTGTTTCTGGACATAAATTGTGTTGTTTTTGCGGTTTAATGGGGCTCTCTGCTGGGTTCTGACAAAGTCCAGGAGTAGATGGAGCAGCTTAGTCCAAAAAAATTGCCGTAGTCACAGAAACCACTGTAATCGATATGCCCTAGCTAAAAAAGTTACAACCTTGTTTTGGGCTTTTGTGTTGGTGGATCGAATCTGGATTAGGAACTTGGTTTAAGTTTTTTTATTTATTTATTTATTTTTTTATTTTCTGTTTTCCTGTTTAGGGTCATCTGTGGGTTTCTAAACGTGTTTCTATCGTGGGGAGTCCTACAGATGGGAAACATGTTTTGAGCCCTCTTTTTTTTTTATTTCCAAAAGCAATTAAATCCATGCTCTGAGCTAGCATAACGTAAAATATTTTGAAAAAATGACAGACAGCCTGTTCACCTGGAAAAGATTCTCCTGGCCTTCATAAGCAGGGAATAGCAGCAGGCTCCAAGCGGTTATCCCTGAGAGCTTAGATGTGATTGGTGTCTGATGTTCTGGAACATGCCCAATGTTCCAAAATGCCCCTAATGTTCTGGAATGCACCCAGCATTCCCCTGTGATGTTGTAGAGGCCTCTTCTTAGTACTTTGTATGTGTGGATAACTGGTCGCCGTGCTCTTTAATCACCATGTCTGCTCTATAAAACCTGGATGTGATGCTGCAGTGTCATTGTCCGTTGTTCACTCATGTGCTTAGGCTCCCCTGGAGGGTGGTGGTCTCCTTGACTTAGCCTTCACTGGGAGTATTCTGACTCAAAGATGCAGAAGAGAACATCTGCAGGCTGTTAGTGATACTGCTCAGAAGATTCCCATTTTGGGTGCTTCTAGAGGACATAGGATATGGGGGGCATAAAATTTCAAAAACACACTGCCTTTCATATGTGATATGCAGGCACCATGTTTATCAGCAGGATCAAAACGCAAACTAGCTGGATTCTCAATGATGGGTTTTTCTTGGTGATGGATGTGCTTTGTATCGAGTTGGCACCAGAAAATCAGTAATATGTGGGGAAATATTGATCCCCACCTTCGATCAAAATCTATGGTTTTATTGATACTTTTCTGGATTAATTCCTACCATATAATAACTGTCAATCTTGCCTCTCAATGATAAATCCTGTTGAAAAAAATGGCTGGATTTATAAGCGTTTATTATTAGAGGAGATTTTTTTTTTCCCTGCTCACTGTCTTCCTAACCTTGTGCCCTAGACCTCCTGATGAGAGGTGGGATTTTAGGTTTGTCAAGGGATTCTTTTTTTTTTTTTTTTTTGGATGTCAGTGGGTGTGCTGTTGAGCTCAGTGCACAGACACACCAATAGCATCACCTGCTTATGTACCAACAGCTCCACTGTTCCTAGGTTGACAGAGGCA
Source organism: Mormyrus iriodes (assembly GCA_011763525.2). Taxonomy (NCBI): domain Eukaryota; kingdom Metazoa; phylum Chordata; class Actinopteri; order Osteoglossiformes; family Mormyridae; genus Mormyrus; species Mormyrus iriodes. The sequence goes on from JAAGVU020000038.1 coordinate 15,383,833, forward strand.
GCCCATTGATATCTCCTTGTCCCTCACCACCCATCCAATTCAATTCAATTCAGTTTATTTTTATATAGTGCCTTTGACAAGAGTCACCCCAATGCGCCTGACATGGGTGTAATACATTCTTACATCACTTATACAGAATACTTCAAAAACAGGGAAAAAAGAAGACAAATAAATGAAAGAGAGTGCCAGATGACAACAGAGGAGAGGAACCAAAAACTCCCAAGTAGGGGGGGAAAACACCCTCTGGGGGTCCAAGGTGGGGATCAACATTTCCCTACATCTGATTTCCTGATGCCGACTTGATACAAAGCACAAAGCACCCATCCTTACCCTAATAGTTATAATATCTGCTAGACGTGTGTGTGGGGGGAGGGGGATCTGGGCCTTGTCTCACTCCACTGCCCTTGTTCAATGGCAACGCAGAAACTGAGCAGTTTATCTTTCCACCTACCTTAGTCATTCAGAGGCTAATTTTGTAGGGCATGGAAACAGAGCCAAACTCCAATGCTTCCGTCCCTAGAGCAAGTGCATGAACCTGCAGGTACAAAGCCCTGAGAGGCTACGATTTGTGCTAACTCACACTTCCTCGCTTCTGGTTATCCTGATATGAGAGCTTTGTGAAGCAGGCAGCATAGTAGTTAAATTTATTGAGTTACAAGTCCCAGGAAAGGATTTGCTGTTTTGCCCTTGAGTGAGGTTAAAGGCAAATATGGTTAAAATGTGAGCTGCCTGAATAGTTACTGTCCATGACTGTGTTTTGCCTGCTGTCCTTTGGGGTTGAGACTGAGGCCTAGTGAGCTGGGAAGCAGTGTGGTAGCAGCCGTTTTGAGCCCTATTATTCTGAGGGAAAACATTTTTGATGGTCTGCAGTTGACAAAGGCAGTCAAAGGGTAGTATGTTAGCAAATGAGTCTGAGCTGGATGATCAACCCCATGTCACTATGAAAGTTTGAGGACGAGAATGGATGCATTACAACTGGGTTTCCTGTAAGCAGTCAGATGATTAGATGTTTCTGATGTATCCTTACCATTGCCTCTTCCATGTCTCCTTTTTCTTGGCCCCCTTCTCAGGAGGGGAATTCCCCCAAAAATGAACAAAATTAGGTAAGAGTAGTGAGTCCTCATGTCTATAAAGTGGTTCTAGCTGATTCAGGGTCTGGTTCTAGATTTTAGTAACGTGGCTATAATCGGCACCCTGGAACAGGAAGTGAATGGAGGGTATTCAAAAGCCCAGATGTGACATTCTATATGAGGTCACTTCCTTTGGAATCAGTTCAAGCCTCACTGGGTTTTGTTCTGTACTCCAAGGCCTGTTTGCTGAGAGTAACACCTCTTCTGCTCCATGTCTGAAGTTTTAGGGACACAATTTTGATAGTTGTGTTTTATTGGTCATGAATCGATGCTTTCATTGTGAGCAGGATATTATGTGCTTTTTATTTGAGTTCCACTGGCATGCAGACACTGAAACATGTGTTTAAACCCCCCCCCCCCCCACGGGTTCTTCATGGCCCTGATGAAAGCCAGGCCTATGGACCCCTTTTAACAGACCTACTACTGATTAGCACCATTTATTTCCATTATTCCTTGAATGGAATCACTTAAAGGCCATGTAATTGTTTCTCCTTAAATTTCCTTGTTCTTCTTGTCTCTCACTCTCCTGCCCATTCAGGCTCTCATAACACTTTAGTGGTCTAGCCAAAGGTAATACTTCCTCTGCTTTGAGGATTAACTGTGTACTGCTTAAAAATGTTTGAACTGAGTGGCGTGAGTGTCCCTTGGGTTTTGCTATCTATGAGTCTACCCTGGCTTGGAGCCACCTGACTTGCAGCGGCCTTCCTGAGGATGGAGATTAATCACTCCTCACCATTTCTGTTCTGTGGCCAGAGTCTTAATCAAAGTGCCTGTTTCTCCATTCTGTGAAGCAGGCGATCCTCCTGGGCGGTGGCAGGTGTTCTTTTTTTCACCTCAGACTGGTGTTTAATGTCTGCAAGATGCCCTGCATGAGTAGGATTTACCTATAGGTGGCATCACATTCAGACTTGAGTCAAAGGTGAGAGGTCAGAGTGACAGTGGTACTCTTCTTGGTCTGTTAAGAAATAGTTATACAACTAGAGTAGAAGTGTGAGACTAAGAGAGGTGTTTGGAGTGCTGGGCGGCTGCATTTTTGGAATATATTGGTCTTGTTGGCTGAACAAGACAAAGGTTTCTTATTTATCCTTTGAAGTATTGCACTTCTTTAAAAACGACTTTGTGTTAGTGAAGGGAAACTTTATTTAATATGACTTGTTAAGCGTGACAAACTTGTTATATAATTGTTTTATCGATGTAAGTCTTTGTTCAGTCTGGGCTGCTAAAATGCTGTGTTACTGTCCTTTGCAGTGCTGCATTTACGCCGCTTGGTCAAGGTTATCTGTAACAGAGTATTTTAAATGCTGTTTGAAAATTCATATGGGTATTTTATGGCACAGGTGACCTATTTGGTTTTGCACGTTTTATAATACCTACCTATCTTGAATAAGAATGAAGGAGAAAAGATCACCTGCAGACAATCAGGATCCAGTCTTCACGGTAGGGACCTGAATCTCGCTTAGCTTTCCAAAATGTCTTGTGATGAATAGCAAGGAAGGAGCTTCAGAGAGTCAAGCAATCTGCCAGTCTTAGCCAGGAAATGATGTCTCTGCCTACTCTTGGAGGAAGTGATTTTTTTGTTCACTTGATCCGAAAAATGTGAATGGGGTGACTGGTTACGTAACGGGGGTGCTCAGGGCAGGAGGTGCGAATTGCGGCAGACGGTCATATTGTGGTGCGGGCGGCGTATATGTGTCTGTGTACTCCATTTATAAAAAGCTTTAAAAAGCACCTTCCATGCCCCCCCCCCCCCCCGCCTCCTGTCCACTCTTTGTTCCTCGTCAGCTTGCAGAATTCCTTTCGGCCGTGGCAGTTAGTGCCGAAAAGCGGAGAGAGTAATGAGAACCACGTTCCGGGGCTCAAGGCCGGATCTTCCTCTGCAGGAGGGGACGTGGGTGATACAACACAGGCTTTTGGGGGCTTTAACCGCTTCACTGCTGCCTGTGGTTTACATTCCCAGCAAATCGTTTAGTTTTAGAGGCTGAGGCTTTTAGATGATGCTGGAAGTCTCACTGAAGCAGTTTTGGTCTACGTATGGCCAGGGGCCTGGCTAGAAATTCTGGGGGTCCCTGACAAAATGTCACCTTGGGCCCCCTGGTACGGTTGTCATTTTCATTCTGAAAAAAAAAACCCTGGGGGGGGTTATCCACGGTCAGATTTACTGAACAGGGCAGGGGGGTTTCCCATGACATTATTTGCAGAGCAAAGCTTAATGTTCTCTGTGCATATAAATAATTTTTCGTATTGAGGGGCCCCGGTAACGTGCTGCCCCCCCCCCCCCCCGAATCTGCTAGGGTATCAGTGTCCCTTTGTCTGCCTGATTGTTCCTCAGCCAGCCCTAAAGTAATAATGGTTGAAGGTGCTCTGAGAAGAAACACACAAACACGATGAAATGCCTTGACGTCAATCCAGATGACCTCAAAAAGATCCAAATATTAATAGCAACCATTCTTGGCATCTTTATATCATGTTTTTACATGAGGAAACCTATGAACATGTTCATGCCTTCAGAAACGCACAGGACTGACATTAGTGAACTTAATGAATTTTAATTTTTAGAGTTCCATTTATATTTTCCCCCTCTGAATAACCACTAGCAACAGAAAAAGCACATGTGATGGGTAAAGACGGGAGGATTAAAACCAGTTTTGTGTTGGCAGTTCCTGGAGTGTTTAACTTTGTTTAAAGATGAGAGATCAGTTTCTTAGCAAGTGTTCTGGTTCAGTTAAAGCCCATTGCTCTAATGGAAATGGAAAATGATGTCATTTAAAGGAGAGGCCTGCCCAGTCTTTTCCTGTCAGGAATGGCTGTTTGTCTTGTTGCTTATACTGGTATGACTGGCTTTTGGCCTTTCAGCTCTCAGACAGTCCTAGCTCTGTCTTTCCCTTTCACTTTCTCTTCTCCCATTTCTTAGCTGAAAGTCTGAGAATCCTTACCAGAGACCCACCGGGAAACTTGTGATTGGCGTTGCGCTCTGTAATGCGACTAATCCAAGATGTGCCGTAATATCTGCAGTTTGTAGACATGCAACTGTGTTTGTGTGTGCGTGCGTGCGTGTGTGTGTGCGTGCATGTGTGAGCGCGTGTGGGGGGTAAGCATATAGCTGCTCTAAAACAACACAATTTAATATCAGAACAAATGCAAATTAACAGTAATGATGAAAAATAAAAACAAAAAAAGAATTTCTTCTATTCTCCAAAACAGTACTGATCACCACTTTGGTTCCCCAACCACTCCTCAGGGGCACCTCAGCCGTTCCAAGTATTTGTTAAATGTTGTTACACCAACAAGATGATCTTTTAAACATCATTTTCTAGGACTGCCTTTTCGTTTACTTGGACATTTGCACAGTACTCTATAAATTGATTGGCACACCCTGAAGATACTTGACAGCTAAATTATCCGTAACCATCTGTATTATATTTTTGTGTTCAGTGTATATTGCTGTGTATGTTGCTATGTTTGAACGCATGCCGTTATAAGATTCATCTGTAGAAGAATCTTTCCCATGTCTTTGTTTGGTTTGTTGGATAAAGGATAGATGTCCTCATTATGTCAGTGTTTCTATTAATGAAACATGAAGATGCAAAACAGGGAGGGGGTGGCTTACAGATCCCTCTCCAGTCCCCACCCTCCAGACCGGCTGGTGACGGAGATGAGCCGCATGTGTCCTTACTCCTGGGGGCTTTTCTCTCACTCTCTGCTGCAGTCATCTGCTGTAACACTGATCTGAATCACTGCTCTCGTTTTGCACATTTCTAAATGGCATTTCAGGTGGGTTTGCTTAATAGCAGTTTTGTCCAGCTGCCCCCCCCCCCCCCCCTCGCCGCCGCCCCGGCACACTCCCCCCTACGATCAACCCCCCGCTCCGCCCCCCTCGCTCC
>JAAGVU020000038.1:15388943-15401311 GCA_011763525.2 Mormyrus iriodes
TCCCCGCTGGGGCTTTTTGGTGTTAAACTTGTCTGAATCCCTGCGCTCGTTTTGCACATTTTTAAATGGCATTTTCGGGGGGTTTGCTTAATAGCAGTTTTTTCCCGCTTCCCCCCCCCCCCCCCCCCTGTACAGAAATGGTGCAGGCCTTTGAAATTGGTTCAGCCCCCCACCCCACTTAGTAACTGAAACGCCTGTGCGGGTGCTTAATGGTTTGCATTAGTTGCAAGCCGTAAGATCACGCAGCTCCTTGCTGTCGTCACTGCGATCTTTTGCACAATCGTAACCACAGCAGTTTGTGTCCTCGTGTGTGTGTGTGTGTTTTTTATTATTCTGCTGTCCCAATTCTGCATTATTAATAATGGATAAAAATGCAATTTTTCATGGGTTGCTCTGGGGGCTTTGGGAGTCGATCCGATTAATATTTCAGCGGGTTATTTTAATCATGCCTCCACGTGGGGGAGGTAGGACAGGCTTATGTGTTATGTGCTCATACCTCCACCTTTTCATGTGAAGCACCCTGCTGTAATTGCTAACCTATGCTGTCTGCGCTGAGGATTCATTGTTTGATTTAATGTTTTATTTGCCATTTGTACAAGTGCAAGTACATTGGTATGCTTTGTTTCATGCATCTCATCCCGCTCTCCTTTGAGACATTCAGGCACACATATGTATGGCTGAGAGCATAGCTTGGGGTTCCAAGCACAGAGTTAGGCTTTTATTCGGTGCCCCTGGAGCATTTTTCAGGCCTGGCTGAAGAGATCAATGTGACAGTTCTGCTGAGCCTGAGATTCAAACTGGTAATCTTCCTGTCACAGACACAGAGGCCTAACCTGCTGAGCCACTGATGAGAGGAGGCAGGAGGGAGGTTCTTTGGACCTCAGTAGGTCACCTCTGTTCACGGGGTATAACGAATCACCTTCCTTCTTCGTTGACTTCATTTGGTTCTGCTTATTTCCTTGGGGGGTTTTGTTCGCTTCTGATATGTGGCGTATGACCCCAGTTTTAGCATGTTACATTTGCCACAGTTACAGTACATGATAGCATGGCAGTGAATGGGTACTGCCATCTGCTGGATGTCCCCTGATGGAGAAAGGTATATGAATACCTTCATAGGCAGTTTGGAGCAAGACTGGTTAACTCTGTGGTAAAAAATTAAGCAAAGACCTCATCTGTGGGTCACAAGGAACTGATAACTGAAAGTGTTTTAAAACAGATACTCAAGTGAAAAGCTATTATAATATGGTGTAATGTACCTAAGGAATGAAGCCCACCCCAGCTCATCACTGCCCTCCATGGCCATTTCGGTCCTGGAGATGCTCTGACATGTATTACATAGTCCACAACTGTCTGTATTTCCAATTACAGTTACATTCCCTGGTTAGGTGGTAAATTACAAAAAACAAACAAAACCTAAGCCAGTTCCTTCCCTAACCTCTGCCCTCAATTTCCTCTGCCTGCAGCCAACTACATGACTTCTGGCGCTTGGACTACTGGGAGGACGACCTGCGGAGGCGGCGCAGGTTCGTCCGCAACGCCTTTGGCTCCACCCATGCCGACGCCACATTGAAGGCCCTGGAGGATTATGGTCAGTGTCTCCGCCTGGCAGCCACTCTCACCTGCTTACTGTCATTGGAGAAATACTGCAGTGTGCTATGGAGTTCTGTGTTACCATGGTGATACTAAAAAATGGAGTATCTGTTCCACTGTTTGGATTCCGTGAACGGTAACTGGTCTCCACCCATCTGGCAGTGCTCTCTCCTGAGCAGCATGTTCGCATTGTCCATCTGCACCCTCGTAATGTCCAGCTGCGTTCTCTGTGCTTTCACAAGCTCTCATGGTTGCCTTTCACGCATCGGGTAGCTCGAGAATTGTCACCACCCTAATGAAAGCCTACGTCCTCAATGGACACACTTAGAAATGCGCAGTATATTTGATAACATATCAGTATCGGCTGATATTTGCTAAAAATCAAGATATCGGCATCAGTCCAACAGGTCATATTTGGATGATAGTGCCAGCTGATACTTAAACTTCAGCAACATTCCAAGTTAGCAGCACCAAAGCTAAAGGCACAAAACTGGTGAAATAATGGAGGTGATTACACTGGTCAATCAGCAATTTGGTCAGCTCATTCAACACTTGGAAGAGGTCTCATAGTACCGGCCTCCCGGAATGTTTTATACAGCCCGCATCATTCTTCACCACAGGAAACCCCCCCCTACCCCATCCATCCCATGCTCGGGAAGTAGCTCAGTGTTTTGCCGACTATCGACATCTGACAAATATATTGGTTATTGTGCAAATTTTGATGGATACAGATCCATGCTCCTCTAAGAACACTAACAGATCAGGCCATTCTGTTGCCTAAAAAAAGCAGTTGGTCTGTATTAGCACTGTCGCCTCACACCTCTGGGACCTAGGGTCAAATCTCCACCAGGATTCCATGTGTGTGGAGTTGCATGTTCTCTTTGTCATCGTGAGGTTTCCTCCGGGTACTCTGGTTTCCCCCCAACAATCAAAAAACATGCTGAGGCTAATGACCCAGAATAGAGAAGATGGATGGATGGATGGATGGTCAGTATAAGAATTAAGGATGCTTTGTACTACATTATGAATCTGCAATGCATTATAGATGACAGTTTCATAAAGTATTAATAATGCATAATAAACATAGCTATAATTTTATGCCTTTTTCTAAATATATGTAGCCTTGTTTATGAATGCATTATCATATGTTATGAATGGGTTCATGGATTCTTATAGACATGGCATTCATAGAAAGTGTTACCAAACAATTAATTTTTTTTATTCTGCTCCTGAATGAGAACCTCTCCCACTGTCATCCCATGTTCACCAATGTCATGTCATTGTATTACCTCATTCTATGCAATTGCTCGCTGCAGTTTCCCCCTATTCGTTGCCATAATAGCGGTCACATACCAGCCGACACCAATTAAACACTAACCCAGCACACAACTTTTCCAGCCCTGCCATCACCAGAAATCAATGGGGAAAGGTCACCGCCCTAATACTTGATCAAGTCAAGTCATTTTGTCATTTCACATGCATGAAACAAAATTTCAAATCTTCAGAGCATCAGACAGCTATAAATATCGGTGGGAAGGTAAATTAAAAATAGAAATTAAAAACACAATAGAACACAACAGTGCACAATAACAACAATTCATTGCAAATATTGCACAACAATTTTACTTTATGGTGCTGACTTGGTTTGCCCATTTGATGTTATAGAGAATACGGTCATTAAACACACTGCAGCCTCAGCTCCAGATTGAACCTAAACGTAACGTGGAATGTAGGAACAATCGCAGACCCAGGCATGACAAGACGCAAGATCAGTCTGTTGTCCGTGACAGATGTCACTGCTGAAAATAATTCACTTTCTCTTTTCGGTCTCACTGTTTAAATTGTAGACTTTGTCAGAGATGAAAGGTTTGCTGAAGGCATGGGGTGGGGGACTGTTTCAGGAAAAAATGTTTTATGCTCTTTCCCTCAAAGGATCTTTTTGTGTGTTCTGTTTTTCTGTTCTGAATTTGTCTGTGAAGTCCTATAAATGTAGTATGTACTATATGACAAAATTTAAGCTGTTGTCCAAGCAGTTGTGGTTTATGCAATTAGTTCTGAAACCATGAAACTGCATGTATGCATGTTTGCGTGCATGTGGTCGCATGTGTGCATGTGTTTGCGTGTGTGCGTGCGCGCGGCCATTAAAAGCCTGCAAAAGGAGTGTTGTGGCTGCTTTTAGATGTTCCTTACACGTCCCTTAAGACCTGCTTATATAATGTTCAGCCAAATACACTCCATCATACGTAAATTCTTTTTAAATGTAGCTTTAAACGCTCCTTTTTCCTCTCACTGGGACAGCAGCTTTGAAATTCAGGAACCTTTGAGTCTCACTGAGATCTGAGATCTGAACTCACTGAGCAGAGAATGCGACGAGGCTGTCCAGGAAGTGACTCTGTTGGGCAATGAGAAGATCTAAAACCTTTAAGGTTTCAAATTGCTTGCTTTTCTCCAAGCCTGAGTCAGCAGCTGACACGGCGGCCTCCTGTGAGAGAGATGACTGAGGCACCCATGCTTAAAGAAGATGTTAATCTCAGTGCTCCCAGTCAGGGGAAGGTAGACGACTTGATGGTCATCAGTATCCATCAGGGATTTGGCACCTGCTTTATGGGCTTGTGTGCTGGAGAAGCTAAGTGGTAAATATGGTTTGAAATATTTGCTACCAAGGTTTTCTGAGTGCCTGAATCACAGGCTAAAGTGCTTGACCAACTGTTGATGATATCTGAACATACTAGGTTAGGGTATAGAAATAAACATTTTGCTCATAGTTTTGGGAGGAAAAAAGACTCCATACCCAGGACATGCAATCTGAAATATACTCCTGTATGTTGATTGTCATTTGCACCATTTATGTTCAGGTGTTTCCAAGTAGCACGGCAGCGTCGATGATTGAGAACTTGCTGAAATCCTGTAGCCTCCTGGCAATTCTAACGAGAGGAGTAATTTATAGGCCTGTCATGCAGTGGAACTGGCTTTGCTCTGATCTTACTTGGGTCTCCTCTGAAGTCCTCCAGATGATTAAGTAGTCACCTCTCCATTTTCACTACCTCTTCATTCTTTCAAAAGCGAGGAGATAATCTGCTTCATTGTTCCGTCGTGCAGGTACTGAGTTGTCCGTCTCCTTTGCTCTTCTGCTGTTGGAAACCGAGCAGGAGTGGAAAAAATGTAATGGTTCGGCCCTCGCTGAGGAAATCAATGGCATGAGGTAGCTTTACGGCCATGTTGGGCCCCTTGGAAAGCGGAGCAGCCCAGTCCCGGACAGGCATGTCTCCTAGTGGGCGAGGCATAAGAATACGCTTATGGTTTGAGATCTAAAGAAGATCTTACTGAATGGGTATTGGGCATGCTATCAGTGTGCTTCAATTTCATTTTATTGATTTATTCATAAATTCATTAATGGTATGCAGGTGGTTGATTGCTATGATGTGGTTTCTGTGTGGATATCTTAGACAACTAACTTGTGAAGGTAGCTTTATGGTATACCCAAACACAAGCTGATTGTCTAGTGAGAATGAATGTTGCTAAATGTTCTCTCTGCCTGCTTTGTGATTTGAATTTGGGTGAGTGTGGTTAACCTGGCCCCACCCCCCAACTCCATAAGCATTCATCAAGCAATAAGGCCATCAACACAACCACTCTGCACTGGTCAGGAAATGGGAGTTGAAACTGGATATATGTTAATATTAGTAGCATAACTGTTGAAGTGTCTGGGCTTTTCTTTAATGGGACAGCATGCTGTGAGTCTGTGTCAGGAACACAAGCTATCTCTTTGAATAAGTATTCCTTTGTATGATAACATGCAGTGAAAAACATGTGTTGTATACATAGTTGTATTTGGGCCTTTGGAGTCCAGGGAGTACAAGGCAGGGGAACACTCTGGATGGGATGCCAGTCTGTGATAGGGCACATCAAACCATAGGCAACCCACACACCAATCAGAGGGAACCCAGTGAAGATGGGAAGTACATGCAAACTCATGCAGTGTGGAGTGGATTCAAACTCTGAGGCCTGGGGGTGTGAGACAGCCGAGCTAGCCCCCTTGCTCAAGTCACAATGCCTCCTGGCAGTGTAAACTTTCCAGTTAGTAATTTTTCAATCCAGTTTGGTTTCTCTTCTGGTGGCTAAACAATTGATGTTTGGTAGTTTTTGTTGCTGGTTTTATATAATTTAATCTGGGTAAAGCAGGGGCTTCAGTAATCTCGAAAAACCAATGAGATTTTTGTCTTGTTCTATGAAGTACTACTGTGATTAAACTCCACCCATTACATTTTCTGGCGTTTGCTCCAGGTGTTGCATTAAAGCATGTCGCCATGGAGACGAGCGACGGGGGAGTGGAGTGTAAACTCAGCCTGGGAGAAGCAAAGAGGCTGTGAAACTTGGTCCTTCCTTATAACCCAACCCCCCTCCCATAATTGCACATCAGGACAGGGAAGCCTCTTCACAGTGTAGCTGTAAGAAAAACATTCGCAAGAGTCACAAAAGGAGACCAGGGGCTTATATACACCTCAAAACCGAAAGTGTGACACAGTGTACTTATTTTGTACATTGGTGGAGATAAAGGTCCATATAAAGACTACTGTATTAGCTTGACTCAATTAATAGATTTATTATAGTCTGTTAGGGTACATTGGAGGGAACATTTATTTAATGTGAAAACAAACCCACATTGTGGATAAACCTTTTTTTTTCATGTCAACAACCTTGAGTTTGGAGAACTGACGTCTGTCCTGTCCGTCTGTCGGTCTCTCTCTCTCTCTCTCCCTCCCTCTCTCTCTCTCTGTGCGTGCATGCTTCTGGTTTGTAATGATTTAGCTCTCATGCTTAGCTTTCATGATGCTCCTTTTGTGAGGACATGACTCTTGACTGTGTACAGATGCTCCCTGGGGTTACAATGGTCCATCCATATTGGGTACAATATTTCGACTTTATGATGGGTAGTCCAGTTCCATTATTTTTCACTTTCAGTACATTATTCAATAAATTACACAAGATTTTCAATGCTTTTTTTTTTATAAATTAGGCTCTATGTTAATGATTTTGCCCAACTGTAGGCTAATGTAAGTCTTCTAAGCATGTTTAAGGTAGGCTAGGCTGTGATGTTTGTTAGGTTAGGTGTACTGTATTAAAATGCATTTTCACCTTACCGTAGGTTTATTGGAATGTAACCCCATCGTAACCTGGGGAGCATCTGTATATGACTTTATTTTAGTATTTGAGTAGAAGCTGAACCTGACTGGCTGTAATGGTTCCGCTGTCTGACCTGAAACATGGATTGAAAGTGGGGAGGGGCCTTTATGGAATTTTCATGAAGCCACGAACCTATGCATGGAAATCCAGGATTTGTGCTGCTGTGTTGGGCTCCTGTTACTTCTCCAAGCTACTGTCTGAGCTCGGCACTGATCATACGCATGCGTGCCTGTGTATGCGTGTGCGTAATCATAATATTTACCCCGCTGGCAGACATGTTGTTATTGTGGTGATGAGATCAGCACTGAACTGCTGTGCTACCAAGTTACCCAGGAATAAACAGCACCCCCCCCCCCCGGTTTGGACGTCTCCCTCTGTGAGAACCTCAAACTGACCGGAAAATGAATAGAGAAAAATGAATAACGGTTCAAACTGAGTTCTCCAGATCCTCATCTCAATTTTCTTCCCACTCCCAATACCCCCTCTCCCCAAAGTTGAATGTTTTTAATATTACAATTAAAACAAAATAATTCAAAGAGGTATAAGTATGTGTGTTATATGCTTAGACTTTGTGATGGGGGGGGGGGGCTTTGCTACTTCAAAACCTCTCTCTTATAAGTGCTTGAGTATACATTTACATTTATTTATTTAGTAGAAATACTTGTCCAAAGCCAGATACAAATTTGGCACATTAGAGGCAGGAGCCAACTAGATGCATAGGTGGAGATTCTCTTGAATGACTAATAAAAAGTGCACAAGCTATATAATACATTACAGACATAGTGAGAACCTGATATGTATTCTTTTTTATCTCACATTTTTACATTCTTTATTTATCCAAAGCAATGCACTATTAGGAAAGCAGGTTCAGCCAGTCCCTGGAGCAGTTGGGGGTTATCCGCCTTGCTCAGAGGCCTAGCAGTGAAATTACTCTGCCAGCCACGGATTTCAACTGGCAACCTTCCAAACACAGGCACAGTATCCTATCCCGCTGAGTTACACACCACTATTCTGATCAAATTTTGCCATTTGTCTGAAAATAGAGAGCCTGCACATGCTCTAGTAATCTTTGCTCCGTGTCTTTGTTTGAAATTTTTCCCTCTGTAGGTATTATTGGTTAAAGGTTATTTCTATTTGCATAGAAACGTACAGAAAACACATAAAGGCTAAACACTGATATGTCTTCACCTGTCTTTGGTTGGGTGTTAGTTTCAGCTGTCCTGTCCTGAAGGGACCTTGATATTCACATCTTTTAGCCTCTTCACTTTATGACATGACAGTCTGCATCAGCTCTTTTGAGTCAGAGTTTACATTTACACAGTTCTAGTTTTCCTGCTTAAAAGATTCACATGCAACCTCCTGTTTTCTCCATTTCCACACAGTTGAAGTAGCAGTATGTGAGACTAATTTCCAAAATGTTGGCGCTTCCATTTTGTGTAATGAAACTGTTTGTGATCCATGTTTATTGTCAGGTTATGGTGTAGGTGCCTGTCAAAAAGAAAAAAACAAACCTTTTGAAGAGAAGGAACATATTCTCCGGGCGAGCCAGGGGTGTTTGTAGCTCTTTGATGAGGATTTTTTTTCTCTCCATTGTTCTGCTCTACAAGTATATCTTTTAAAGACAAAGACATCTGGGTGTGGTAGATGAGCTGTGAGCTGTGCTGCAGTTAGTATTCTAGATTCTTCTTTTTTACATGCTCTCATCTAATGGGCTCTGGAAGCACAGAGCCTGTTGCACCTTTCAGGTCTTGGTCCAGTAGCTACTCGACCTCCCTAATGTATATAAGACCCCACACAGTAATTGGTTCCACAAAGGAGGATTTCCGTTATTGGTCATTAAGGTGATGCATGAGAATATATGGTAATGCTTTACAATAAGAGAATCTTCATAATGCATTGATAATGCATTCACAGAACATTAATAAGCAGCATGTACTGCAAGTATACCTTAATATGAAGGTGCATTTAAAGTTCTATGAATGCATTATGAAGGTGCACTTAATGTAAAGCGTGACCAAATGTATTTGTGAGATGATTTGAGTTCTTCTGTTCCTATAGACATGTTTTTATGATATTCTATTGTCCCTCCCACCCCCAAAGGCTAACATGGGTTTTTCATTGGTGGAACAATGGCCTTCATGATTCGTATACTCGCCTTTGGTTCCGACAGCTATTCATTGACCTTTTTGCACTGTCCAGTGTCTGACTTGAAGCTTTCCTCCCTCTCGAACACTGCAGGTTCTGAGGATGATGACGTCGTCCGGTCCAAAAAGGGCTTCCGCAGCCAGACAGTGGTCAACCAGAACCCAGATACAGAGCTTATGCTGGAGGGCGATGATGATGCTGTCAGTCTGCTGCAGGAGAAGGAGATGGACAATCTAGCAGGTGAGAGGTCCTATACCAGACTAAAGATGTTTCATTCCATCGTCATACTCAACAGCCAGTACAGTCCCCAGGACAGCTGCCCCATAGCCCTATATACTCCCAGTCCTTCCACCTGACATTGTTTTATTTATTTACCATTTAATTTTATCCTTTTTTTGAGGAAACAGATTCACATAGTCCCTAGAGAATTTGAATGTTCAGATCCTTGCTCAAGTGCCCAACAGTGAAATCACTCTGAACCAGTGACCTGATTACAGAAACAGCATCCTAACCCTTTGAGCCACACAGCACCGCCATAGCCTCTCTGATTTCAAAGTAGGCATGAAAAAACTCAATGTCCAACGTGTTTGAGTTAAAATTTTTGGTTTTGGCGTCATACGCGTAACAGCATGCCTGCAATATTTGGGTGCTAGTGGGTGAGGTGGTCTTGTGGTGTTTCCTCTGCCCATCTTATCTTAACTCAGCTTCCATGTGGTCCTTGTCTCCAGCTACAGCCCCTGCTGGCTTCTTCCAGGAAGTCAGTGCTGCTGTGATGTACCTTCACAGTAACCATATCTGTGTATCTTTTTGTTTTAGTGGCTTTTCGTCCCCGTGTGTTTATCTCCAGAGGCAAGTTATTTCTTTGTGTCTATGCACTAACATCTGGACAAGAGTCGTTTTGTCCCCTAATTTTGAAACTGGACATTGAAGATTTTGGAAAAAAAACTAACAATTTCAATCAAGTAGTTCATTTCATGGATGTACTGTAGTATCTGGAACTAGTTGACCAGACCACCTGATTCCCAGGCATAATGGCTCAAGAGTCCAGCTACTTCAGTCGCGTTGATTAACTGATTATATTAACAGTGGAAAATCCTGACCAGCTAATCTGTTTAAAGCTAAATGATTTAGCAACCTCTGATGATAGAAATCTCAACCTCTGAAGACCAAACCACTACTGTTTTAAATCTGAGAACATCACCAGAAACTGACAATTTTATTTATCTGTTAATGAATTAATGTGGTACAAGCTGATTCAACCAGTTTCTGAACCCCTTACACAGTTCCCAGGGAGTTTAAATAATTAGGAGCCTTAGAACATGATAAAGAGACACCGAGAAACACTTGTTTGTACTTATGTTCTGGATTTTGGGATTTGACCAAACTTATTTCTGCGCTTCAGGGCTGCATTGTTGGTGATTCATTTTCTCACCACTGGGAGCGCTGTCCTTCAGGTGACTAAAGGGAAGTCATTTGTGGCACCACTTCAGATGCCAAGGAGTTGGGAATTGAATGACTTGAGGATTACCTTTCATTTTGTCTCATTGTTGTTAAATGGGTGACCGGTGGGGGTGGGTATGAGGAGGTATGGCTCTGCTCTCATCTGACATGAGGGAGCGAGCAGGGCAGCTGGGGAGTCACAGAAGAGTCTGGAAACAGGCACTTGAGAGAAGGAATCTGCAGCTGTGTACATGCAGGCTCACTGTTTAGGGTCATGTATGGGGCAGTGGAGCCCTGTGACTGTGGCAGAGAGCGTGGCTGGGCTCGGTTGTGTCCCAGCATTGAAGGGATTCGTCTCATCCTCTGCACACAGAGCGTTACTGTCACATCCCATAGTTTTCTCCTTTCTTCCCATTTGCAGGTTTTTTTGGGTAGGGCTGTGAGAAGCTGAGCCTCAGCCCAGCACTGTCATGTCAGTTTGATTTGCTCTCCCGGTTAACACTGAGATTGGCTTGTTTGTACATTAAACCAGAGCAGTGGTTCATAATCTGGTTCTCAGGGTCCTGCAGACAGTCCACATTTCTGCTCCCACTGGCAGCTGGGAGAGAGCAGAAATGTGGACTGTCTTGCAGGGATCTGGGAGGGAGCAAAAACGTGGATCGTCTGTGGGTCCCATAAGACCAGGTTGGGAAAGACAGAACTAGAGAGCCTCTTGACTGAATGGGTAAAGTTTGCTTGTTTGTGCCCCTCTCTCATTCTTATTATGATACTGAAAACTCATTAAAACATATAGTGACTTTTATCCATTAGCAGGGATCATCAACCTGTCCATACACTGACAAACATGTTCACGGCATGACTCATCTGTGTAGGTTACATTTTTTTAAATACTGTGTCCTTGGTAAAAATTGCATTATGATCAAACTGTCAATCTGGATTCATCACTGTGATGACCCATGGTCATTATCAATTTTTGTAGCATTAATTTTTATCTGCTATTCAGCATTGAGAAGCTAAAACAAGCTGGCCTGAACCTCTTAAGAGCCATTCTGGGTTTTCTTCATTAACTTACTATTGTTGCAGTTGAGAGATCCCATTCCTCAGGCTTGCTGGGCTCCTGGCTCTCTTTAAACGTTCGTCAGACTGTTCCCAAAGTCAGCATGTTCTTTGCTCGCGCGATGGAATGGAGGCTAAGGAGTCAGTAAGGTAAATGTAGCTGCGTTAAATCCTGAGGGACCCAGATGATGAATCCTGGAAAACGGCACTAAATCTGAAATACTTTGCTTCGTAATTTTCTGCATAAATTGGTGGAATTTTTAAGTTTCTTTGGAGAAAATCAGCTGAACAGGTTGTGACCCTGGTGGCATTGAAAGTCCCCCCGCCAAATCAAATACAAAATGAAATGTTAGGATCATACAACGTAAGAACATTTGAAATGTGAAGCAGTTGCTCTTTTGCGTTTATAAATGTACTTAGAAAATTAAAATGTCACATAAAAAATCTAGAAATCTATATAGATTTTTTTGCCCACTGCGTTTAATAGCGCTGTTTTCCCATAATGCCCTGCTCCCATTCCCAGTGCGGTTCTGAGGACGAGCGCTGGTGGCACCGCTGCAGCGAGTGATTGAAACGCTGCCGTCTGTTCTGCAGATGACTATCATTTAACATGTGACTGTGCCTCTCTGTCGTGGAGAGGTACAGAGCGGCACCTGTTTCGGCTAATTTCACTGTTTATCATGCTATGCTCTAAAGGGGGTTGGGTGGGGAGGTTAAAAACTACCCACGTTCGAGTCCCAGGCTTCCCCCCCATGCCGTCTGACTTTACAACAGATGTTAAATGTAATTTAAGTAAATGTTATTGTTCGATTTTTCGCGGCATGTTTTCATGAAAATGAAAAGTTGATTTTGACAATAAATTGAATAATAACATTAGTCTGATTACGGATTGTATGCTCTCTCTCTCTCATTATATATATATATATATATATATAATGATATATAATGTGTGT
>JAAGVU020000038.1:15401338-15429264 GCA_011763525.2 Mormyrus iriodes
TGTGTGTGTATATATATATATATACATACACACACACACACACACACACAAATACAAACGACTAAATTCTCATAGTATTCCTGTTAGTAAAATTACCATATACCGGTTTAGACCTATATGTAGATAAAGCTATTGGTTACCAGCATATAGGCCTATTTCTAAACCGAATAAATGGAAATGCGAATTGAACACTTTCTGGAACGCTTTGAATTTTAAAATTTGATCTTGGTGCGTCGCACTCTAAAACTTCAGTTTTAGTGCTTTTTGCTTTAAAAAAAAAGTTTACACAACGTGTTATCGAGGTAAATTATTTTAACCAATTTCTGTTAGAGATGTTCTTTTTTTGTATGAACATTATCAGACTCGTCATTTTAACATTTACGACTTTGGACCTGGGCTGGTTTATTGGGGTTGTGTATTTTAACGACATTAAAGGTTGCTTACGTTCATAATTTTATAGGCTATTGAACCAGTTGGATAATTTTCTAACGCAGATAGATAAAGCGCAGAATTTGGGAAATCGCGGTTGCTTTATGTTTGGTGTTAACATTTTAATTGTACATCTTAATTTTGATTATCTCTCCCAGATGCGATTATTACCTAATCCCCTTTCAGGCGGGTTAAGTCGATTAAGATCATGCACTATTTTCTGCTTGCATGGAACCCCCAGGGCGGCCCCAGATCTATGCACCTGAAACACGTCGATGGATGAAATGGGAAGGGGTGCTGAAACGCAAAAATTATTAAGATATTAATTAAATTACTGTGAATTACATTCCTGGGTGATTTTGCGCGCCTGTTTTCTGTAAGTACAGAAGCTTCGTCTTATAATATTTCAACGCTAACAGTAATTAGTTAATAATATAAGTTAGTAAAAATCGAAAAACACGTACTGGGCCTACATGTTTTTGGAATAAGCGACATATTTGAACAAAATAAAAATAAACATTACCTGTGTAATTTGTCGTAAATGTTATGGACGCTTTAAAGTTTATCATTGTAGTTTTTCTGTAATATGAAACATTTTGTATTTGAATGAGGAAAATAATATATTTTTATATTCGGTGCGGTGTTCATTTCACATGTGGTTTTGTTGATGTATTTGTCTTGAATGGTTGTGTAAGCTGTTAGGCTGTGTCATTTTTAAAACGACCGTAATCTTATCCGATTAATAACATGGAACTCTTCTAAAATGGGTCCTTTCATCTAATATTAAATAAAATAATCAACTGTATAATGATTAATTGTACAAAGCATTAATTGAAAAAGACCGTGGAAGCCGCAAGAGAACGCCTGTCTTTCACTGTAACACGAGAAAGATCTGCGTAAGGCGACGGGGACGTGCCCAAGCGCCGCTGCGAAAGACTCCTGTGGGAATTGAAACCCAAATCCACTTGTAATTTACCAAACGTTCCCGGTTTAATTGATTGGGTAACCTACATTAAGATACAAGTTTAACCTTAAAAGTCTAGATCGATAAATACACTGATTTTAAGATGCACGTAACGGTTACTCTGTATGTATCTATTGTTTAGCGCAACAAGCCAGAAGATTGAGGGTTAAAGAGCGTAGGCCTGTAACCAACATGGGATAGTCATCAAATGACAACTGTCGTTAGCCTTCTTTGTACGGCGCAAAACATTTTAAATTACGGTTATTAAAGCGCACAGTTAGAGATCTTAGTATTCAGTGACCGAAGTGGTTGTACCACATTATAGCAGCGAGGGCGCTGTAAATTTGGTCGATGCCCTCTATGATTCAGGGTGTCCATACGTGGACAGTGGACCTGAAACATGCCAGCAGTATCGGGGTTGGTGACCCAGAATGAGCTTTTGTAACGCGGTTCAAGATTGTATTGTAATAGCCTACCAGGAAATGGAAAAATATTTCCGTATGCTACCGTAATGCGCACATAATTTCACGTTAAATATTCAAAATAGACTTAGCTTTGCCCACGAGCAAAACGGTTATTGATTTTTTTCCCCAGAAAGTAACCTTAAAGTCTTCTGGGGAAGATGGCAACGTTCAAAAATTTCATAACATTTTTGTTAGGTTTATGGCACTTTACCGATTGTCTTTCAATCATAAAATATTAATAGCCATAAAATATTAAATTGTATCAATAAGTATAATTATTATACTTGCTATACAATAGGGTATGCCTTATGACGAATAACTTGTTTCATTCGGGATAGCTGAATTGTCTTTTAAATCTGACTTGGTTTTACTGTTGATTCTTAGAACATCACAATCATCGAGCAACCTTGTCTCATTATATTAGAATCTATGGTTCGGTCGAGCTTTGAATTTCGTTTGTTACTCTGATACAACTTTTTTCCCATAACCACCTTTTCAAATGTATAACTTGTTTAGACCTTTTTGTATTCTTTTTATTGCATTTATATTTAGAACATTAATAATTTCTTTAAAATTTATTAACCCAGAGTTTGAATTGCATCCGTTCTTGCAGCCATATTACATGCGTGTACACTATCTTACTAGTTTTTGCACTGTCACTTTCCAGGGCCTGTAGTCCTCAGCACCCCTGCTCAGCTCGTGGCCCCGGTCGTAGTAGCTCGCGGCACGCTTTCCATCACCACAACCGAGATCTATTTCGAGGTGGACGAAGATGACCCCGCATTCAAGAAGATCGACGCAAAGGTAAGCGCATTTGCTACATTTTTCTCCCGTCGCCTAATGCCGTTGTGTTCAAATTATTTTTGTTTTGTAGTGGAGGAAAGTATAAGCTTAAGATATACTTCCATTCCTGGCGATTCATTATACATTTGCTGCGAAGGTGTTGACAGCCTGTGCAAAAACATCAATCTCGAATAAATAGAATGGTTCCCATTCCGTCAGATCTGATAAACAAGGTTAATAAATGCAATGACCCGTATATTTTACTGTATCGTAATAAATATTTGAGTAATAAGGCTGAATAACAAACCTCACTGGCGAGCAGAAATAACAGCGGGGCTGTCTCGGGGGACCGCGCGCACATAATAGGAATCATTTTGGATTTACGAAAACGAGATGCGCGAGCTGAGTGCGACTGTTTTAAGTACTGTCTGTATGTGTTTATGATCTCCTGACACCTGTAGAGAACTGGGACAAGTCATTACTTTGTGTGTGTGTTATCACTTGTACCGGAAAAAAACAAGTTAGTCGGATTTTTGGTTTGGTTAATGAGCTCATCACATTCGATAATGCCTATGGAATTTTTACAGGAAAAAAGTAGCATATTTTGATTTTGCATTTTGTCTTTTTTTGTTGAAAATATTTCAGCAATTAAAATATAGGCCACATTTATTATTTAGGTCAACAATATTAAAATTGTACATTAAGTAGAATGTTCGTAATTTTCGAAAAGGATTATTTTCTTGTATTTTTATAAAACTGTAGGCATGTGTAGTAATATGTATGGTTCAAATATAAATTGTGTGTAGTTTTATATATGTACTGTTACATTCCGGCATACGAGATGTGGGCTATGCTAATTTTGTAATATGGGAAACGTGTTCTACTCAGTTCTGAGACTGTTAAAATTTAATTTGCCAGTATTAACTTTACCCCCGTATCTAAATAGGCCTAAAATTAAAATATTAACTCCTTAAGTTTTCCACAAGTTTGCCAGAACTAGCGGTAAACACGCAACTAAAAGTGTAATTTTTGTTTTATCATGAAAGTACGTAGCAATTTTAATATCGATTTCGGACACAAGTAATACTTTTATTTGCATTTAAATAAATTCAGAGACAGAAAATGTAAGAAAAATCACAATGTAATACTCCAGTGCATTTCAAGTGCATTTTTTTTTACCAAATATGTATATGGTATTATATTCAGACATCATACAAACAGACAAATTAATTTTTGAATATAGTTAAATAAAAATTCAAGTATATTTATGGAATGTTATAACTTTAGCAAATAGTACCATCGAAATGTAAACTCTTAAGCACTTTTGAAGGACAAGGTAGACAAAGTTAAAAAATATTACTATTATTACTTTATATTGATTTACTGACAACTATAAAACGGTTTAAATAGCGAATATTTAACTTAGATGTACGGGCCACAAAAACATTAATCATTTTTAACAACTGGAACACAATCTATGCAATAAAGAATGCGGAATAAACGGAATCATTCTCAAATTCTCAAAAGGTTTTGTACAAAGAAAATAAGCGTGTGAAGACCGGGAAAAGGTATGGCGATTATCGATTCCATGAAGATAAAACGTCAGACTTATTGTTCCGCATTGTCAATACATGCTCATCGATTATCACCCTTCAATTAGTATAATACCGCTGTCGCCGCTTTTATTAACATGCGTGGTTGGTTTTATCTAGACAAAAAATATTAAATGTTTTTGTAGTCCACGAATGATATGTTTGGCTCACTTTAATAACATTACTAACAGAAATATTGACAAAATACTTCCCGATTATCAGTGGAAAAATATCCAGGCCTCAAGACAAACTGACAGATGTACGCGGGCGCATCTTCTGTTTTTAAAAAGACTTTTATTATTTCAGTTTATAGTTTTTCCAGGCTTTTGGGGTTGGTGAGTATTTCCCTCGCCATTCTCCACGTCTGTTTAGCTGCGTTTTCAAGGGCTGAAGTAGGCTTGCCTTGGAATAGGTCTAAATTGGGCAGAAAATAATGCGGGCACTTCCGACACTGCAGGCACGAAATGAGCTGTAAGAGAATGCCGTTCAGGCGGTCTCCTAGGCAGTTCTCGTCCCAGTCCGATTCCCGAGGGTGCTTTTCACACTCGTACGACACCAGCGTTTTCATGTGGTAGTTATTGAGCGGCTGTCCTGGAAGTTCAAGGTGACGGTCGCGCAGAGCCTTCAGAACGGACAGGCACTTCTTCCGACACCCTCCAAGGATTAGACGGTTTTCGGCTTCGGCAAACTGCAAGACCCAGGCATCGCTTTCGGCCGAGCTCTGCTTCCCGTTTATCGAGTAGCATTCCTTGGATAAAAGGTTGAAGCCTTCGGCTTTGACCTCTGCCACTCTGTTTGGTCCCGGCCATGGGATGTGGGGCAGAGGCCAGTGCGCGGCGCTCCGTGGCCATATTCCGGTGCACTTGAAAGCCGGGGTGATCTGCACCACGTATCTGTCTCTGATACGCAATTTTACCTCGCTGGTGTCAGCCACCATCTTCACGACATCCCTGTAGCTGCATTTATCCACTGCCTGCGCTACAAGGGTCTGGAACCTGGACCGGATCTTGCGGGCCGAAAGGTACCCCGAGGCGGTGATGAACTCGACCCAGAGGGACATGCTCCGCTTTCGGCCGTCGCTGAGCTTCAGCACGGCGCAGCCTGGAAGCGAGCCGTCGTCCACGAAGTTGAAGACTCCCATTTGATTTAAATAAAGGACCACCTCAAATTCAGTCGGCGAAATGACCTCCAGACCCTCATAACGGTTCTCAATTTCATTTAGGGAGCTGATGAAGCGGGGCTCTTGCACTTCCACCTCCTTCAGGACGTCCGACACCACCTTGCATACTTCCCGGATTGTTTTTGAGATCGCGGCTTTCCGAGACTGGCATTTTTCGTTATAATATTTGTTCAGGTGATACACCAGCTTGGCCTGAGCCGCTATCATGTTTGGGCAGAGATCCGGATTGTACACCGGAGTCTCGCAGTAGTTTGTAGGATCCAACGCGGCTGTTTGCACGGGAGCCAATGTTAGAGAACAAAGTAAACGATTCAAAAAGAAAAAAAGTCTTTAAAATAAAAGCAAACCTACTCAGATCGCGCTCGCTGTAAATCCCTCATCAGCCTTTACCACAGACAGCCTTTCAAGGTAAACCCTTTAATTCTGAGTTGTGGTAATTAGAAGTTTATCACGAGGCGACAAGAATCGCAACTGGACCCATGCAGAATTTGTTGTGGAAAAATCAGCTTTCCTTCCTGTGTTTTGTTTATATGATCTGTGTTCACCGCTCCGCTACTTATAAGAGAGGAAGAGCATCGCGCTCGTGCCTGCGCTTGTGGTGCTGCGTTTAAAAGCGGGGACAAGCGCCAGCAATATTATTAAGGGAGGGGTAATGCAGGAGGAGCCCAATCGGCTTTGCATTCGTCACTCCTAGTAGTTTGTCGACTGCTAAATTAATAATCTCGTAATATATAATCACTGTTAAGGAGAGAGGTGCACTAATTCGCGCGAATACACCCGAGCAATTTGACGAGCGGTAGTTTATGCTAGTGTTCGGGGAGCAGTATAATTATAAACTAGACGGTCACATTTGTGGGTTTGTCTGACATACGTGCAGAATTAATTGTCTGAAATTCTTTTCCCTATTGTACTAAAAGTCTTTCTTTGTTTTGCTTTTGACTTAAAACATTCCCTTTCTTCTGCTTAGATGTGTTGGTTATTATAGAACATGCGTTTAACAGGTGTGTGGGGTGGTAATCCAGTTTGTTGTGGTATCGGGTGTTTTAAATTCTTTATTAATAATTATTTTGTGATGTTTCAGGTATCGTTTTTAAAGATTTTAAATATTCTTTATAAGATTTTTTAATGATTTTTGTTATTAAACATTTTCAACCAAAAACGACAAAGATTTAAGTATTGCGTGTTTTTTATATAGTTTGTTGTGTATAACCCAGTAAGTTGTCTTCCCTTAAAAAAAAAATCATATGGTAGCCTTTCATTTTAGGCCTTTTCACGCCTTCGCACCTCGCGCTACTCGCAGCCAGGACAGTAAATAGTCCGAAATATCCGTCTGATTGTGAATAAGTGACAGAGCACTTATGTTTCACTCTCCATGTTGATGTAGTGGCTATTTCATGCTGTTTTGTTTTATTTAAAATCTTTTAAGTGATTTTATCTTAAGGTTTAGAGGACAGTTTTCATTTTGCGATCTTCACTGGTTAAAATGTAAAGTTTATCCCCAGTTCACAAAATATCAGAGGCCAAAACACAAAGTATTGTTCCTGCGTTGTTAATGTAAATTGGTTTACTGTATCACAATTAGTCAGAACTAACAATCACACATAAAAACTATAAGGCTATATATTTTTTTTTCCTTAGTATTATAATGCGAAGAAACGCAGGCATATTCGGCGAATATGTATTTAATACCGTTTTGTAAAGCCTCGTATTATTCTTTGTCATAATGCTGTTCATAAGTAAAATGCCCCGTCATACACACCAGAAAAAAAACAGCCGTTTTCGAACGTGGTTAGATCGGAATGTTGTGTGGTATCCGCGTAGCCGCTAAAGAATGGGGGGAATATCGTCCCCCCTCGCTTTCCGTTTTGCGCGGTTTGCTGTATCCTAGTTATTTTAACAGTTTTCTCTAGTGTATGTCAGTTATTGGCCAAGGCATTCTCCAGTACCAGAAAGCCAGCAGAAATTGAGGAGCTGGGAGATGGGGGGGGGGGGGGGGTTGTCCCCAAAGCCGGTTTGGACACATTTCTAATTTGCTTTGTTCCAATGAATAACTGTGACTTTGTGTGACTGACTTCTTTCTCCCACCCTGTTGTGTTTTATAAAGCAGTCTGTGGTGGTTCTTAGATTCCATAAAGATAAAACATTTACTTATTGTTCCGCGTTGTAAATACGTGCTTATAACCAGAAGTATTATTATTATACTTTTTTCCCCTCGGCTTGCTTTGGGGGTTTAAACCGATTTTAATTAGGGTTTTGCTCTACATAGAAATAGCAGTAAATTGTTTAATTCTCTCCCTCTTCATTCCACAAACTGATTCTCACTTGTATTCTGGTCTCTGCATTCTCAGCAGGTAACATCTTTTATTAGATCCAGACTAGGTTGGACGTTCGGTATCTGTTTTAGACGCTGATATCCGATAAACGCTGTGCGTATTCTCCCTATCCCAGGCCTGCAACTCCCCCCCCCCCCGAGTGCTGTGTGGAACCTTTATCCCTCTTCCCCCTGACCTGACTATCTCCCCCTCCCATTACATGTGGGATCCTGGAAGTTTTGAAAGGCCAGAGTTTTGATTCCTAACCAAAGGCATGTGCCCAGGGCAGCAGCGATCTTGTCATTTTGTTCTTTTGCTGCATAACGTGGTGTTATTACATAATGTATCGTTACAAGGTGTAGAACAAAGCATTATGTAATAACGTCACATTATGTGATGAAAATTTGTTACTTTGTTTTCAGGTTATTACATAATGTGGCATTATTACATAATGCGTTGTAACACAGCCGGATGAAGTACATTACCACAATAACTTATGGCTTTTTTTTTTTTGGTTGGCTTTTCGCTTCTCCTGCTGAGAGGTTGCCCGGTCATAGAGCTAATGTATATCTCACATGTAGACTGGTCCAGTGATTTAGATTTGACAACCTGATAAGGTCATTATCTTGCTGAATGTTGATGCCAGTCTTTCCTATTTATGTTTCATGTTCCAGTTCTCGACAAAGTTTTCAGAAACTTTTGATCTTTGAGTAGCTACTAATGGCATAAGTAATTTTAGCAGTCTTTTGGGTTTGGGTACAAGGAAATCAGGGATTTCTAAAGGAATTAATGAGACACTCATATTAAATATGGCCCCCGGAGAGTTTAGAATTGTGGAATATCTAAGTTGGGCCTGTATGGATAGACAGTCACCTGTAAATCATGTTTTTTCTTTTTTAAAATATTAATTAATAATTAAACCAAAAAAGATCCTATTCATGGGCACAACAGCCGTGTTCCACCTGAGATTCCGAACCACAACTCTTTGGTGCTGCTCCAACAAAACTCTGTGGATTGTTAAAAATATGCTAAAAGCCTTTGTTTGATTTGGGTTTGGGTAGTGCATTTAAGACTATGTCCCAGCATCCGCCATAGTTAGCCAATTTGAAACTCACATATTATGCCCATCAAAGATCAAGGATGTGTCATTATCACGCTACAAAAAGCAGGAACCTGGCTTCAGGAGCTCTGCGTCATGGTCTTTAGTTATCCTGGATAGTAGAGCTCTGCCGTGCAGCTCACCCTCTTCCCTTAGCCGTCTTCCTACCGGATGGCAAACTGGGGCAGTTTTGCATTCACAGCTCCACCTTTCTGGGGGTGTCATCACCTGCACACTGCTTTAGCTCAGTGCAGTGTGAGTGGGACCTCAAAAGGCTGCAGACAGCAGCACGTGGATCATCTGCGGGGTCAAAGTGCCCGTTACAGGCTTGTGTGTGGTGTGATTCTTTTAAAGCCGCCTGCTTAATGCTATGGAAGAACGGGCTTCAGGTGCCTCTGGTGGAGCTTGTGAAAGCAAATCCGCCTGTTCCCAGGATCTGAGCCTTCACTGCTAAAGGGGGCGCTGCGCAGGGTGCGGGATTAAACTTTTCACCTTCTGCCGCATGCACTTCTCTATATGCAGACAGATTTCATGTATTGCTTGTTATTTTCTTTGTTTTATTCTTTTTCCTTTTGTGTTTGGGAGCTTTTCAGTGATCAAAGTAGCTGATGAAACCCCAGGTAAAATAAATAAATAGCAAAATAATAAAGATGGTGGGCAAAGCTTGTGGGAATAATGGAGGTATAACAGCCCAAGGTGTGATATTCAGGTTCCCCTTGCCTGTCCACTGGTTCTCGCCTGTTCTGTGGAGGCACCTTCTCTCTGCTCAGTTAGGGCTGAGAGTCATTGATAAGTCATCTGGGGGGACGGTAACCAAGTGTGAGTCTTGTCCGTCTTTTGTTGTCTTTTCCGTGTGTGTGAGACTGCTGCGGCCCTCCATTCTCATCCCACCCCTATTTTTGTTTTTAATTTGCCGATGGCGAGGTCCTCATGTGTCCCTGCGCTTTGAGTGTCATCCTCTGACAGCTTCCCTAAGCGCTTTACTGCTCCATTGTCTCAACACCCGAAACGAAGCAATTGTGTGAGAGTATTAAAGAGTCCCCGAAGACGGGGTGATTAATCTGAGTGTCTGGGGAGGGCTTCCTGCATCGCGCGGTTTAAACCATTATCATTTACCTGCCTGACCCTACACTCACACAGACACACACACACACACACACACACACACACACACACACACACACGCACACCTACACACACACACCTCCTTGTCACATTCTTCTCAGTTGCTGCTGCCAGGGAGTAGGTGGTACATCCGCTGTGATTGCTGTGGATCGAATATGCATGAAAGTAGGGGCTGGGATAACCAGTGTTCCTGGCTGGATGCCAGGTTGTGCGTGTGTGTGTGTGCGTGTGTGTGTGTGCCCCCAGATGCTCCAATGAAAGGTGACTGCTTCATGATTGCAGGTCCTCGAGATCCAAGATGCTTAGTGGTAACTGTCATTGCCGGAGTTAATGATGACAAATGCTTCTGTATGCAAATTATCAAAGCGGACAGGCACTGGTGCTGTGGGGGGAGGGGCGTGGTAGGCTGAAGGCTGAGGCTTTGCAGCAGAGAGATTTTGGGTATCTTCAGACCGTCCTGTGTGTGTTGTGTGAACAAACCGGAAGCTGGGTTTAAATGGGATCAATATGATTGTGCCTTTTGTAATCTTCCCCTTGGGCACCATATTGAAGCGTATGTCATTGCCGTGCTTCAACTGATGATTTCAGAATAATTCATAATTCATGTACACATTTTATGTAATAAAAAAATTTATTTTAAAAATGCTAAAGAATCTGGGTCTTAATTGTCTGTAGCATGTGCCAAAGAAGTTCTGGAACGTCACAGACAAACGAGTATTAAGGAACAAGGACGAGCAGGGCTGAGATGAGGCTGCAAGCGGGGGATAAGGAGCAGGTGTGTCACGCATGTTAGCATGTTCCTAATGCTGGGTCTTAGTTCTCTTAAGAGTGTCTGAGTGTAGGCAAAAGCTTGAACAGTGTCTTTATAACCCTTATTTTACTTCTTCCATTCTAAATTCTAGAATCTATAGAATTTAACCTCATTTTGAAAATGGACTGGGGTAACATCGACCCCAAAAATAATACAGGGGATATTTAGGTCTAATACTCATTTAAGTTATATATATCATAAGTTGAATATGAATATAATACAATATGATATGATACACTTAGGTATTTAGTAAACCTAATGGGCTTGGGAAAATTTGAATAAATGGAAAAAAAGTACGTTATGATACATCGTTAAACAGTGTATGAGATGTTTATGCTCGCGATGGCTAGAGACTGGAAGCATAGCTGGGAGGATGCTGCCATTGCCCGGCATCAGTAAAAAGTATCGCAGCGCTTATCGCTAGCCAGAAATCTCAAAATTCAAAAGTTTGATGACTACTGAATGTGCTTCGCTATCGCACCATCGAAAAGTCGAAATATTGCAAAGTGAGGAGCAGCTGTATTTAGCAGGTTCTTTTATACAAATTGACGTACAAGTGAGACAAATAGCACATTACAAACATACGCCTGTCGGGGAGTTGACTAGGCATAAGTACAGATATGCTGAGCTACCACTGAATGTTGTGGTACCAGTATAAGCAGTCTTGGAGTGGGAGCAACATGACATCTTTCAGTAAAGCAAGTATAGAATACTCACAGGTCAAAATATGAGGTTTAGGGTTTTTTTTTGTCAATATAAGGAAAGCTGGAAATCTGTATGACTGGGCTTGTTGATCTGCTTCCTCTTCAGTTTGAATTTGAAATGTTTGCCTTTGTGTTACATGAGCCAACGCAACGCAAAACTGACCATAACCTGCAACTCTTCTAACAGAAATGTAACAAATCTGTCACATCAGAACGCAGATCTGTTCAGTTTTTTAATTTTTTTGCTGGGGGGGTGTTCTTGTCTACTTATTTGTAACAAACCGCTCACCCCGTTTCAGTAGCAGCCGTGCTTGTTTAATTGTTTGTTCTCTTTATGAGAGCCGTGCCTTTAACAAGCGTGTCGGAGCACAGTCCTGTGGCAGCCGGGGCGTAAATCTGATTTTACTGACTGCCGAGGATCGAGGCTGCTGAAAAGAGCAGAGACACACACGCGCACACACAGAGGCACAGGCCTATTGGCCCCATTTCCCTAATTTGTTGCTCGAGTGGCTCTTGAAAGGAGTCCCGGTTTGAACAAAGGCTTTGCCTTTTGTGTGCGGTTTATGCTCCATCTGTGTCATCTGCTGGTGCATGCTGTGGGGTGATGACCCCCCCCCCCACGCCCCATGCCCCGTCATGCCTGCCGGTGGTTTTATGGACTCTGCAGTGGTGATGGGAGTTCATGAACAGGGTGCTCGCCCCATTGTGGGCCCTGGGCAGCTGGTGTGTGAGGGACTGGGGGGGGGGGGGGGGACCTGGCATGTAGGGGGTGGAGTCTCATTAATTAAGCTGGGCTTGTTCGCTCTGTGATTTGCACGCTTACACCGCTGCCTCCCTGTTCTTTTACCTCAGTGTGCAGGACAGGAGTTCTGTGGATGGCAAATCAGTCACGCACGTGCTGTTCACTATCACCGGCTGCTTGTGGTGTGAGCGAATGGGAAGTGGGATGATCCGTGGCCCTACCCACCCCTCTCCTGCACCTGCCACTCCTCCCCCTCGTCAGTCAACTTGGGGAAATAGATGAAAAGTTTGACGGAAGGAGGGTAGTCGGTGACTGAAATACATTGTGTGATTGAATCCCGATTTGTTATGGGGCCCCAGTAAATGCTGGTGTCTCCGACTGAGGGCTAAGTGTGTGAGGGCTGTGACTCTCTGAGACTGGCTGTGTGACTGCCACTCTCCTTTCATCTGGGCCCGGCAAAGTGGACATCCTCAGTCGAACAGTCAGTGCTCATTTTATCTGTTCTTGTGTTTTTCTGCTGGTTTTCCATCCCCCCCCCCCCCCCACTATCACTTTCCTGCGGTTTGCCTTCAGGCTATGAACTAATTTTGGATCCTATAATTGCATCGCGTTCTCCACCTGTCTGCTATTAATCCTCCATTCACACCCCCTTCTTAATTAGGTATTATGATTGTTGTTATTACCCCCCCTCCCCCCCTGCAAGTTTTGCAATTAACTTGATGGATCTTCTTGCAATAGGCATCTGTATATTTGTTTATATATCCTGTAGAGGTATAGAGACATAGGAAGTGGGGGGGAGGGGGCTTTTTGCCATCTTATCCTGGTTTGACCTCCTTGTATACATTTACACAGCTGTGTGCATACAGCAGTAATAATATGTGCTGTTGCTTTTTTCCCAATGGTAAAACAGAATTTTCTGGTGTCGGATTCAAACACTTGTTTACCATGATGCTGCATGTGCTGCTTAATGCCGCATGCAGTCCTTAATGCCATCGGGATTAATGGGTAATTATCCCATTAGGAGACACTGAGAGTTGTAACCAGAGACTATCTGAGACATGAATCTGATTCTGTAATTTGCTATTGCAATGTATAGATGTGATGCAGAAAGATATGCAAGTTCTGCTGCATAGGGTGCTGACTGTACACATAAAACGGCAAGTTTTAAAACATTTCCTGTCCATAGCTATTCTTTGACACTTTAGCTATATGAAAAGGCAAGAAGAAATACATTTTAGGTCCAAACGGGGGGTGCATTTGCGGGGGCAGCTGCAGCCAACTTGATAACCAGGCCTTATTTGAGCTCTTACCTATTTCTCGCTTGTTGGTGTTGAAGTGTGGCACCCTCTCCGCCCCTGTAATGCTCATTCACTCTCTTGTGAAATGGCTAATCTAAAACAAGATGCTGGCGTTTGCACATGGTGCACCTATATTTGTGTTTGTTAACAGGACAGACATGACTTTTTAATGGTTTATTTCTGGTGTTTTGTTTGGTCCTTTAGATTGAACTTATGACACTGTCGCAATTCTGCCGCTGTCGTGTGTCATCCAGCTCGCAGATGTGGCTGCTTTCGCATGTCACCTGCAAAAGAGGCGGGGTCACACCTCTGATTTTACCACTGAATTTGCAGCTTGGAGCTTTGTAGCTGAATTGCATGGAGGCGTTAATTTGACACAATGGCAGTAGATCCTGCAGATCTTCCTCAGTCCCCCCACCCCCCATTTGTTCCTTTTGCTCTCCATACCCACTGAACCTCTACCTGAATCTTCCATCAGCATACTTCCTGATGACAGGTGTGGGGGTGGGGCAGGTTGCATAACAAGGAATCACACTGTGCTCATTTTAACTTAATTTTCGGGGTATAAACAAACAAATGGCACTATAGTCATTTTCCACTTCCCTGAACGAATGTAGCAAGTTATTCCTGATGTAGTTGGTGGCAACCTTTAATTTCTCCATTCGATGGGTTATGAAATTCGGCTGAGCAGTGAAAGAAGCTGACTGCACTCTGAAATATAATGGGATGAAATCGAAGCTTAAAATGTGCTGCTTGCTTGATGATATTCAGTGCTTGGTATTAGGACAGAGCTCTGGGATGATCTGATCAAGGTCTAGGCAAAGCGCAGAGTGCTCCCATTCCGCTGGGACTTTCAACTTAACAACCTATGTAGCAAAATGAAGACTCCTCCCACTGTTGGTTGGCAGTTGGCCAGTGGTTCCTGTAAAGGCTCTCAACCAGGGGAACTGGCTAACCAATGACCTGCCAGCATCAGGCTGCTGTGGGCTTCTGGGCCCTCAGAGTCAACACGACTGCCAGCTCTTGAGCTGCCAGCCTCACGCTGACCCTGGATCAGTGGGAGCCATCAGCAGATTCCAGGCGCTGGGGTCACGGACAGGATTTAGCCAAGATTTCAATTGCAAATGCAGATCCTCAATCATGGTTCTGTTTGGACTACACAAAAAGTGAGATTTTATTTTAGTCTGCTGTAATATTCACCCCACCACCAGCAAAGGGTGGAGAGGTGTACTCAACCCATTTAAACAAAATCCTTGGAAACGGCTAACAATTCTCAGTTTTTTTTATTTATTAATCTTACAAAGAAGGGAGGTACCAAGCAGGTCACCGGCACTGCTGGAGGCTGTTTGTAATACCTTGACTCCGCTTGGAGTGTTTGGCCAGATTAGTCAGTCCAGGATGTCCCACTTGGGATCAGTAAAATGTATCTGTTTAGCCACATGGTGGTCCCTTGATCTACTCATCATAAGGGGTTTTAGCTGGCCTCAGGAAAATCTGACTTGCTCCTGTCTGGGATGTGATCCATGCCCTTTCTGGGAGTGTGCGGTCCAAATACCCGAAAAATGCTGCT
Source organism: Mormyrus iriodes (assembly GCA_011763525.2). NCBI lineage: Eukaryota > Metazoa > Chordata > Actinopteri > Osteoglossiformes > Mormyridae > Mormyrus > Mormyrus iriodes. The sequence continues at coordinate 15,416,412 of JAAGVU020000038.1, forward strand.
TAGCGCTGATGCCCATTAGCCGATTATGGGCAGCGTGGCATTTCTGCCTTAATAGGTTCATATATGGTCATTACATGGTGGCATGGGGTCAGAGAAAACCCGTCCAACTTTTCTGTGTTTGTGCTTGTTACAGATAGCCGCGAGAGATGAGCTCCAGGGAGGTGGCGAAAAAGCACTCCGGCAATTCCTACCGGCTTTGTTTTGGCGGCGTCTCTGATCTTTCCGGACCATCCGTGGGAGGGGGGGTGTTTTCTGGATGATATACTGCTGACGACAGGAAGAATTATGAGAGGGAGACCAGTCTGTAACATATTATTCAGCTGTTTCACGTGGACAAAAGGATAATAGATGGGGGTGTCAGTATTACATTCTCGTGGAGGGCAGAGCCAAAACAAAGGCGGGGGGATTAATGAAGGACAAGTGAGGCTCACTGGCTTTCAGGAGCTCGCTGAGCTGCCGCCACCGCTCTGCCATGAGCGGACTCGCCAGCCTTTACGGCAGCAGGCCTGAGAGCTGAGAGTGTGAGGGAGCACGCCGGGTTCTGGTGTCTGGAACGGGTAGGGGGTCCTCTTAACCAGACTTAACCATTAATTAAAATATATGTTTAGCCAATAAATAATAATAATAATAATAGTAATAAGAGACTACAGACCCCCACGACCCTCAATAGGATAACTGTTTACAGGAAATGGATGCATGGATGAATAATAGTAATAATAGTAATTAATAATAATGATACTTCTATTCACTCTGGTCAGCTCAGTGCCTCTGGCCCTGTCTGCACAGCTGAATGTTCGTATCCTTCTTTGGGGGGGGGCTCAGACCTGAGAGCCAGGCTCACCTGCTTACCCTAACCCTAATCCTCATCCTAACTCTAACCCTCATTCTAACCCTAACCCTCATTCTAACCCCGCTCATTGGCTTCACTTCTAGGGTTGACGTGCTGCGTCCACTGAGGTGGACTGGGATGGCTTCGCGAGAACTGTAATTCCCCCTCCCCCTCATCAGCCGCAGTGACAGGCCAGTCATCATGTGTTGGTTTCCCTGCTGGGAGCTGAATTATCCAGCTGTTTTGCCTGTCTTGGGGGGAGGGGGGGTGATGTACTGGAGGCACTAGTCACTCCCCTGACACACTTGACTGCTCTTGGACAACGCCAGTCGAGAGGTGCCCTAAATGGCACATGGAGAGTGTGTTATGGTAAGGGGGCATTTTTTAATGGCTACCAGAAAATGAAATCTTCATCCCATGCATTGTGGCGTATCTAGCCTCCGCCGTGACCCAGTAGGGAAAAACACCCCCCTCCCCCTCACCGAGGCACTTTCAGGCACCAGGTGAAGGCCACGCGTTTTCAAAGTTTTAATTATTTATATATCTATTTTTTAAAAATTCAGAAAACTCAATTCCCAGTGTGATGCAGGGCTTTGGAAACTATCCTGTAGTAGGTATTCAGACATTAAAGGTGTGTATTTAGGTGCACAACTTCAAATAATCGCAACACTAGCATGCATGTGAGCCATATTCCAAAGCGGAGGCATACTAAGCAGTCAGGCCTTATAACATCACACAAGTCGCACACAGCGGTGAAGCCAAAAGGTAAAAATGGCACGTTACATGCTGTGGGGAGCAGTGGTGTGAACGTGCCAGTGGAAGTCAGGTTATTGTTAATGTTATTTTTTCCAGCCTGCTATTTAAGGCTGAATTTTTGTTATTTCACCCCATAAACACTCCCAGACTCTGATCTACGATCACCACACTTATCTGAATGGTCAACTGTGACCGTTGTCCCCTTTTCATGTGCATTTTCCCCATGTCCTGCTGCTGAATGGGCTTGCTCATGTCTTCAAACCTCCCAGCTGCGTTTAAGCCCATTTCCTCTCAGCACTCAGACAGGATCCCTGTTCCCTACGTCAGCTGCTTCTGTTCACTGTCAAGCCCAGAGACTCATGCGCATACAGTATGCTCACACACCTAGGCCCACTTACGCCAATTCCCTGACCGGTTCTGCTCTGCGTCTTGAGCGTACAGCCCCAGTCCTGCTGCTGGTATGTAGCCCCACAGCCCGTGTGCTGCCTGAGCTTCCTCAGTGAGTATGATGTTACTTTTGTTTGGACGGAAATGAGACGGTATATGAGATCAGCAGGAAGGCATCCTGACTGGGGCTCCACTGCTGGGAATGTGTCCTCTGGAAGCACGCCTTCTCCACATCTTTCAGCATGGTGGGGTGGAGGGGGGGTGGGGGTAGCTAGCCCCCCCCAAATCCCCCTACAATCCCATGCAACTCCCCCGGACTACTGTATGCTTTTGCCACCCTTTGCCCTGGAGGTGCTGGGTGACCAACAGAACCCCTGGGTGTTACAGCCTGTTTTAGCAACAAGTATGAACTAACTCCCAATACACCATCCTACCCCTATGGAGTGGGGGAAGTTGTCCTGCAGGGTCTCCGCCTCCCAGGGTAGAAACAGATACCAGTGGTCATACTTTATAGCCAGACTGTGTGACCCATGGGAGCGGCTTGCAGAGAGATCTGTTCTGTAACGCAGTCTTGGACACAGCGCCCATATCCCTAGGACTTAATTAGAACCTGATGCTCAGAGTATAGTTAACCAGCTGTATGTTGGGGGGCAGGGCACCTGTAGGCCAGACCTTGACTTTCACTTGAGTTGTCTTCATCAGTAAAGAGTCCCTCAGGAAACAATTGTGCCCTGGTCAGTCCAGTTCTCCTGTCCTCTTTTGATCACTGCAGCTATTTGAGCAGGAGCATTTTGGCTTGGAACAATAACACTAGTGGTTCTGACCCGTAACACACCAGGGTCTAGGTTTAACCCCCCAGCTAAGGAACACCATAAAATTTGAGGGTCTATCATTCAGCGGTTAAGTTTGATGAGCGGTCATGTGACCATTGGGAAAGAATTTAATTTGCTGTTTTCTTTGTGAAATTGTGAGTATGTGTATGGGAGGGGATCTCATACATCACCACCCCCTCCCCTTGAAGCTGCAGTCAGGAAGCTCTGTAGCTTCCTAATGACCCCATGTCTTGTCCAGTCATGTCACGTTTTTGTCCTGCACCATTCTTGTTGGTGATGATTTATTCATCCACACGCATGTGTGTATGTGTGGGGTACGGTGCAGAATGAAGAGGTACAGGCATCATGTCGGATCAGCCGCACGTAACAAGGAATTCTGTCCAAGATGTCGACAGCCATGAGCAACGGCAGTTGACTAATACTCCTTTTTTCCCCCCTCCCTCTGCCCCCTCCTCTCCGCATGCACACTGTCTGCCTCTGTGCCAGAGTCAAAGAGATTTTCACCTTGTTAAAACTCGGGAACCACGCCATTACCACGGTCGCCGTGCCGACGGAGCCCGAAAACTTGGCTGAGAGCAGGGGTCGGCTAAAAGCAATTTTTAAAAAATGGGGTCCAGGTCATCTGCTTCTCAGAACTCCTCCAGCCCCCCCCCCCCCAGTATCACATTACGCCCAGCATAACTGAAGTTGAAAAGAATGCTGGTTTTGAGTAACTGCTAAGAGTCTAACTGCGGGTTTAGATAAACATATGGCCTGAGTGATGGTAATCACGCAGTAATCATGGCTAATTTTGCTGAAATCCGATCGTCGTCTTGGCGACCACGTGTCGAACAGTGCTGACTTCACTCTTGTAAATAGTAAGAAGGGTGTTCGTGTTTTGCGTTTTCCACATGGCATGTTGCGTTCGGGACATGGCGGGGACATCAAACCAGGAGGCGTGAACAGGGCACCAACAGGCCCCTTGTGCTTGCCTCCATAGGTCTTGGCGTACTCCGAAGGCCTGCATGGCAAGTGGATGTTCAGCGAGATCCGGGCGGTCTTCTCCCGCCGCTACCTGCTGCAGAACACAGCCCTGGAGGTCTTCATGGCCAACAGAAGTAAGAGAATCTGGACCAGACCCTCCACTTTGAATCATTTTGCGGTTGCTGGGGTCGGTTTTTGCACTATGACTAACTATCCTTGGTCTGTCATCCTCCACCCCTAGCTTCGGTCATGTTCAACTTCCCTGATCAGGCTACGGTAAAGAAGGTGGTCTACAGCCTACCACGGGTGGGTGTAGGTACCAGCTATGGCCTTCCACAAGCCAGGTAGGGTATGCTTGGCACAAACCTATTAAAATCCACTCTTTGTGTCAGTGGGCATGTATCGGGCTCTGCCTAAAACAAGAGACCCACAACGTGTGAATTTATCATCTATTCTTGTGCATGTCTACTGGCCCACCGAGAAGGCGTGGCTTGGGGATGATATCGGCCTGATTGTAACCCTCCCCCCCAGGCGGATTTCTTTGGCCACCCCGCGGCAGCTCTTCAAGTCCTCCAACATGACCCAGCGTTGGCAGAGGCGAGAGATCTCCAACTTCGAGTATCTCATGTTCCTCAACACCATTGCAGGTGAGTGGGGTCCCTTCCAGCACCTGTGTGTGCGCATGCTTGCATGATTGATTCCCTTCTGTGTATCTGTTTTAACGCTGCTGTCCCCAGGTGCTTAGCCCCCCCGCCCCCCCCGCTTGCCAGCCCATCACCACCACCAATGACAGCCCCATCTGGAGCTGACACTCTATTACAGTCAACAAGGCGTTTTCCCTCTGCGTCTGGAAACAATAATAACAAAACCTCATTTTCGCGGTTCCGCCGTCAAGCGCCTGGCAATAGGAGAGGTTGACAGCAAGCTGTGAAGCCCCCCCCCACCCCATCACGACATTCCCGGTGGGGGCAGGGGAGATGGGGGGGTTGTCTGTCCCTCTGTGTAGGATTACACCTGCGACACCAGCAGAGTGGTGGCCACACTCAAAGGAAGCCTTCATGATCACATTATTCTTAGAAAGGTGGTTTTTAGAAATTCAGCTTCTTCACGTATGCCCTGAGCTTCTGAATTCACTTTCACACACTTGCCTTAGCATCACTATTTATTGATTGATTAATTTTTAACACAATGATTTGATGTGGAGAATGAAAGGTTTTCATGCTATTTCCCAGCATGCAATGGAATTCCCTGAATCGTTCCTATTAGTTGTTCTGCATTTGCCTTGACCTGTGAACCTTGTTTGGAAAACAAGGTGTCCAACATGCTCCATAATCGGAGGCACAGATATATAGAGATGTGAATTGTAAAAAGGTGAAGATGAGCAGGGCCACCAGGTCCCTCCATCACCCCCCTTTCTCACCACATAATTGCAAATCCATGGCCGCCAGTCGTCTAATTAGCTTTGGAGTGGGGCTGCAAATGTGCTGAAGGTTTTTTTTTTAAGAAATAAAACAACGTCTAATGACCCCCAGGGTGGGGAGGGATGTAGGGTGTCAGGGTGTCGGCATCTCATCATGACTGGTGCTATGGGGTTGGGGTGGGGGGTGTTGTCATGCGGGCAGCAGGGCCCTAATTAAACGCTGTTTCACTGTCATTAGTATCCCTGTCACCCTGGCACCGTCACTGCTCCATTCAGGCCTCCTGCTCTGGCCTCCCTGCGACCTCCCTTGGAACGACCCACTCCCCGCTTTTAATATGCTAACACTTTATAATTAGCTTAGGTACATACCCAAGGAAAGGCTTTGCACATTTTGTGAGAATTAAGTCAGCACTGGGCCACTGTCACATGCGCATCACTCTGTGTCCCTAGACAGAAGTCCTCTGACTCCTCCTCCTCAAGGGAACGGACAGTGGGGGAAAAAAAAGAAGAAAAATCTGCATACAAATAACTCATTAATAACCAAAATTCACGTGCAGTTCATATTCTGACCTTGGAGTGGCGCCAGTACGGTTTTTCCCATTTATAACACACATCCATAACACAGGACTAAGTAAATGGAAAAGATGGCAGCCATGAAGTATAAGAGGGATGAGATGGTCCTCCAAGCACTGCTCACAAGCACCCAAAAAGCTCCAGAGTATGGGAAAATTCTCCAAATGATGTTGTGGTATCTTTGTGGAGAAAGCAAATATTCCAAAGAGAAATTCAGCCCAATATTCGATAGTTGCAGCTCTTAACATGAGCAAAACCAAAAATATTGTCAATAAAAATGACTTCAGTGGTTTGAGGTATAGAGGTGAAGCTGTTGATGTAGGTCATTCTCCATGGTAACCTCCATGGCTGTCCGGTCAGGATTGGTTGAACCGCTATGAAATAAATATAAAAGGAACTCCACACCACCAAGGAATATTTTACAGTTACGCTAAAACCTCAGTTTGAGCTCCCTCTCGAATGCCTGACCACCCTTGGTCTAACGTGACTGGCTGTACACATTATGGGGCTCCAAGATATTAACCTCCATGACTTTTATGTTGATTCACTTGTGGGGACTGGGTCTCAGACGAGAGGGTCTCTAGTAACAGGCTCAAATTGTCTCCAAACTGAACCCAACGTTCTCCGCTCACTTCATAGCTACAGTCCCCACCTACAATCACCAGTCTTCCTCCCCCCCCTATTCAGGGCGGACCTACAACGACCTGAACCAGTACCCCGTCTTTCCCTGGGTCCTCACCAACTACGAGTCCGAGGAGCTGGATCTCACCCTGCCCGGGAACTTCAGGGACCTCTCAAAGGTAGCTCCACCCTGTGGCAACCGTGCTGTGTTTTCTTGGTCATCTGTTTCATATGTCCATGTCTCCTGTGGTCCCACCAATCTGCATAAAAAGTGCATGAAAGAAGGAGGGACACAGTAAATCAAGTCAACTGAAATATATTTTCTTTTACAAGAATGACAAAATGCAACGTTCAGCTTCTCTACTGTGTTAGTATCTTTTCCTAGTCTCTGTTGTTCCTTGTGCATCCCCCCTGCCCTTATTTAGAATAAAGCAAACAGACATGTCTGGTCCATCAGAATGAGTTCACCTGCCACATAGAGGAGGTTTACACGTCTCCCTCAGCCTCCGTCATGATGGTAACGCCAAATGACAGACAGACTGCGTTACTGATCCGGAAAGTACTGTGCAGATAATTATGTACATGTACATGGTGTACATGTGACAGAATCACCAAAGCTGGCGGGGGGGTGAGGAGGTACTTCTCGCCCATGCTGTCAGTCTCTGAGACAAGGGACTAGTTGCATCCACAATACCATGTACCTAGACTTGTGACCATCACATACTGGATGCTTTATAGTTCTCATTACTGCAGTGTTATCTCATGGCTCTGGTTTACTGGACTGAGCTGAGGTCTAGATGAAGCACCCACCTTTTCCGTGTCATGCTTTGATTTGCTGATTGCCTGCTTCTGAACCTGTAACACAAAGAAAAATCTAGATGTAGAAGCTTCCAGCAGATACCCAACTGTGCTTACTATTTATCATGTACAATTAAAAAGGGTTCTTATGAGGGTTCTTATGGGTGTTGTTCATATTATGATCTGGGGAGTGTTCCAGAAAGCAGGTTTTCTCAGTTAGCTGGGTTAACTTAAGCTAGATGTCATGATTGTCCAATAGGAATGCTCCTTACCTAAACTCCTCATGGAAAACCTCCCAGGTCAGCACCTGCCACCCCCCCTCCTTTTTTGTTGATCACCACCAAAAATTGTGTAATTCCATTGCTGTCATTTTCTTCTCAGTATTTTGCCCAAGCCCAAAGGTTCAGTTACTGTGTCTTTCGTTGCCCTGACCTGGGAAGGACTGGCACTGAAATATGTGCTGAACGGGCCATGGTATTAGATCTGGAGTTGAGGTTCTGGCCCAACAGCCCAGCGCTGGGGTTGCACTTTGACCAGCCCTGCAGTATTTGAGACTCTCTGCGGCTACCTGTCCAGCCAGAAGCGGCCTCAGTGCTGTTAGCCTGGGCTGTTATCACCTCATAAATCGCCCTGGATCCTAATAAGCCCCCCCATCCGAGGGCCGGTCTGATCGTGTTAGGCTCAATGCAGATGGTTCTTAAAGGGGGATGAAAGGAAGGTCATATTATTCAAGGTAGTTAAGCCTTCAAAGCCCTTGCACCCCTGGGCCCAGTCCTCAAAACTGATATAAATTTAGTCCTCCATTGCTCTCTGTGGATGTTTCTCTCTTCATTTCAGTATGCTCTTCTATTCATACCTGTGTGTTTTACTCAACAAAGTGCTGCTGAAACTCTTCATTCCAGTTTGTGTTCTGTTTTTACTAAGCAGTCTGAGCATTAAACCCAGTTCTGTAGCGGTTTTGTACTGCTTGCTTTGGTATTGCTGGCAGTGCTGGGTCAAGATGGCTGCCACGAGACCTTTGGAGGAGCCAGGGCCCATGATGAAGTGATAATGGCCATCTTTTGTCTGCCTGCAAATGCTGGGAAAAGCTGGTTGGCGCCTCTGGGTTTTCTAAGAGTCGGGCTACGTCTGCTGCAAATGACATCATCAGCGGGGGCCCTTGGGTGTTCAGCGGACACTCCTTATCCGCCATTCCGGCTGTCAGAATGGACCTGGCGCTTCGTTTGACATCTAACCCCCCACCCTCCCCCCAGCATCTAAAACATTGTTGTAAATGGACAAAAAAATCTGGGGTTAAGCTGGGTGGATTACCTTATGCCCCTATTGCCAAATCCCTAGGCTGTCCCAGCAGATACCCTCATGGGGAGAGGTTTTTTTTTTCTTTTCTGATGTTCTGAGCATAACGGGGCCTCGTAGTCAAATCCTCCCATTAAACCCTCCTGTCTCCATTGCAGCCATTAGGGGCCTGGGAAGCCTCTGCTCTGGACATCTAGTGTGACAGTGCTGAATTTAGGTCTGCATGTAGCTCCTTCCCTACTTTCCTGTTTCACCCCAGGGGGCCAATAGGGCACCTCATACGGAGGGTAGCGATGTCAGTCTGTGAGCTGTTTGCAGCTCTGCTGCTGCTAGGCCAAACTGTAGGTGGCACTTTTGGTGAGTCACCAATTGCAACTTCAGAATTGCAGGACAGAAGTGGGGGGCGCCATAAATAGAACTCCCTTTCCCAAGCAGTATGTTATTGCGTAACATAAATCGGGAGTTTTTGAATGTAATTAAATCATCCATCCATCTATTTTCTACACCTGCTTGTCCTATGCAGGGTTGCGGGGGGTCCAGAGCCTGTCCCTGAAGCTATGGGCACAAGGCATGGAATCTAGTACAGGACACCAACCCATTGCAATCAAACAAATCATGAATGTACAAATTCATCCAGCAGAACAAGATCTGATAATGAATGATTGTTCTCTGTCTCCCTCTTTTTCCAGCCTGTTGGGGCCTTGAACCCCAAGCGTGCTGTTTTCTACGCAGAGCGGTATGAGACCTGGGAGGACGAACAGACCCCTCCCTACCACTACGTATCCCTGTACTCCACAGCCGCCACCATGTTGTTCTGGCTCGTCAGGATAGTGAGTGCAATCGCTGGATCCCAAACTTGAGCCCATCCCATCATCAGGCCTAAAGTTAATCCACTTCTTTAACCTGCCCGGAAACCTATATATCATTCAGTGCCTAGATCTAGACCCAGAATATATACCGGACTGAAACTCATACAATAAAACAACCTCTGGAGTCTCTACGAGAATGCAGTAGAGTTTTGCAGTGTGCGTTACATCTCCGAAGGCCATGTATGACAGATCCAGAACTCATGTTGTCATAGCTACAGTGTGTTGACCCCCTAGCCGTGAAGGGAGGGGGTGGCAGGGTTTTCTGTCTGCCGTTCTTGTCTCCCCACTTGGTCGTTGAGACGTCAAAACGTTTTCATGCTGTAGCTCTGAAGGTGTGGGGGAATGGCTTCAGTTAAGTGCGGATCATGAGGAGGAAGTTGACGATGATGAGGATGATTGGTGTGAGAGTGCCGTGCTCCGGGCCCCTCCTCGTACCCCACACTGGGCGAGGTGTCTGCCCCGATTTGACTCGCTTCCGCCAGGAAGGGGAAATGGGAGCCAATTAAAAGGAGTGATATGCAGAGTCCCCGAGCAGGGAGCAGATGTGATAATGAACACAGCTGCAGGAGTGCCGTCAGGAGGCCAAGGGGCTGTTGGGGCTTCTGTTTTTTTCTCTTGGGAGTAAAAGGCCACAAAACAAGAAGTACAGTAAAAAAAAAAAAAAAGATTTTTTTTCTCTTGTTATTTTATACACAATTGAGACACGTGACGTGGACACACAAGCACTCTGCGTTGCTCTGTGTTGCAGTGGTCACACTGCCGTTTCACCTGTCACTCAAGTACATTCCAGAATATGAATTTTCCATCTGCATGTATGTAAACACCAATTGGGTGTCTTGCTGACGTTATGTAAATGTGTCTGCATATTTGCACTTTTTACATCATTATTGTCGCTTAGTTACAGCTTACAACCCGGAGTTTAAATCGCTGGAATCCTTTTAGGGCTGATTTAGCATGAGTTTGATCAGCTGAGTTACTGCCGTTTAAATCGAATTTAAATCTCATTTTAATAGTTCAGCTGGAAACTGTAGTGGAACCTTATTTCTGAGGCTTAAGGAGAGTTCATTACCTTTCATGCAGCATGACAGACTGAACGCCTGACAGAGAAGCATATTTATATCACTGCAAATTGAATTTTTAAAATTGAATTCCAACCCCCGTACTCGATAGTGTTCCTGCCACACTGGCATAGAAATTAATTGCTGTATAAATCTGCATTAAACTCAATTTCCAGTAAAAAATGGATATGCCCCACCTCCTTATCAGGCAACTTTCTGGATCTTTTGTGCATAGTTGCTTAACCCCCTCTCTCCCCTCCACAGGAGCCATTTACCACATTTTTCCTCAACGCCAGTGAAAACAAGTTTGACCATCCTGACCGCACCTTCTCCTCCATCGCACGCTCCTGGAGAACATGCCAGCGGGACACCTCTGATGTCAAGGTGAGCCTCCCCCACCTCCATGTACCCAATAACAAGACCAGGCAAATTTAGAATGTTAAAAAACAGTATTAGTGCCTAATTCCTAAAATTTATTATATTGACTAATAACTTAGTGAGGGAATATCAGAGTTAATGAACAGAAGGACAAATTCTTTATGAGTTTTCTAATTACATACATTACCTTCATTAAATATAATAAAAAATAATAATAATGCATTTTTTTGTGTCAGGTAAATTATATGTTGAATGAGCCCAGCTGACGTGAGAAATTGGGTAAGCAGGACAAAGGCCGGGGTAGCACTGCGTCTTTTCCCAGGCATAGCAGTGCTCTTTTTCCCAGATCCGACTCTAGACAACAGTCTGGATATGGGCTGGGTGTGTATTCAGTATGTTAGAGGTGGATAGAAAGTCAACATCCAGACCAGGATTTTGTTTCAACCACCCTGTTGAGCACTCTGTCATTGTGACTCTTTACTGGTTTTACTGGTTGGTTGAAACAAAATCTTGGTCTACATTTTTACTTTCTGGACCTGAGCTATTCACCTCTGCAGGGTACAGGATGAGAGTGCTACTCCAAAATGCTTAACCGGCTCTCTGTTAAACCATATAAACACTGCTGGGAGTCCTCCCACAGCTCAGCAGAGAGACGCTTTGACAGGGGCAACATAGTGTAAAGTAATGCACTTAATTACCATTGCCCAGGAATAGGGCTCTCCCCAGATTAAAAACTCCTGAGGGGGACGGGGTTGGAGCTATGGATGAGGCAGGTTAGGGGGGCCTGTAGTGAGGCAATCTAGGGTTGTTGGGAAGATTACCTAGAGGAGGCTGTTAAGCACCTTGACCAGAGTTTCTTGGGACATCTTCAGGACTAATCTGTTATGGGATTTTCTGAACTTTGTATAGACTCATATGTCTCTTTGCTCAGTTTTGCTGGGTTATCAAAAATCTTGCTCTAATACCTTGAAGCTACAATGCCCATCAGCAGAAATGTCATAGAGAAAGAATGGCACCCAACATGCAGGGCTTGCAATGGATACCAGCGGGAATATAGTAGAACTAGAACGGCTGCCAGGAGGGACATTGTTGGGTCAGTATTGCTGCTGGCAAGAACTTTTTTGTTGAATCGACATGGTAACCAAGAATGAAGGTTATCAGGTCAATATGATGCTCAGCTAGAATGATGAGCTGGAATGGTGTTTTAGTCAGTAAGTCAGTTAATCCTGTGTGATGTTTTTTGTCTCTAACAGGAGCTCATCCCTGAGTTCTACTACCTCCCGGAAATGTTTGTCAACAGCAATGGGTACAATCTGGGCCAGAGGGAGGAGCGGGCAGTGGCAGGCGACGTAGGACTGCCCCCCTGGGCCAAGAAACCGGAGGACTTCGTCCGTATCAACCGGATGGTGAGTGTCCTGGCTGGACGGCCGTGATCACTGCTGTCAGGCTCCTGCTGTATCACTACATGCGTCTTTAAAGAATGACTGAATGGACACTGAATGGCGGATAAGGAGTGTCTGCTGAACATCCAAGGGCCCCCGCTGATGATGTGATGGAGTCCTGCTGGTTGTGACTGACTTACGAAACCCCTATGGAAGCTATGTGCCAGATTCTTAATGTCTCCTGGCCTGCCCAAGGTGAGGGGGGCGTGACCCAGACTGGACTGCCCTGTAAGCCTGACGGTACACGGAGACGCACAGAGAACGTATCTCATCGGTCTGAGGGGGTAGAGAGGTGTAGATCATGTAGGCTGTACGGAATGCATCTCAAGTACCACATACTCCATTCCTGAACTGTCTTTATATCATTTTACTTCCTTATTAGGCTCACTACCTTTTTTCGATCCTAATGGTTATTCGCAGTACTCACTCCTTACACTCTCTGTAATTATGCACTGTACTCAGTACTTGTACTCTAGTCGCTCCTTATAGTTAGTCCTTACACTTTCTGTAATCACTCCCTGTACTTAGTAATCACGCTATGTAATCATTCCGTGTAAGGCAAGGCAAGGCAAGTTTATTTATATAGCACAATTTCAGGCACAAGGCAATTCAAAGTGCTTTACAAAGACA
>JAAGVU020000038.1:15429364-15453028 GCA_011763525.2 Mormyrus iriodes
CCAAAAACAATTACTTCAGTTTTTTCTGTGTTCAGTTGTAGAAAATTCTGGCACATCCATTCATTAATTTGTTCAATACTCAGTACATATTCTCTGTAATCACTCCCTGTAGTCATTCCTTACACTCTCTGTAATCACTCTTTGTACTCAGTACTTACACTCTCTGTAATCACTTTGTACTCAGTCCCAGTACTCCCTGTACTCACTGCCTTTCCTCACTGTACTCAAAGGCCACCCGCTTGCATACCCTGAAACGAGCGCAGACAGAAGACAGGTCCAGAGCGTGATGTGAAAGGGTTGTGTTCTGGCTCCCTAGAGGGTCGCATGGAGGCAGAGGACTTGCAGGACCTGGTACCCCGATAGTCACCTGCAGACCTGCATGAGGGAGACAGGGAGCCTGTGATGTCCGGCGTGTGTGTATTCTGTATGTGCGTGAAGCTGCAGGATTGTGTCTTCTAGAGCAGGAGAACAATAAACAATATGGAAAAAGAACAAAGCCACATTGTTCTCTCGTACTCTACTTCTCTCTCCTCTTCCTCTCTTCCCATTTCTGCTGCCCCCCCCACCCTGCTACTGTTGTTTCTTTTCATTTCAATTTCATTTTCCTCCTCCTTTGCACCCCCAATCCACCCTCCGCTTCCTGTGGTCCCCAGCGCTCCCATCTCTGCGTCTGTCATCTGTTGCCACAGCGACGTGCCCCGTGGGTGCCTGGGTCTCAGTGTACCTCAGGCTGTGCCATGTTAGCCTTAGCACTGCTGTCACCCTCAGGCAGAGATGGGAGTGAGCGGCTCAGCGTGTTACTACCGCTGTGTTGTTATGCCGAGCAGACCGGCAGTACAAGAAGCCTAGTGAGCTTGTCTGACGATCGCACCTTCCATGTCAGAGGTTGCTGTGGTGATGACCCCAGACTCCGTATATCATGTTCCTGAGGATGTACGCTTTCGCCTGGCTATGTTTACAGCATAAACCTGCTCTTCTCTGTCCAAATGCTTGCTTGTTCAAATAATTCCCTGTTGTCTTTTTTTTTCTCTCTCTTTGGCCTTAATTGCTCTTTCCCCCACTCAGGCCCTGGAGAGTGAGTTTGTGTCCTGTCAGCTCCATCAGTGGATTGACCTAATTTTCGGCTACAAGCAACGGGGCCCCGAAGCGGTGCGCGCCCTTAACGTCTTTCACTACCTGACCTATGAGGGCTCCGTCAACCTGGACAGTGTCACAGACCCCCTGATGAGAGAGGTAAGTTCCCCCCCCCCCCAAAGGCACCTTAATTAATGGTTCGGTCTGGGTGGCACATGGAATTTCATTTGCTTGTAAAAGCAGCAGTCATGTAGGAGATTCAAGAATCAGAAATTATATTTTAAAATAACATTGAAAATAACTATGGTTTATAGCAGTGTTTCTTGACCCGATCCTCGGGGGGACCCACAGTCAGTTTTTGCTTCCTCCGAGCTCCCTGCCAGACTACCAGAAGCTGGGAGGCAGCAAAAACATAGACTGTCTGTGGGTCTCCAAGGACCTTATTGGGAAACACTGTTTTATAGAAAAGACACATTCTGATTACGGGTGAGGCTTGAATATGGTCATTTTTTGGGTAGAAAAACAGCTGCCAGTCTGGGATGTTTTATTACAGTGAGGGTGATTGAGAAAGTTGACTCAGCCCAGCAGTGACCCGGCTGGAGGTGGAACCAGTGTGTGGTTGGGCAGGGTTGGGCTGTACCTGTGTGTGGTTGGGCAGGGTTGGGCTGTATTAGTGTGGGGTTGGGCAGGGTTGAGCTGTACCAGTGTGGGGTTGGGCAGGGTAGGGTTGTACCAGTGTGGGGTTGGGCTGTACCTGTGTGTGGTTGGGTAGGGTTGGGCTGTACCTGTGTGTGGTTGAGCAGGGTTGGGCTGTACCTGTGTGGGGTTGTCGGCAGGTTATTGTAGGGTAGAACAAGCCGTGTTATATTTCCTGTCATGTACCCTGCAGCATGCCTGACCCCCTTCAGGTAACCTCTCAGAAGCCTGCTTCTCCCCTCTCAGTCCTCGGTGGACTTCGTTAATGCCAAGGCTTCAAGCCCGGTGAGCCTGCAGCAGTTGGTCTGCAGCACTGGGCCCATTCTCTGCACCCTCCATCCGCCCAATGACATTCACCATCTGCTCTGTCTATAACTAACCATTCATGTCCTGCCAGCTGCGCAGCTTTGTTCATCCAGAGATCAGCCTGCAGGCCACACAGGGGCAGGTAGGCCGGCCTGAGTGCGCTCTGCCAGGGCGGGGTTGTGTAATATGTGGTTCCCACAGAAGAACCACTTATTAAAAGCTCATGCGGTGACTACGGCTGTGCCCCCTCGCCTCTGTGTTTGGGGGGTCTGAGTTCTCCCGTTCTGTGCGTTTTGGAGCGTACATGTCGCCCCCATTTTTGCATGGCTTTCCTCCAGCATTCAATAAGATGCAGGTACACAAATTAATGCAATTTAAGAGGAAAGAATTTCCAAAACTCATTCTTAATATCTGCTAAATATAGTAATATTTACAAGTCTATACAAGTCTGCTGGCATCCTGTTGAAGAGATGAATAATGTGTGTGTGTGCGCGCGCAGTGTGTGTGTGTGTGTGTGTGTGTGTGTGTGTGTGTGTGTGTGTAGCCTATCCAAGGTGTCTCCCTTGTCTTTCCTAGCATAGACTCAACCAAACCTGGTTATAGAAGATGGATGAATGGTTGGGTGTAAATTTGCACTGTTCGTTCACTGCATTACATACCTGGACGTCTTATTGTGTAGTGACCTTTGTGTACTGTATGCAGTAATATTGTTGTGTGCAGGCTGACAAAATCTCCTCCTCTAGACAGATCAGCATGTGACACAACAGATATGGGTAACGGATGTGTGTTAGCATTGCCTCTGGCATTTCCTGTTCAGAGGTGGCCGCATGATGAGGCTTCCATGGCTTAAGTGGACGGAGGCAGGCTACAACGCTATCATATGGCAAATCTGTCATGTAGTTTGGGTTTGTGGCTGCCTTGTGGGTCACACCCTGCTGAATTTGTCCTGGTGTAATGGGTTTCCTTATGTGAACATAGTGTTTAATCGTATATGGGAGCGTGTAAATGAAAAACGTTGACGCAAACAATGGAAAATTCAGCGCAAAACTCTGTAGACTAAAGTGGCCTTTCTTGCAAATACAGAGCAATTGAACAGCTAGTTTTCATGCACGTCTTCTCCTGAGCCCACAATGTTTAAAACAAGGGAAATGCAGATGTATGTATTTCTGTGGTCTCGCATTAAAATTCATGCCTGTTGGCTGATGACATTTCTCTGGAGGTTAACGAAGGCGAGTTGTCACACCTCCGCCTGTCGCCACCCTCATTCCAAAACCCGACAACACCCTGCTCGGCGGTGTTAACGATGTCACAGTTTGGCGTGATCTTCGTGTCCCGGGAGACTGAGACGAGAAGTCTGGCCCACTCAGCTCCTGGTGGAGGGGCTCTGCTCTCAGCCCACGCTTTCAGGTTCTTGAGTGATTGAAGTCGTTATGAGTCCCGGCACCCAGCTTCCGCCTGCCGTCCCGGATGTAAATCAGTCGCTAAATCTATGGAAAGGTGACTCTCCAGAGTGAGAGGGAGTGCCCCCCTGTCTGTGGAGGAAATGACTGCCGATTGGTTCCATATGGCCCCAGATCTTATGATGGGTTCACTGTATTTGAGCCACAAGTGGAGTCCTACAGTTGACTGGCACCCCATCAGGGTATAGGTCTGTCTGTGCAGCACTCCGTCATGACCATGGCTGGCTGGTTGATGGATGGATTAAAATGGTATATATACTTTGTGTGTGTGTTTGTGTGTGTGTGTATATATACACACACACATATAGTACTGTGCAAAAGCCTGAGGCAGTCTAAGAAAATATAATACAGCTAAAGATAAGCTATCAAATTTCTTTGGGGTGTGCAGGTCAGTATATACAGTGCGAAGGTCTTAGGCAGGCAAGGAAATGATGTTTAAATGATTATCATGTTGGTGTAAAACTGTGATGTTATGTCATTTAGCCATCCAGCAAGATATTGGTAACTTTTTGGAGAACAGGAGTTGTTGCTGTTTATTTGTATATGATCTAATGTTATTATTTTTGAGGAAATCTACACTTACTACCCAGATAAATAGTTTTATACATTTTCTTTACCTAAGACTTTTGAACAGTACTGTATCTGCTCTCTTTTTGTTTTTAAGCAGTCTAGGTAACGCTTTGTACCTGCAAATTATTTATACACATACACACACCAACAATGGTATTTTTGTTCACTATTTGTTGTTTTTTTTTTTGCCCTGTTCCTTAACCACTGCAGCATTTTCTCCTTAGAAGGGGCACTCGGTCTGAGAGGCGCATAAACACTTTGTTTGACAGCTGTTTTTCCTGTTGTTTTTCAGGGCATTTCTGTTTCGCCATATCCCAATTTCCCATACCCTTCAGACCCATAATGCACCACGGGAACATTCTTTTCCTTAGAATCCTTTCTCTGCCCTGCCCCCGAGTGGCCTGTTTTGGGCCGTGCCGGTCTGTCAGGTCCGGTTAGTGTCCACTGGCGGGGCCTCGCTCAGCTGAAGTGCACTAATGGGGGCTGGCTCCTGTCCTCCCCACTAACACCGATGGACAGGAGCTCTGCTGCCTGCCAGACGGTAGAACGCCGAGCGGGAAACCTGGTGACCTGGCCCAACATGTCCTCCTACACACCCTCACTCACACTCCCCCGCCCCCTCCCACTGATCGTCCTGGATGAAATTAGGTGGGGGGTGCATTTGCCTATGCCACTCGACCGATGATGTTGGATTGTTTCGGCTGCATGTATTGATTCCACTCCTCTTTCCATCCCTCCTTTCTTTCCCTCTCTTCTGTCTCCTATCCGCTCTCTCCATTTTTCTACAGGCTATGGAAGCTCAGATCCAGACCTTGGGACAGACCCCCTCCCAGTTGTTAATTGAGCCGCATCCACCCAGGAGTTCTGCCATGCACTTGGTGAGGCCCCTCTGAATGCCCCCCCCCCCATCCCCATGCCTCATGTAAACAAAAGCGGCGTTTCAATCCGCATTTTCGTTTTCATGTTTCATTGTGGGAGGCGCTGAGTCATATGACTGCATCAAACAGAAGCAGGAATCCTTAGAATCCTGCGGTCAGTTGCCGAGTCATGGATCTTAACATCAAGTAAAGGTGTCAAGTGTGCAACAATAGCCAATGTAAAATAAATACACTTGCAAACACAAAACAATGACTGGACTACCCCATTGGGAGCCAGTGAATGCTCCCTAAGGGTGAGGTGATGTAAGGGATTGTGGTAGAAAATGTAGTTAATATCTGCTATTCGGTCACATGCACATACTCGCACTCAGTATTGTTACTGGACGTCTAGGTCCACTGACTGTCTCCAGCTTGTGAGTGCCATCCTGTCCGTCTCCTGCCTCATTATCAACCTGATTTTTTGTCACTCTCCATCTCTGCTCCGCCTGATCCCCCTCTGGCCCTCCTGGTTCCTTGGGCAGGAAGGTAGACTGGACTCGGTACTGATACTCTCTAGGTCACACATGCCACAGCCCGCCCCCAGGCATATCACCCTCCTCAGTGTCTGTACCTTGTTTTACCTCAAAGCCTCCACACTAATTGCCTCTCTCCATTCTGTCTCCCTTTCTCCTATCGCTCCACTCCTCCCTCTCCTCCCCTCTTCTTCCCTCCATCCCCCCCCTCCCCCACACCCCCACACATGCTCTTCCTTTCTCTCTTCTACTCAACAGTGTTTCCTTCCACAGAGCGCCCTCATGTTCAAGGACCAGATGCAGCAGGACGTCATCATGGTGCTCAAGTTCCCATCCAACTCGCCGGTCACCCACGTAGCGGCCAACACGCTGCCCCACCTCAGCATCCCCGCTGCCGTCACCGTCACCTGCAGCCGCCTCTTCGCCGTCAACCGCTGGCACAATACCGTGGGTGAGTTCAAGGCTGTAATGCTGGTGGTGAGGTCCCCACCCCTTGTCACAGGGGTCACCTTCTTTTCCCTACCCCAACGTTAACGCTAGTGAACACTAATGCCCATTAGAGTGGTGCATTCTGGGAATCCACATTTTTGTGTCTGAGAATGACAGAAAATGGGTTTTGGTCATGCAAATCAGATGTGTGAGTGCTGTGCATTGTAGTGACTCTGCGTGTGATATTTTGTGCATGCATTTTGCACGACTGAAACCCCTTTTTTGTTCCAGGAATGTCTACCATCCCGATTGCTCTCTGTGTTCCCTTAATGTTGCACTTCTGTTCATGGAATAGGAATAGCAGTCTTATTAGTTTTTGTTTTGTTTGTAAGATGTGTAGTTCTTGCTCCAATACGACATTCACTGAAAGCTCAGCCTAGCTGCATTCGTGCCTAGTTAACTCCTTCACAGCATGTATGCTGGTAACATACTATTCGCCTCACTTGTACGTTGATTTGGACAAAGCATTTGCTTAATAAAAAAAAATGTAAATGCATTTTACTATGAGTTTGTGATCAGTATAAGGTATGTTTGTGACAGACACAGTGAATTTGACTGTGTTTCTTCATGTGTGTGGTAGGTCTCAGGGGAGCTCCGGGGTACTCTCTGGAACAGGCTCATCATTTGCCGATTGAAATGGACCCTCTCATTGGTGAGTCTGTGATGTACTCCTTTGGATACCAGGGTAGGGGGGCAGGGTTAGAAGTGACACCTACACTGTTATTGGATTAAATAATTTCCAGTCTCCGCTCAGTTGACCCACTCTGTGATCTCTCCCCCTCCATCATCAGCTAATAATTCTGGGATCAACAAAAGGCAGATCACAGACCTGGTGGACCAGAGCATCCAGATCAACACACACTGTTTTGTGGTGACGGCTGACAACCGCTACATCCTGGTGTGTGGATTCTGGGATAAGAGCTTCCGCGTCTACTCCACGGAGACAGGTACGCCGAGGCTTTCTACTCTGGGGTCCCAGCCCTCTCCAGACACCGCTGCTCAAGCACCTGATTCAGAAAAACAGGGGCTTGATTGGTTTTGAGCGGAATTGGTCACTCTGGTGGGGAGAATGGAACAAATTCTGGAAACCAGTGTGGTGTACCGATTAAGGCAGTGTTTCCTAACCCGTTCCTCGGGGACCCTTAGCTGATCCTGGGAGGGAGCAAAAATGTGGACTCTCTGGCAGGGAGCTGGGAGGGAGCAAAAATGTAGACTGTCTGGGGGCCTCAAGGACTGGGAAACACTGGTACTTGTGTTGTTTTTGTACTTTAATCCCTTTAAGAAGATAAAATGAGCATCTTACTTGCCCCTTCTTGGAAAGGCATGTTTAATATGCAGCTAAGAGAGCATTTTGGGAATTCTGCTCTCTTGGGAACACTACACAAAATCTGAAAAGTCTTCCATGCCCCATGGGTATTAAAGGGGAGCATGATCAAATCATCTTCTTCCGATTGGAATGCATGTACTATAGATGTCAGGCAATGCAATTGCCAGCTGTGACTAGGTTAGGGGAGGTGGGTGGAGCCTTTATACCCTTTTTCATCCTCAGGGAAGTTGACCCAGATCGTGTTTGGCCACTGGGATGTGGTGACGTGCCTGGCTCGCTCTGAGTCCTACATCGGGGGCGACTGTTACATCGTGTCCGGGTCCCGGGATGCCACTCTGCTGCTGTGGTACTGGAGTGGACGGCACCACATCATCGGGGACAACCCCAACAACAGTGAGTTGGTCACGGGGTTGAACGACACAGCACAACATATACAGGCCACGTTTTCTAGCCCCTGAACTTAGACCAGAAATTGGTGTCACACTGTAACAGCACTGCACACTTAGAAACATATTGTTTGCTGATAACTTTGCACAGGTCCTAACAGATACCAATTCAAGTGACCAGCCCTGAAAAGTGTATCTCTGACCTCCAGTGTGAAACAAGGTGAAAACAGTGTGAAACAGTGTCGAGGACACAAGTACACAATAGAAACACTGTGTAAACTTAGTAAGGAGGAAAAACAGGCTGGTTTGTGAACTGTGGCTGACTGCACACTGGCAGTAATCGAGGTGAAGAGGGTTCACACTGGGGAGCTGTGACACAGCCTTTTGTTACTTGGTGTCAGACATTACGGCTTCAAAGGCTGAGGTGTTGCCATTTCATTATGTTTTTTTAACAAAATTAACAGAAGAACAGCCAGTTAGTTAATTAACTATTTCAGCTCGGTTGCCTCCAATTAGCGGTGGGGTGGGGTGGGGTGGGGGAGGGGCATGATTCCTTTGTCTTGCTTCCAGAAGTGAGTGAATCAGGGTGTTTTGTCGGTTAACTGCTCACTGTGTACTGTGTGGAAGGATAGTAAGCAAGCAGCTGGTAGCTGCCAGGTCACAAGTCAGCTGAGAGCAAAGAACTATGGACGGCAAACAAGAGGCCACACCCTGACTACTGATCAGTGATTGATACTTGATTCTGTCCAGTTCTGCTGGTGTTTCCAGTACTTAATGGAATGATTATCCAATAATGCTGTCTGAAGGTTGATTTTTTTTTTGAGGGGGAGGGGGCATAATGTCTAAAACTTGTTGAACACTGTTGGAATAATGTTCAGAATGAATCCCGTGGTCCTCTGGTCCACACTGCATGATGAGCAAGTAACCATGCTGAATAAAAGAGAGACTGGCGCCCTCTAGTGGAGAACTTCTGATTTGCTTTTTGGTGGAGTCAGCTGTGATCGGCAGGTGCCAAGGAGTGAATTGGTATTGTACTTTTAATTCAAAGCACTAATTTAGTTTATATTTCAGTGAACTGCAGTGGTGGGGATTTAAAATAAACATTGTTTTTCATTTAAAATGTCAAGTTTTCAGTATAGAAACTAATTATAGTACTGCCAATATATAGAACAGTAACAAAGATCAGGTCTTTCCTGTGTACAGTATCTTTCTTTACCCCCATGATATTTCTGTGGCTGTGTAAGAAGTCACACGTTTACCAGCTAATGTAAATCTTCATGCTGTATCCTGTGTTCCCCAGGTGACTACCCTGCTCCGCGAGCAGTCCTGACTGGCCATGATCACGAGGTGGTCTGTGTGTCGGTTTGTGCCGAGCTGGGCCTGGTCATCAGCGGGGCCAAAGGTCAGAGGGCAGAACCAGTCTGTTCTGTTTCTAGAATCTCATTCATTTGAAAGGGACAAGAAATACTTAGTATTGCAGAAATTGTGGTTGTGTATGCAACCAGTCATCGTTTAGCGACTATCCCGGTTAGCAACCAGTTCGCAAATACAAAACTAATAAAAAATTATTTTCTGTCCAATGTGCACATTTTCAACCAGATTTCGGAAAGCTGACAACACTTGCCGGAGTGAGAGATTTTTGAAGCGGAAACGTACAAAATGTAGTTAAAAATTTGCACTTCATGAAGAATAATAGAAACCGACTATGGAAGGCTGACATAATGTGATTTTCACTTAGCAACCATTTTTCTTAGCAACCTGATCGTTGAAATGGAACTCATTTGCTAAACAAGGAGATGATGTATATTTTTCTTTTAAATACATCAATACACCATTATGTGAAAATAAGTATATTTACAAGTCTATATGTACTGCTGTCATCCTGTTGAAGAGATGAGTAATGTGTGTGTGTGTGTGTGTGTGTGTGTGTGTGTGTGTGTGTGGGTGGACAGAGGGACCCTGCCTGGTGCACACTATCACAGGTGACCTGCTGAGGGCTCTCGAGGGCCCCGAGCAATGTGTGAGGCCCCGTCTCATCGCAGTGTCCAGTGAGGGCCACTGCATCATCTACTATGAGCGAGGTCGCTTCTGCAACTTCAGCATTAACGGCAAGCTGCTGGGTCAGATGGAGATCAGCGACTGCACTCGGGTAAGGCCCTCCGGCAGCAGCACGTTATTGGTGCTTACAGGGCTGGATTTGGGGTCAGTAGGTTGCTGGCTCCGACTCCAGGAAGGGCTTCTCATACAAATGTGCGTTTATGGAAGTGGCTGTCTTGAGGGCGTAGCGAGGAATTCTGGCCCCCTTGATGTATTTTCCAAAACTATGCTTCCTCCAGTCCAGAGCCCAGGAAGAAATACCCATTCCACACTCTGGCAATTGCCCTGATTGCATTATGTTATGGCGTGAATATGTCAGATGGGGTCTTTCTGTTGTATCCTTGACATTAGCAACCAGTAACCGTTTTAGGTAATATTAAATGAAATGATTAGTTAACTATGGTTATAATTCGCTACTAGAAATAGTGATGAACTCTAGTAATGCTAATATCTTAGCCTTTCTCTCTAAATTACTCTCTGCTTCCCCCTGCAGGCCATCCTTCTGAGTAGTGATGGACAAAACCTAGTGACTGGAGGGGACAATGGGGTTGTTGAAGTGTGGCAAGCCTGTGACTTTAAGCAGCTCTACATCTACCCCGGGTGTGACGCTGGCATCCGTGCCATGGACCTATCTCACGATCAGAGGTCAGATTGCTTCAACTTCCTGTCTCCACTGCATGTCCACTCATTCATTTAGGCTCTGTTAATTCTTAGAAGCTTTGTGTGGGTTGACTAACAAGGTACTACAATGAAAATTGCACATTTGATAAATATAACACTAGTCATAGTGGAGGTAAGGCTTCATTGTTGCAACTAAATATTTAAATATTTATTTATCTCAATATTTGTGAAACAGGCAGCCATATTGGATTGGAAGCCCCTATCTTCAGCTGAAAGTTTATCTGGATTGGAATATTGTGTTGTCTTTCATCCAGATCTGACAACTACAGGATAAAAACATTGTTCAGGAATCACACGCCAATATGGCTACTTTGTGAGACTGCAGCCTTGTTAAGATAAAATGGCATAAAAGTGAAAGGCATGACACAACTTCGAATCCTGATTGGGTGGCCATTGAATGTCAGCTCATTGGTCCATTAGTATGTTGTTAGTATGTTGTAATGTCTGTGATTGGTCTGATCTGATGGCCATTGCTTTTACCTACTGCAGGACTCTGATCACGGGAATGGCTTCTGGGAGCATCGTGGCATTTAACATCGATTTTAACCGATGGCATTACGAGCACCAGAACCGATACTGATGGAGGGAGCAGAACATGCTGGACTGTAATCTCACCCCCATAATAAACCCCCCACTCTCCTCACACCTCTGGGGGCCATGGCCGGGTGGGTAGTGGACCCCCCGGGTGACCTGGAAAGGAGCTGACATGAGATTATAGGAATATCCGAGAAACACAAAACTCACACATTTAAAAAAGTTATTTAATCAAGTGTGACATTTACCAAGACTGTGGTGAGCTCCCCAGCTAACACCCTGTACGGCCCGGTAATAGTTACCCGGTCAACACGGCTCCAGATTTTTTTCTGCGTGTGTTTAATTCTGCTCTCTGCACCTGCACACCAGCCGCGTTCCTGTTACGGTACTGCATGTTAACAGTACCCGTGGGGCAGGGAACGTGGTCAGACCATCCTGCTCCATGTGGTTTCAAACCTGGGAAGGACTGTGATTCCTGACAGAGGTATAAATGAGATTGATGAAAGTAAATGTTACAGGTGTGCAAGAATTTCACCAAAGACACCTGTCCTGTTGTCTTATCCAGTCGTAGATCACATTTAAAATAAATATTTCCACAGTGATTGGTGTCCTACCCTGCACCTTTAGATCCTTGGACACCCAGTTCACATCTGAACTCAAAGAGATGTCTGTCAAACTCCCCTTTTGGTAAAAAAGTTGTGTTTTGATAGATATCCTTTGGATTGGCATACTGAGATTCTGAGGGCAGATTACTCAGGGGACCGATTTCACACATCACTGTGGGCACAGTGGTCAAATATACAGTGAAAGAAGCCCACCTACTTTCGTTCCTTATGTTTTTGAGATGTGATAATCTGGCAGTGCCACCCCCATGGCATAAAAACAAATAGATGTCTGGGGGGCGGGAGTCTGTTGTTCTACTTCAACATAACATTATTTGTAGAATTTTTTCAGGACAGAAAAAAAGCTCATTGTGAAGTTCCCTTTTCTTGTTGATTTTTTCTTGTCTTGTCCAACTTTATTTATTATTCATTTACTATAAGTAAAATGTTCTACTGTTGTGGTAAAGCTGAAAAAGATGGTGACAGTAACAATAATGGCAGACTGTGTCTTTCACTGACAAACACTCAGTGGTGGTCAACTTAAAGCCTTAGATAAGTGCTTAGAGGTACACCTATAGCCACCTTTCTCATCTGCATACAGTAAGACAAGTGAGATGATGAAGTGGTATTGGCAGTTGACAGTCTGGAAATATATTATCAATAATTGACGTGACTGGTTATCTGTCAATCCCCCAGTGTGGCCCAGGGCTCCTTAAGGTCTTCAGGTTAAAAGTTCTGAGTTTGGAGTAACGACCCAGACCCTGACTCGGTGAGACTGCCGTGTTGATTTCCCATCAGCTTCACAGAGCTGCTTTATTGCTGTTAATCTGTTTGGATATAAAAACAACACGGATTTTGGGGCTAGCTTATCAACGTCCTGGGCAGAGCACACTTCCATTTGGATGAACTGAAGCCCAATGTATACGACCATGGGGATGGTAAGCAATATCAAGTTTTGTAGCGTAGGGTGTGCAGACATAGATGGGCTTGGGTTACTGGGGCTTGTGGGGGGGGGGGGGGGTCGATGGTGTGGTCTGGATCAAACGTGTCTGCACCCACACTCAGACATACGTGAACACACACAACCACACTTAAAGATGGTTGATTGCATCCAAAAGTGATGAACTGAACTTTTTTTTTGATCTGTATAATCCTAAAGCTATTGTAACCATGTTTTATTGCAAAGATGTAAAATAGGGCGTGTGAATTCAAAGTTAAAAAAAGACAAATAAAATATGCAAAGTACCTGATGATTCGCCTTTTTGCCGTAGGTATTTGTACAGAGGTCATCCCAGACTGAACACAGTGGCGTCTTTGCATGGTAATGAGGCTGATGGGTCAGGACTGTACAGTTAATTTGATTTATTTATATATTTTTTGCTTTATAATTTGAAAGTCATGCAATCCCACTGCATTTCATTTTTAAATGGTGCACAGACTGGGATATATTCTAATATAAGAGCAGCACTGTTTCTGTTATCTTAAAGTACTGTTGAGTTTTGTTTTGTAATTAATACCATTTGGTTGGAAAATATTTCTGATTGCATAAGTTAAGTCTCTACCTGCTGTTTTATGTGTACGTCGAAACTTAAATTTACACAAAGTGTTTGTTCAGAATCGGTTAAACATTAACTGATGCCAATATATAAAGATCAATAACTGTAAATTAAAAGAACATGGTTTCCTTTTTGTCGTATTTATAATAAAACAATCAAAAACAATATCGAGGTTTTTTTTTCCTCTGGGTAATTTGTTCAAGGTGGACTTTTTCAAGAGTTCATGGCAAAGTCAAAACTATCGAAACATTTAATGATCAATTTTTACTTTAAACGTTGCATCAAGCATTATAGACCAGCGCTGTTCAACTCTGGCACTTGATTCCAAATCCAGGCCATGTTTTCAGTTCTCCCATGTAGACGGTTTCATAATTACTGATTCTGATTGGCCGGAGGCTTCACACCTGGCTCACAGGTGAAGGAAGGCTGGATGATCGGCAGGGCTTGGCCCTTGAGAAATGTAAGTTGAATAGCCCTGCCATAGACATTGCAATTCAGATACAGCACCAGTACTAATATGTACTTTTTGGAACCATCAATGAGCTCCTGGTAAGTTTCAAAATCGCAGATATATTATTGGCTATGTGCAACTAGTGCAGTGTCTTTGTTCAGCTACATTCAGTGCAGAAAACATAAATACTGTAACAGACAATAGACATACAGTGCAGGTGTATGTAATATTGCAGTAGAGTGGATTCATCAATTAATGATGCAGATGGCTTAATATTCCTTGGACACATACTGTAGGTCCATAATAATAATTGTCATGATATCTATTGTGCTCAGTGTTTTCTAAGGCAGTTTTCAACTTTGTATTTATTTCTGAGAGAATGTTTTGATTTCCCATGCCGCCACGCCATAAAAAAAATCCTAAAATTGGCTCCAT
The DNA here is from genome assembly GCA_011763525.2 of Mormyrus iriodes. Classification (NCBI taxonomy): domain Eukaryota; kingdom Metazoa; phylum Chordata; class Actinopteri; order Osteoglossiformes; family Mormyridae; genus Mormyrus; species Mormyrus iriodes. Next base: position 15,443,419 of record JAAGVU020000038.1, read on the forward strand.
TGGGGAGTCCCAGAGTTGAGAATCAGAGGCGATGAGGTTTTATTTACCACATAGAGTATATCTACCAGTCAGGAAGTCCAGAACCCAGCTGCAGAGTTCCCAGAGTTTGCCCACCATCTCGCCTGGCACAGTGGCGTTAAATACGCCATACCATTACATAGTTACTTTATACCTACTATTTCACAGATGCACTATATGGACAAAAGTATTGGGACACCTGACTATTACACATTAGGCTTGCCCCCCTTAGTTCCAGTATACCAAGACAGCATACCAAGACATTTTGAACAATACTGTGCTTCCAGCTTTGTGGGAACAGTTTGGGGAAGGCCCTTTTCTGTTCCAGCATGACTCTTCCCCAGTGCACAAAGCAAGGTCCATAAAGACATGGTTGGAGGAGTTTGGTGTGGAAGAACTTGACTGGTCCACACAGAGCCCTGACCTCAACCCTATTGAACACTTTTGGAATGAGCTAGAATGGAGATTGCAAGCCAGGCCTTCACGGTCAACATCAGTGCCTGACCTAACAAATGCTCTTCTGGATGAATGGGCAGAAATTCCCACAGACACGCTCCAAAATCTTGTGGAAAGCCTTCCCAGAAGAGTGGCAGATATTATACCTGCAAAGGGGGGACCAGCTCCATATTGATGCCTATGGATTTAGAATGGGATGTCATAAAAGTTCCTGTTGGGTGTAATGGCCAGGTGTCCCAAAACCTTTGTCCACAACATATTTCAACTGATCACCACTTAGTGGTGAGTTGGATTTGGTGCAGGGGGAGGAGGTCAGATGGGCCAGGATGGGGAGGTAAAATCTTGCTTAGTCTATGCTCAGCACGGGGTGAATGAGTTCTGACCATCTGTGAGAATATTGTAAATTTATTGAAGTATTTTACACAGTGGATATGCCCTTAAGAGGCAGTGTTGGAAACTGATGGATCAAAGTCTGTCACTGCAGCTGAGGTTGTTGTGATGGTCAGAGGCCACTATAGTGGCCAGGGCTGTAGGTTAGATGATGTCCAGAGATGTTGAAAGCACTAGAGATTAGATGAAATTTTGATGTCTCTTCAATGTGGCCAGGAAAGTGAGTCAAGTACCTCTGGAATGGAAACCAGGCATATTGGTCCAGATGCTGTTACAACTATGGGAAATCACATTTCTCAATCACTTAAACCTCTGCAAGGTTACTGGATATGAGATTCTGCTCAACGGTCAAACCTTCGATTCAGGACCAACAATGTCTGCTCTATAGAAGGGAAATGACCATGTGTCCCACCATACACTGTTAGGTCCAGCAGGAGTATGCAGTACTACAACTGGTACTGTATGTAATATGGTCCCTTTATGACTGCAGGAAGAAGTGTCTGCATTCTTGATATAAAACCAAAGCTATTTAGAATGGGTGTTAGCTTAAGGCAAGGGTGGGTGGGGTTACATGCGTGTTATATGAAGCCTCGTCTGACCAGGACGTCCAGCGCACACTAGAAGAGATTGATGGTGAATGTGAAGCAGCAGTACCTGCAAATTCAGAGCGGTCTTGGAAGAGTGAATTGCTCTGTTCAGGTGACCGTTTAGTGGCTGTAATTTTGGAGGCCCTGAGCAGGTGCATACAGATATAGCTGGGGCTAAGTTGTCAGACAAGGTTCATGGTTACCATTGCAAGTAAAAATTGCCAAAATTAGGTTTCTTTGATGGGTTGCTGTGCTCACTCTCTTTGAAGAGAAGAGTTTGAAGATCTGGAGGAATATAAAATATGCTAGCTGTTCCTTTGGTTTGAGAGGAGTCAATGGTGCTGGTTCAGGCAAATCATAAGGATGCCACCTGGTCAACCGTCAAGGGATTTGGTCTAGGTATCCCTCATTGGATGGAGGCCCTGAGGCAAACTCAGGACCTGTCCGAAGTATAATATCTCGCAGCTGGCTCGGGAATATCTCAAGACCTCCAGAACAAGTTAGTCCTGGGTACCCCAATTCCAGTCCTGGAGGGCTAGTCTGCAACACAGTTTGCAGATTTCCCTGCTCAGACACACCTACTAAACCTGATAATTAGCTATTAAGATGTGTTTGAACAGAGAAATCTGCAGACTCTATTGGATTCTGGCCCTCAAGGACTGGAATTTGGGAACCCTGAGCTAGCCAGTGGTCTGGGAAAGAAAAATCCGGTATAACCTGTTCAGCATGCTGGCACTACAACAACTACCAAGAGAAGGTGTATACTAGTCAGCAGCCATATTGCCTGTAGCTCAACTCAAGTAATTCACCTGAAGCTAAGCAGGTTAGTTCCTGGCCAGTACTTGGATAGGAGACCAACTAGGATAGTTGGGTTGCTGCTGGAAGAGGTGTTGATGTGGCCAACAGGTTAGCCCATCCTGTGGTTAGTGTGGGTCCCAATACCCTAGTGCAGAGATGGGAACATTGTGCTGCAAAAATGGTGTCATCTTTCGGATGAAACTTAAAACCAAGGTCCTGACTTTCTGAGGTCATAAAAAGATCCCTAGGCATCTTTTGAAAAAGTAGGGGAAATACCCCAATGTTCTGGCTAAAATTGCGTACTGTGTTCCTATCAGATCTGGCCTCCTAATCACCCCCTATATCTAATTGGTGAATTCGCTCCTGCCCCTTCATCATCTTAGCTACTGTGTGGTGTGCAGAATGGCTGTTGTCACATCGTGTAGGTGGGGGTTACTCAGAGATGGTGATTGAAGTGGCTCCCCATTGGTTTTGTAAAGCACTTTGGGTGTCTTGAAAAGTGCTATATAAATGCAACATTCATTCTAGGTGATGTTTTCTATTGCATTCCTCAAAATAGTTGCAATTGGACTTCTGTATTGTTTATCATCCTAATGTCAATGAGCCACATGGAAATTCATCCTTATGCATTTTTGCAGACTCTGTCTTTGTTCAGAGATTTCATTAATAGTGGTACGTTTAATACAAGAAGCATTATAAAGTTTGGCATTGTGGGAACTTTATTGTTCAATATTGTTTTCCTGATTGTACGTTAATATACTATGATTAGATGGCTTTATCTTTACAGGCCCAAAAGCCTATCCCTCTGGACATTGAGTTAGGAATTTTGACATTACATAACAACCATTAAACACTTTACAAAAGGCTATGAAGTCATAGATTAAAAATCCACTGTCTACATACACGCACACACACAAGGATAGCGTGTACAATATCACAACTTGGAATATTATCCTGGGAATCTTATTTAAGTTAAGTTCAGCAGTTACGTCATCATGCATGTTAAGCATGTCTGTAGGCAAATACTCAGACAAAATACCAAATTACAGTAAATGCTTGATCACCGTAAAATAATACACCGCAAGATCAAAGTCAGCGTATAGAACAGCTATGTCGGTTGTGCTTTTTCCCGTTAATAGCTGGAAATCCCTACGGATGAAAATCTGTATCTTAACATAACTGCCGTCTTAAATATTTTGAAACAAACAGCCACTTTTATCTATGTATTATTGCAACAGGCCAGTTGCAAAATACATACATACACATTTGGAATCCCTCCACTTTAAAAGAGCAGAATTAAAAATTCACTGCAAAACATTAACACTGAAACTACTGTACAGCAAATGTCGTGTGGTAGTACTCAGACTGCTTCTTCAACTCTTGGATTGGCTAACGAACATTACACTTACTTGAAATGTAGCTAAATAACAGCACTAGATATACAAATAGATCTATGTTTTAGCCGGGTACATAAACCGTTAGGTCTGTTGATGACCGGTAGATGGCAGCACTAGCGCCAGCTTGTACAGCGTGGACGACCATAACTGCAAATCGATACACTAAGCGGCAATGCAAGTCTGGTGATTCATTTAATGTGCGGTGTCCTGGTATAATTTCAAGCAGCTTAAAACAGCTGCATTGCTTGTGGGTTACTGCACGGTCAGACTTTGGACAAACAGGTGCGCTGTCGGTCATTTTATTTATTGCAACAGTGTCGTAGGTATCACCTTTTCTGGCTTCATTTTGGTTCTTTTTCAGTCTACAGACGATGTAATTGTCCTACTAACAGGTAATCTATTGTCCCGATTACGTTTACTTGAGTACTTCAGAAAAATTCACAAAATTCCCAACCACGTTTAATAAAAGTATGAAACAAAAGAACATCAGGTGGCAATTATAAAATGCTACATGTGCACAGAACTTTGCATAACATTTCTGCCTGTTCTGAGGTCGACCATTCATTCACTTATTCAGCGCTGGAAATTCTTCCACCCCCTCAATCAGTAGTAACGGTTCAGTCTCACCCACATTTATACTGTAAAAACAAATTCTCCATAGAAACACGACTAAACTGGCTACTTCGAGGACGCTTGTGCTTGACCGGTCGCCAAATTCATTTAACATCACGGCTCCACTCACAACTGAACTGCCGTAGTTATCGGGTTTAAGGACGCGGGATGGACAGGTGCCGCTTGGCATACAGCTGACTGAAATATAGCCTGACACAAATGTAGCAGTGTATTTCGTTTTTAAATTGAGTGCTCACTGAAAACGCTAAGCACTGAAAATGAAGACAAAGAAATGTACGACACAGATTTACATTTTCCACCTGAAACGCCGCCGCAGCACTTAGTGGCTTCAGGTGCGCGAGCACAGGTCCAACTCCTTCACGTGCCAGTAGGTATGAGACGTCGCTTTAATTTCGGGTTTAGATCAAGTATGTTGTCGGTAGACGACTCTGTCACGTGAAAATGACGTCATAATCTGACGACAAACCATTGAGTGTGGCCTATCCACCGCGTGCTTTAAATATAAAGACTACGAGTGGTCAAAAGACGATGACCGTGTGAGAATGGTAACTGGACCGTTTTCGCTTTGTATGCAAGATTTTTTTTTTTACATTTTTCTCCTACATAAATATATAAAAATTAATAAAATTATAGTATGTACATGAGATAAAGACATGTAATATCACAAATCTTATTCTTTTCTAAAGCTTTTTTTTTTTTAACAATTCCCATTGTTTTATAAGCCAGTATGCCACAGATGTGAAAGCTGTCTGGTTTCTGCATACCATTGGCCAGGCACTGAGTTCTGTTTCTGCAAAACCTGCAAGGTGTCTGCTACAAGAGGGTGGACCAACTCGTGGGAAATGTTTTTCTCCCAGCATACTAACAAAAGGCCCCAGTTAGTCTGAGTTCTTTCTGCCAAACTGGACAGAAGTCTCAGCTATCATAAAAGAGATGTCCCTGTCATCAACTGAAGACAATATGCCACTATATCCATAAAAGGTATCCCTTCACAATATCACTGACAAATGTTACATATATTGCAAACCATATGACTTATTGCCACTCCCTATGTCATGTTCTGTATGGTTTGTAACACATTGAAAAATGACATATATTGTCAGATCAATTCAGATTGATTATGCATGCTATTACATTGTTAAAAGTAACAATGATAGATTTATAATATATTAATATGATTAACTAACATAAAAATATATAGATTTGCCTTCATGTATTGGTACACCTCTGTTTCCAAGGAGGTTACAGACAGGTCAAGAGTAAAGGCATGATTCTAAAAGATCACAGTCACTTGAGCACCTCCCAAGTGTCAATCTCAGTGAGATTTGACTTAAAGACACTGAATTAAAATAAAGCATTAAAATTTAATTGAAATGATACATTTCCCTTGGGTTAATCAAAATGAAAAAAAAGTGAAAAAACTATATAGGCTTAAATTAAAAACAAAAAAAATGTAAATGTACAAATGAGGCAAATATACAAAGTGGCACTCAGATACAAAGGCTCGTGTACTGTCACATCTCCGCGGATTACACCGCCATCGTGCTTGAGCGATGCCACTGGCTTCACCCACATCCCATTTCCTGCTCATTGAAACTCCTCTGTCTCTCTACTCGCCCCCCCGCCCCCTGCCCATCCACCATGGACTCCCCGCCTTCTCTCCTCTTCTGTCCCCCAAAGGGTGAGGTGGGGGAGGTGTCGGGGAGCACTTCAGATGGGCGAGTTGGGCGGGTGGACGGACCCTATCCCAGTGGAGGGGCTCAGGTTCCAGTTGGTGGTGGTAAGGAGGGAGGTGGAACTGCTGGGTGGGGCATGGACCTCACATCCTGGTGGCATCCTCATCTGAAAATCTACCCCTCCTTATCAAGAGTGGTGGTCTGGAAAAGGTAGATTGGGCAATGGGGAGATAAACAAGCCACCTGTCAGTCCTTCATGAAGGCGTTTAGGGGGGAGGTGGTGACACCATATCTGGACATGCTAAGGGAACCACTAGCACATCGCCATGGAGATTGTGTATGTCGGTGTTGTGCTATTACATACCTTATCCAGTACATTCCTGGGTGCTGGTAGAAGTCCAAGGACCCTGATCTCTGGATAGTTAAGCTGGGGTCCATCTGCACAGACAGAAATGAGGGGAATTCACTGTAATGCTTTGACAACCATCTCTTGATCTCAAGTCATCTTTCTGTATTCTCAAGACACTAGATTAGAGCTGCTGTGTGATTATGCCCCTGTCCTCCAGGTGGCAGTAGAACACCACGCAATACAGAAGGCGACGTTCTGAACACAAGTGTTAGAAAAGTAATGTGGTTCCAAACTAAGAAAAATCAAAACAGTCCATAAACTTATTTGCTTTGGCTCTTTGTGTTTTGGAACCAGTTTCTATATACCTTATATCTTTTGTAAATTAAATGAAAAAATGAGATGCCAAGCCTCCTGGTTTTGCCCACACAAAAAGGTATACTGCAGGGATGCAGAAGATTTCATGCCTAATTAAACGAGCAGCGAGTGTGCAGGTGGATATTTGATGTCTGAGTTTCTTGAGAGCAGTAGACAACACAATGTGCCAAGTTTCCTAATGCGCTGTAATAATTACTAGACAACAGCTTTGTTACATTTGTGCCTCACTATACAAATTACCAGCAACCAAAGGAAGTTCTGGATAAAACTGTTCAGACAAAGTGTTTCCTAAATCGTAAGACTACATTAGTGCATTTCTCATATGATATTTATGCTCGAATATCAACTGACTAAGTGCTGAAGTAGGGTTTGCTTTCAGCACTAGTCCTGTGCTCCTCCATGTTTTTTATGGCTCCGTGGAGGTGGGGTTTACCGTGATGACAGACACTTCAGCCGTGGTGCTGTCAGCCCGGGGCCCAGTGTTGAAGTGCTTCTTGATCTTCCCGGCGACAGACAACTGGTGCTCATTCTCTGACAGGCCGTCTTCCTGTGAGGTATGAAGGGAACAAGGGTGAGAAGAGGCGGCACAGTGCACAGCGGGCGGGTGGGCAGGCAGGAGGGCTACCATGCTAGGAACACCTGTGCCGGTGCTATAACTGTACTAGTGCCTGTCCCTTATTCCAGGACTGCCATTTGTACTTTCACATATGCCAATATGGCTCGGTTCCTGCTGGACGTATCAGTTAGCTGTACCTCAGCCGACATAGGTGTTATGCTTTTTGTGGGGATGTGCCATGGCCTATTGCATCCCGGGCACTTACGTTGACCCAAGGATGCTCTAGAACCTGCAGGGCTGTGTAGCGCTGGTCCACTTCCACCTGGAGCATGCAGGTGATCAACTCCTGAAGAGACAAAGGACAAAGTGTGCTGCAGCTCACACCGTGTACATGCGCACAACTACACAGACTCACATATACAGCTACCAAATGACATACCTTTGCAGAGTCAGACACGTTATCCCAGTAGGGTGATGGAAAATCTAGCTGTCCCATAAGGATCTGGTCAAAGAGAACTTCCTGATCTTCACTGCTTCTGCAAGAAATAAATTGTGGACAGTTCTTTTATATGCAGACACTTGTTTGTGAGGAATGTAGAATTAAAATTGTTCTGGGGTTAAATAGTATTTTTATTGAGCTGTGACAGTCTCTAGCTCAATGCCACTGCAATACTCCAGAGCAACTTGGGACATAGCAGAGCGATTTTAACTAAAATGGGTCAGCTATCCGCACAAATCGCAAATGAAGTATAGTGAACTTAACAGAATCAGTTTGTTTGCATCTATATTGTTGATGGTCCATAAACAACACATTCAATATTTTTCGAATGATAACATTATATTAGTGTTGCAGTGTAACATCTTGGGCTAATTATGCAGTGTAAAGTGCTGTTCTAGCTTTGCGTATTGTTCTGGATAATGGTGGCTGGGGAACGAGTAAACATGGGGGCGACTTCAGAACCTACCCACGGAACGGAGGGAAACCGCAGAGCAGGATATAGGTGATGACACCGGCTGCCCAGATGTCCACCTTGAGGCCGTACCTGCAGAGAGATCAGTGGTGAGCAGCAGGGTGATGTATAAGGTAACCAATAGCAGCAGACAGGAAGTACACTGTTCTTGGGGAGGAAGTGTCTTTCTTACCCGCTCTCTGCAATAATCTCCGGTGCTACATATGTGGGTGTCCCACAGACGGTGTAAAGGGGTCCATCCACCACTGTGGCCAAGCCGAAATCACCAAGCTTGAGGGATTTGCTACCATCTTGGTGTTCGTACACCTAGGATACAGAACAGCGGGGCAGAGTGAAGATTCACACCAAAACAGCTACTGTTTCATATTTTAAATGTATTTCGTCGTTACAAGGACACATTCACAATAACACAAGCATACAAGAAAATAGGCCTCCTATATGTGTACGAAGATATGCTTGGCACATTCGCAGAGCTAGCGAGCACAGTGGGACTCAAGCATGCTGGGATGCCAAATTAAGTAGAAAAAAGAATAATAAAAAGTCTGTCTCTCTGTGAAGGGAATGGTTCATTTTGGCCAGCATAAAAAATATATGCGAACTAGCAGTGAGAGAATTTTATGTCTTGCTAGCTGACAGCCCTAGAAAGCTACATATTCAGGTCAATTTAGACACTCGAAATGCATAAAAGGTGGTATATAAGGAGTGCCTGATGCATTTCGGGCTTGTCACACAGGAACAGACGCGTGCCTGCATTTATCGTGCAGTGCAGTAAAAGTTCCTCTGATCCCTCGGCCTCGCCAACAGCCTGTTTAAAGCGGAGCTTTGGCGCACCAGCAGAGGCAATGAATCATTTCCCTTCTCTCCGCGTGGATGATACCGGGCATGCAGCTGGATTTAGAAGCTGCCCTTTGGTGCTGAGTAGCGCCAGAACCAAGTTTATTTTTATGGTTTCCTCGACCCGCAGGGCTTTGTAGGGGAGTATGGTGCCGAGAAGCCAGCGCTGCTCTCCCGCTCCCAATCTCACAGCCATTGACGGCGACCACCGAGACGAGGGTAAATAGCGAACAGATCTTTTCTTCAGGATACTAGTTTTTTTTTTCCCCCTAGCTGCCAAATACAGTTCAATGGATGTGAAAAATGAACACTGAAGAAAGCACTTCTGCGTTTTACATTCATGGTTCCAAAGTCACTTTGTGAGAGATGACTTCTTTAATATTCATAAGAGTGACCCATAAATCTGCTTACTACAGTTTAATCTTTTATCAGTGTAAAGATTTTGACAGGCATCCAGCCAAAAGACAGGAAGCATATAATAGCGCTCCCCCCCCCCCCCACCCCCCCAGACCACCACAACACAACACAACACCCCACACCACCAGCAACACACCCCACGCCTCCCCGCAG
>JAAGVU020000038.1:15453038-15481507 GCA_011763525.2 Mormyrus iriodes
AAAAAAATATATTTTATATGAGGCGCTATCAGTGTGCAAACAGTTCAGAGAAAAATCTAGATACACACACACACACACACACACACACACACACACACACACACACACAGATAAACACACCCTGGCCTCACCAGCAGATTCTCTGGCTTTATGTCACGGTGGACGATGTTGAGGCTGTGTAGGTATTTGATGGCGCTGGCTAGGTTGTGCAGCATGCCGCTGGCATCTCTCTCTGTGTATTTGTTGGTGGAGGTAATGGCATCAAAAAGGTCACCGCCCTGGACAGAAGTACAGAGTGCAGGTCCCAATGAACAGATGTGAGATCACTCCTTCGCAGATGGTCCATCATTCCATTGCTACTAGCAGGACCGATGACCAAACTGAACCCTTAGGCTACTTTTCATTCATTTTTTAACACAAAAGAGTCAAAAAAGAGCCACTTGAGGAAAACCACAAAACTTCAGTTTCCACCAAGGTTCCAGATGTTTCCCCTTGAGACCCTCCGCCTGAGCCTCACCTGCCCACCCATTCTCAAGGAATGCCTTGTTGTCTCCAAATCTTTTCAGAGGCTGTAAGAAATATGGCCTATTTTCTCCTTCTCTGACATGTATAAGAGTTCCGTCTCCGAGGCTAATAAGTAGAGCAACAGCCCAAAATAGCTCTCCACTCTGAACAGGCCCAGCTCGTCTCAGGAACACTCATTAAAATGAAAAAGGCTGTCACACAGTGATTCTCCACCCACAGTGCACTGACACGTCTCTGCCTCTCCGATCCCAATGTACATCTTGAGATGGGATGAAGTAGGATACAGACACACCATCTTTTACAGTGATTACTTTCTATTATTTGGTTTGGAGAGGCCTTGTTATCCGAACCCGGCACTTAAAGCCTCAGCTCCTCGCTCGCTGCTACCGACAAACACATGCTGAGATGATTTGGGCTGAGCGTCGTGCTTAATGGCGTAAAAACAGGACCAGAGCCTCAAAGGCTATAAAGCAGCAGGTGAATGGTATGGCAGCGCTAAAATTCAAAGGCTGATAAAGCCAAAAGGACCAGAAGGAGTACAGAAATCAAATGGCTTTCCTCAGGAATGACTTCTTGGAAAGCACATATTCATCAGCGTTCCTCAGAGATGGACTTGGACAGAGGCATCTGACATCAAGAAAGCTGTGCTGACCAAGGATAGCCATACCTTGACCAGTTCCATGACCAGGTAGAGCTCACTGTAGGTGTCCATTTCCTCAATCAGCAGGACGATGTTGGGGTGTTTGACTCGTCGGAGGATTGACACCTCGTTCTGTATCATGTGTTCCTGCAAACAAACAGATTGGGCACGGACATCAGCCGGAAAAGTCTGATAGTGGACTGCAGACTGACTTGCGCCTCCTGGGCAGACATGCTGGTGGCGGCAGGGCCTTTGCTCATTAGGCCACTTCCACGCACAGCCATCTCCCGCGCTGCCTTGCATACCTTTCCTCTACACTTGCCCTTGTTGATAATCTTCAGGGCGTACTCCCTGCCCGTTGAGTGCTCCACGCATTCCCGCACCACAGCGAAGTTGCCGTCCCCAATGGTCCTGCCCACCTTGTACCTCTCGGCTATGGACGCAGGCACGGGGGGGCAGTCGTTCATTACCTCGGCTGAAATGACGACACAAGCAAGGGTGTTAGAGGCCGGTCTCTAGTGGAGAGGCAGAGAATGCCTTCCTGCCTTTCTACGTTGCGATTGCTCCCTACTACACTCAAAACAAAGTTCTTATACATTAACATCCATCCTCGCTTCCTCTACTTCTCCTGAGAGATCTGGGTATCTCGCTGTTGAAAGAGGATGGACCCCCCTCCCCCCATACTGCCAAAGTATATTCACTTCCCACATCTTACCTTCAGTCCCTGCACCATCACCTTCCTCTATGGAGTTGCACACCTTGGTAGAGGTAAGAGACAGGGATGAGTTGCTTTGCTGGGATCCCTAGAGGACAAGGGGAAAGACAGTCAGTATAATCCTGTAATAACAGCTGTCTAAAGCTCCAAATGTCAAGATGAACAAATATCATAATCCACTATAAACTACTTCTATATAGGTAGCTAAGATAACTAACCTTATACAAGAATTAGAAGTGCACATTCCTCCACTGTGAATGTAGCCCTGCAAAAGCCAGTATAATTTTTGCTTTCAAACTACCGTAATTTTTCTCTTGTTCTAAATCTCATTCGTGGCTCATATAGATGTCAGCCGTGAACACAGAATTTCAGTTTCCATGGGAACTGTTTAGGCAAGTGGTGCTATTAATACTTTCACAATACTGAGTCAGTTGGCTGGGTCAGGGCTGAGAGCACTTCCTTTGACCAAATAAAGGCACTTCCTATTTCCAGTTTCCATTTCTGACATTTGATAAGGTATCCCAGCTAATTCACTGCTAAGTTAGCTTAGCAAATTCTGTTTTGGAACAAATTCTCCGTTAAAACACTGGCTAACATTTACAAATTTACTTCATTATACTGCACATCAGTTTAGAACATAAATATTAATTGAACAACACAATAAAAAATAAAAAAGGACAATAAGGAAACAAAGAAGTTACACAAGCTTAAAAAAAAACTAAACATTTAGATGTAATCCTTTTTTCAATGCTTTGTATAAAAATTGAATCAGCTCACCAGTATTTAAAAAGTACTGGAGTGTGTGTCACCTTGTTTTAACCAGAGATGCTCCTCCCCTCAGTGCCTCTAAATGACTGCCCTGCCCTGAAGGAATCTGACTGCACCAGGCTCTGAAGGGGCTGGTCTCCAACACAGCTCTGACCAATCCATGCCAATCAAATCTCTACATGGTCACTTCCTTCCAAAGAAAGTGCCCATGTCAGTCGACAGGCAGCATATGCCATTCATTCTCTGCACTGCGGGCAACAAGGAAGTCAGTAAAATGGCCATAATCTGCACTCATGGGAGTTACTTAAAGAAAAATATTCTGAGGGCAGAACGAAAAATGATTCAGAGAGATAACCAATCTGATTGTTGAGGAAGTGTGTCTAAGAAACTAGAGGAGGCAGGACCAAGACATCTGATTGGTTGGTCCTGCCTCCTCTAGTTGCTTGGACCCACCTCTTCTACAATCAGATTGGCTATCTCTCTGAACCAATCATTTTCTGCCCTGAGAACATTTATGCATAGCTGAAACTCCCACAAGCATAATCTGCAGGCTCCAAAACTACAGATACCCAAAAAACCTGCCTCGTCTTTCACCGACCTAAATATCAGTGTGTCCTGAAAAGGAGGGTTTCCTTCTCTGCATTAAAATAAGGATCACACACGACTGAACAGCAAGACGCAAGTAAAAAAAAAAAATTACAAGTGACAACAAAACACACAGATGTTACATGACATTATTGCAGGACACGTGAAATCAAAACTCAGGATGAGAATCAAAAAAGCAGTGTGGGGAAGCAGCAGGAGAATCCTGATGGGAAACTGTGAGTAATAAAGTAGCTTCTACAGCATGTTTTTGTGAGGAACATAAAGAGACTGTACAACGCTGCACTGGACGGCAGGGTGTGGTGTCTTTTTTGCTGCTTCTGTGCATGACAAAGGTTTCACAGATATTACATAGAACCTCCTCATATTATACACACATTGTCTGACAAAACACACGTGACACCATAATCCATTTCCCACAAACACAAAAGGTCAGGCTGGTTCACACATGCACAAAGGGCAGAAGAGTAGAGAGCATGCAACTGAACAGCGAGAATAATGGAGATGAAAGCTTGCGCTCTGAAAATATAGGAGCCACGGAGCTGAAATTGTATGAGATGATGGAGGTCTTGGAGAATTATTGTGGGAGGTGTGTGTTCTCTGAGTTCTGCACTGAAATACCATGACTAGATATTTCTAAGCCTCTTTATTACGAGAGGAAACTAAGGCAGCGAAATACTTTGAAATCAGCAACCTTCTCATGGTCAAAGAATCACACAGGGTGGGTGAATTCATTTTATATTCCTCTATTATTTTCTTTCACTTTATTGAGCTTGCAGTGGACGATTATTGGTCTCTGTCACTCATTTCTTCACAAAAAAAATTAATTGTTGGGGGGTTGTGTCTTTGCAGACAAAGTAGGGAGAGTAATGGAACCTCGAAAACCATGATTGCAAACCTCCAAAACAATTCATCTTCAGAAGTTAAATACCTAGGTGGGCACAGCCAGTAATGTACACAGGAAACTAAATGCTCCAGTCTAATATGACACTCAGTGACAATGTGGCCATTTTCTTGTATTTTGGAGACATTCCAGCTAAGAGCTCTGGATTTTATAAATAAGCTCATGTAACGCCCACAAGCGCCTATCCCTTTCCACACCACCTCACTTCACCCCATACCCATCGCTGTGGACGCTTTTTGACAGGAGGTTAGCGAGCAAACAGAGAACGCAGGCACAACCATGGCTAACCAAGCTTTCTGTGAGGCAGCGACAGAAACTGGCAGGATGCAAACACAGAGGTGGTGAACGCCTTGCCGCACACCTCATGTCTCACACCTTCTCTCTGCACAAGGAAGCAGAAAAGCTAAAAAAGCACCAAGCGCTCTGTAAACCCTGCAGAGTGAAAGGAGGCGGGTCTATGTTTATGCCTCCCAAAGAAAAAACACAGCAGAAGCTACCAGAACTAAGTGAATTTCCATCAGGAAAGCAAACAAACCACAGGAAAAAGACATTATCCTTTGCTGTTAGACTACTACTGTTGGCTATTTGAAGATAGAGAAACATCCAGAATCCCTACATAAAGAAGACCATTAACACTAACTAATACGGGTTAGGAAACCCATTTCAATTGGCTTTGAAAGAAGCAGAAGGTTGCTACCCTTCACTAGATATCGACGAGCTGGGTCACCCAATAGGGTAAATGAATTCAGCCAGCCACCACCGTTCCTTTGGGTTGGTACCTTCAGCGACATAAGTGGTAGAACCAAAGATAGAATGAACTGCAGCCACAAAGGCTGCTGCAAGGCTGGCATCATTGGGTTCAGCGTGGGCTAACGGGAAGGTCAAAGGAGAGGATAAGTGCTGGGAACCAGATGGGACATGGACATGACCACAAGCTATCTTCCACCTCGTTTGCAGAGGTTTCTCCTTGCTCAGCATTCTTCATGTCCTCCTTGCTCCTTGGAGGAAGAGGAATGTGACTGCTAAACTACTGGGGGCTCCAAATGATCCCCCTGGTTGTTATTTTCTCAGTTTGAGAGCTGGTAGGGCATGCTGGGATGCCTTGGGTGTCCCACATTCTCATTCATTCTATGCAGCCAGGAGCAATGCCATCACAGAAGTGGGACAAACCAGTTCTCCGATGAATGTCTAAAGTAGGGATTCTAGCTACCAAGAACATTTTCAGGAGTCAGAGCAGCGGATTCAGATTCCTAGCATGACACTGGAAAAATGACCACGCAGATGGTACTATTCTGGAAGCCCCCATTTTTTTCCCCTCCTTTCTCCTTCTGGCATCTTGAGACATCAAAAGAAATTAGTATGGAAACCGAGCAGCCGATAAATGCTCTTTGAGTGGCAGGATTCCTGTGCCAAAGAACAGAGCTGTGTATGGTTCACACGCAAAGATTTCAGGCGGCCTTCAACCACGTCTTTTACTACTGGGTTGGAGTCCACTTTCTCGCATGAATCCAATATGACATACTACACAATTTTCACCTGCCATAGTGGTGCTGGGCTAGATTTCTAGGCAAAGTCAACTCAAGCGAACAGAAATTTGAGCCGCTCAAACAGTTTATGGAGCAGTTTATGGCTTGTGTAGATGAAAGCATTGGCTACGAAATGACAGTCACAAAGGGCTGTGAATGTGATCGATTGGAACCTACCCTATAATTTTCTGCTTTCGATCAGCTACCCTTTGGATGAGCTATCCATGCTCAATGACTTGAATGTAACAGAAACTTGGCCTCTTCCTGTTTAGTTGCATGCTCATCAAGGTAACATCAACGCTTTTAAAAATCCACCCCCTGCTGTATCAGTTTGTATATTCTACTGTACTTTTAAATACATACTCTGTACAAACTTCTTGATTTTTATTTTAGATCTTTTAAAAAAATTTCAGCTGTTAATTCAGATCCATTTCAAACAAGTATGTTTCTCCTTTCAGGAGCCCAAAAGCATTCTGTGGACTCTTACTGGCTCCTGAAATGTGAGCTCTATGCTGGGGTTTCAGTGGGAATTCTGTCCTTGTCCTGAGAACACAGAAGGAAGTGCATTAATGCTTGTGCATATATGCGAGTGTACACGGGTGATCGTGTAACTACGTACAACTGCTTATATGCACATGTCTATATCTTGTTAAGAAGGCGTGTGAAAATCTGAGCAACCCAATCCAAGTCTAAGAGTGGAGAAAGAGGTGGGGTCACCACTGAGGAGCTGAACTACAGCTTTGTTGGTTTGTTTTGAACCCTACTGCAGCAATCAGATAATGTTCTTCGCTGATAATTTCAGAAAACATCTACAAGCACAGACAGAAAGTAAACAACACTGTATATTTACCCATACAGGACCATCAGCTAATAATAATACTGACAGGATCTTCTAACATGTTGGTATTCACTGATCACATACATGAAAATGAAATATACTTAAATGTTCTCCAGGACATCATCCTGCATGTGAAACCAGCAGTTCTGTACTGAATCTACTGTACCGCTATCTAAGGGGATCCATACGCTACGCACACTACTGCAACCATACTGGGATTTCCATTGCCTAAGTGTGCTTGGTGCTGCCTGCGACCTGCCTGGCCCTGATTGGCCTATTCTGCTGGGGAAGCGTGGTGGGGACCCGGCCGTCTCTCACAGTGCCGGTACAGGGGACCAGCTTTGTGGGATGCCAACATGAGAGCATCAGGGGAAGTTGGTGAAAGTTTCACAGGGAAACGAACAGCAGTGAAAGCGACAGTCATTTTGTCTTAACCGAACCCACAGCAGACAACGTGAGCGACTGCATAAGCAAACACGATAAACTGGACCAGTCTAATGATGTGTGTGCGTGAGCGTGTGAATATATGATAGCGTGTATGTCTGCATATGAGTGTTTTAATATATGAGTTGTAAGGATATGTTTGTGTGTGTTTGTATTTCAGCGACGGCTGCGGGTGGGGTGATGTATGAATGGCAGCTGCCGGTTCTCTTACTTGGCGTTTCCGGAGGCTTCCTGGGCTGGCTGGGGAGGGGCTGGTGGGCTTGGTGGACTGGGGGGCAGACAGCTGGCTGCTTGGGGTCCCGTTAACTGCGGCCACCAGACCGAGGGAGAGAGAGGAAGACAGAGATGCGAATGAACAGAAATGCACGTGAACACTTGAATGGGAACAGAATAAGCCCACGCAGCTCCAGAAACGCGAAACACAAACACCCCACATATACACCACATGTCTTCCTCAGTCAGTGATTTTAACAGTTAATAATAAATAATAAAAAGCCAAGAATAAAAATCCTCAGCAGGAACGAATGAGCAAGTGATTCTCTAGGGAAATAAATGTCATTTCTTCAATGAACAAACCTTCTTACAGCCCCGTCACTAAGTCCAAATCCGACACTTATCTACCGCCTTATAACTTACGGTGAACATCGTGGCTCATCGTGAACATCAGACGGATCGAACCGGAATATCCAAAAGGAACATCGAATCTTCAAAGCCATCACTGAAATCCCACCCTGTTCGCACAGCCTGCCATGAGACCGGCACGGCTGGTGATTAATAAACCGTGGAACTAATATAACAAGAAACATTTCATGAAAGTAGTAAGCAGCTCTCAGCGTCCTTGCTGGGTATGGTACCAAACCCTGCTGTATAGAATGAAGCACGAAACGGCACAGAGCGGATGCCTGGCAGCCCCCTGACAAACTAGCGGGGTGACTAACTCCCCCAGTGCTGTTTAGCCATTAGCCCTGCAAACCCCGGACCGGCTAATGGGGAGCCCTCCCGCCTGCCTGCCCCCCCCTACCTTCAGCGTACTGCAGCATGCTGCCGGCACAGTGTTAGTCCTGAGAGCGGGGAGTCTGTTGCGAGTCCTGCCGCCGTTCCGCTGCGCATGCAGTGAATGAGCGCGAGGGGAGGGGGGAGTGGCCCAGATGTACCCGGCGACTGCACGCCATTGGCCGCCCGCAGGCCTGCGTCAGCCTGACGCGTGCCCGCCGGCGGCGCGAAGGCCCGCGTGGGGGAGGGGGCCCCCGAAAGGATGGGGGAGTGAAAGATACTCAAGCGGATGGGAGGAGAGGAGGATCAGCCTGCTTGGAGCTATGAGAAAAGGTACAACTGTGAGCGAGAGGCGGGTGTAGGGCAGATTGCCAAGACTGCCGCCCTCCCCCGCCTTAATTAAAGGGCAGACACTGCATGGAGTTGTATCTTCATCAAACCCACATCGCTGTGCCAAATGAGGGTAAACAAAAGAGGCACTGTGCCAGTGTGTCCCTAGGGGGGCGTCGCTCAGTGATGCTGAGTAACCGCTGTATCGCACTGGCACTCTCCACCCCACCCTGTCTCCCTCCGTCCAGCCCCCAGCCTGTGCTCGTGCACTGTAGGCTGTAACATGTGTCACACACTGTACTCACAGTTCATATCCCTACCAGCAATGTAGAGAATGGGAAGATTAAGAAGAGCAGAATGACGGAGTGGTAAGACCTGCCCCTCGCTTCTGAATGCGCCCAGAACATCCCAGCACCTTCTCTGGTTTATTTTTTGTGCTGGTTCCCTTTCTGTACGGTAATGGTCCTGTTCCCACCCAGTCCCATGAAACGCACTCCCATGAAAGCCCCACCTCCAACACACCTGTTACTCCAGCCCTAATCCATGTGAAACATAGATTAATTCACCAAGTTCGCTAGCAAGAACCAGCACGTGGCATTTGTATGCTAGGAGACGGGAGCATTGCTAGACCTGTTTTAGGGGAACCCTCCTAAAATATTATTTATCCCCCGCCCAAAATAAACATACGCTGATTGGTTTAAATCATGTGTTCTCATTCATTTTCATTAAAATCAGACCCCCCCCAGTAAAGGCTTAGCCCCCCTTTTCATAAATCCCCAGTGGCACTCCTGCCCAGAAGGGGACTGTGTGGCATCTGAAAGATGCTATCAGCTGTGTGTAAGTGCCAAAGCTTTTGATAACAGATGCAAGGCTTTGGAGTGAGTTTGACAGACAAAGTTAGACAAAGCTGCACTCTGATTCTGTCAGCTTCGGAACGGGGACTGAGAAATAAGGTCTCTCTCTCTCTCATACACACACACACACACACACACACACACAGATTGTGTATCTATATCTTTATGGGAACTCTCCATTCATTTCTATGGGTATATCCCTAGTCCTAACTATGACAATTGTAACCCCTACCTAACCGTAACCAGAAATAACCAAACAAAATACAAGACTTTTGGCATTTTTAGTTGTTTGATTGCATTCACAGATTTTTATAAATCTGTACATATTTTAAAATGTGCGAGGCTTTGGAGGGAGTTTGAAAGACAAAGTTAGACAAAGCTGTACTCATATTCTGTCAGCATCAGAGCCAGTACTGAGAAACATGGACTCTCTCTCACACACACACACACACACAAACAAACAAACAACCCACACTGCCTATCACCCAAATACGCAACTAGCTCTCTGCTCCCTCATTAGTCTAGTGCTCACCACACACAAAGTCACACATGTGCTCAGAGACTGGGCTCCCGTGCCAGGCGTGCTCTGTGAAGGCGTGATGGAGACGTGGTGGGGGTGGCGGGGGCTGGTGGGGGTGGCGGGGGCTGGTAAACGCTGCCTCTCACGATTCAGGCCACATGGGTTGCTTCAGCTGCTGAAGAATTGTGTGCTTCTGTCCATTTGTACACAAGTTCAGAGATACACGTAAGGTCCAAACGAGCCGGCATGCTCCGGTAACTTTTGAAATTTGAGTGTGAGTTTTAAACTTGCAAGTTTTGGGACTGTGTGTATATATTTAACACAGTATTTCTGCATTTGGAAGTTTGAAGGAAGTCACTGAGCTTGTGTGTCTCTGTGGATCTACATCTCTTTCTACCTTTTTAAGCATTTGCACATGTTGCTGTACATCATGTTAGTCTGCATGTGCGTGCCTGTTTCTGTGTTTACGTGTGTGCACATGTTTATACATACAGTATGTAATGTACATGTATACATGTTCCTGTGTATTTAACAGTGTGTACACATCTATGTTCAGTATGTTGGTATACACTGATCAGTCGTAACATTCAAACCACCTGCCTGAGATTCTGTAGGTCCCCTTTGTGCCACCAAAAGAACCTTGACCCATGGACTTCACAAGACCTCTGAAGATGTCCTGAGGTATCTGGCACCAAGACATTAGCAGCATATTCATTAAGTCCTGAAAGTTGCGAGGGGAGGTCTCCATGGATCAGACTTGTTTGTCCAGCACATCCCACAGATTCTCAATCAGATTGAGATCTGAGGAATTTTGAGGGCAAGTCAACACCTTGAATTCTTTTTCATGTTCCTCAAACCATTCCTGAACAATTTGCATTTTGCCAGGGTGCATTATGGTGCTGAAGGAGGCCACTGTCATCAGGGAATATACCATTACCAGGAAGGGGTGTTAGGTGGTACTTATCTAAGCAACATCCACATGAATGCCAGGATCCAAAGTTACCCAGCAGAACACTGGCCAAAGCACCACACTACCTGCGCCAGCTTGCCTTCTTCCCATAATGCATCCCGCTGCCATCTCTTCCCCAGGTCAACGACGCACATGCACCTGGCGGTCCACATGATGTAACAGAAAACGGGATAATCAGACCAGGCCATCTTCTTCCATTGCTCCATGGTCCAGTTCTGATGTGCCCGATGTAGGCACTTTTGGTGGTAGACAGGGGTCAGCATGGGCACTATGACTGGTCAGCGGCAACACAGTCCTACACTAAGCAAGCTGCGATTCACTGTGTGTTCTGACACCTTTCTATCATAGACAGCATGAACTTTTTCAGCAATTTGTGCTACAGTAGCTCTCCTGTGGGATTGGACCAGACGGGCTAGTCTTGGCTCAGTCAGCCTTGGGCGCCCATGACCCCATCGCCGGTTCACCGGTTGGCCTATCTTGGACTACTTTTGGTAGGTACTGAGCACTGCATACCAGGAACACCCCCAAGACCTGTCATTTTGGAGATGCTCTGACCCAGTCATCTAGCCATCACAATCTGACCCTTATCAAAGTCACTCAGATCCTTACGCTTGCCCATTTTTCCTGCTTCTGACACATCAACTTCAAGAACTTGCCTGATATATAAAGGCACCTATGATGGGCGCCATTGGAATGCAATAATCAATGGTATTAACTTCACTTGTCAGTGGTTTTAATGTTATGACTGACTGGTTTATGCACAATGTCTAGGTGTATGTGTTTTAGTGAGAGAATACATGTGTAGCTATAGTATGTTATTGTACATGAGTACATGTACAAACAAGTTACATTCTTGCCATCTGTCAGCCTTTTATATTTAGCCTGTGTTATACCGCAGAGAAAGCAAACTTTTCCACACCTTTTCTGTTACATTTCTGCCCTGGTAATTTACTTGGAAGGTGTATGTCTATATAAGGTGTTAAATTAAGCCATCAGTTTTGCGCCATTAACTTTCCCAGGTATTAAAGAGCATTAATACCAGAGGGACTTTGCGTAACATAATGTTAGAACATCTGGCATCTGTTATATTAATTATGAAGCACTCAGTACTTAAAACAAAATGCCCTAAACATTTTGTATCGCACATGGCTGCACTTCAGGATTTACAAAAAAAAAATCCTGAAGAGATTTGCACTTTTCAAAACATGGAGGATTTAAGGAATCACACGCTATATATTTTCTACTGAATTATTTGTGCAAAGTGGGATACAGTTTTTTTTTTATGTTAGGATAACTCTGTCCATCAAGTTTTCAATAATGCTTGTCCTGCATGGTACATACAATTAGTGTACAATACAAATAATCCATATAAGCAGTTGCTTTCACATGTAAATGAGGTTTTCAGATATTAATCTAAGCAATGACCCCCTACATTCGGGGCTGTTCACATGTCATGAGATGAGTTCAAAAACAGGGGTTCTGGACACCAAAGGGGAGGGGGGACATAGATTTAAAAAAATAATAATTTCAGCGGCATCGCTGGCATTCTGCCAGCCACACCACCTAACTGCAGAGTTTGATGAAAGCACAGGCTGTCCGCTTGGGACAACCACCCTAACCCCCAGTTTCAGATCTGCCCGTCTGGCCTAATCAGCTGGGGGCCTCGAGGGAAGCTTCTGAAGTTCCCCATCGATCAGTCCGAAACACACTCCCTCTCAGGGTTGGTGGTATTTAATTAAATAGTATTGACAAGCAGCGTGGCCTCTGCGAGCTCCTGGCAGGAGTATCCGAGGGGATGTGCTGGTCCCGCTGTGCGCGGAAAAGGTGACGTCTGAGGTTCTGGGTAAAAATGGAGAACAGATCACCTAGAGATCGAGTCGGCTACACACTGTTGGCACCAGGTAGCATGAAGTACACAGACAAATCGCCTCAAAGTTTCTGTCTCTGGAGAGGCCCAGCTACAATACCCTGATTTTTTTAACCTGAACTAATATACAGCTGGATAAATGGGTGACAGTGTATCATTCTTTGAAAAAAGCATCAACTAACCATAACACAATAGCAAGAATAATAATGATAGGTGCCATTTCATCGAGGCTGTGCCCTGCTGTCCTTCACGCTCTACGGCATCACTGTGACCCTGTACTGTACTGGTTAGAAGGAGTATAGATTATAATAATAAGTCCAACCAGGTTAAAAGAAAATCACTCTGTTGTTAAGCAAAGATGGATCAGGACAGGAGAGGAATCCTGTTTATCTATCAAGTCGTACTTTTTGCAGCATATAGTTGTTTAATTTAGCAGAACGCTATTTCATGTAACAGGGTCAGAGTGGTAGAAAAAACAGGTTCTGTTCCCTGCTGTCAGTACAATTTAGTTGGGGTAAAAGAACATTCTCCAGTCTTTTGGGAAAAATACCAAGGAGGGGGACTAATCTCCATCAGTGAATAGGAGGTGAAGCTACTGGAAGCTGTGCAATGGCCTCAACAATGCGGGTGAGCCTCTCAGCAGGCGTTGGCAAGTCTGATGGAGGGAAGGGGTTAGGGACAAATGTCTGACCGTTTGTCCTCACCTCAGAATCTGTCCGACTCTGAGGTGTTTAATGTGAACCTGAATGCCAACAGTACTCAAGAGTTTCAGTATCATATCTGTTTCTAGAACTCACATCTTAACATGGTTAAAATGGATTTACTACACAGTAATAAACACATTTCCCTTACTGGTCTGAAAAACTGGGGGGAGGGGGTGTTCTGAAGGTACTGAACTGCAGGGAAATAAAATGCCGGGTCTCAATCACGACAGAGTGTGGAGAAACACCAGCCCTACACCTCTGAGGTGTTTTCACTTCAAACATGCCTTTTAATGTGGTTTTAATGCTTCTAAGCCAGAGGTGGTTAGGTGTGGGCAAAAAATGCATTTTGATGCATTACATTTCAATTTGTTGTGCCAAACGATATGACTTACACCCCAGTGTATGTGCACAGAATATGTTTATGTATGGTTCGTCATTTACTGCTTTCTTTCTTTTACTAACACCCTGACGATTTTATATCGTGATCAATCTTGAAGACATCCACAATATACTTTTCATGTGAATCGTAGAGATTGTGATATTTTTTGTCCTCTTATTTATATTTCCAAACTTCATATAAAACTTCAACGGCCTGTAATAACGTGGATCTGTGCTACGTTCACAAACCAACAGAACGACTTCCTACTAGGTGGCTGTACTGATTGGCCAAATTATATCAAGTGTCTCGCAGGATCTCTCTCATGCGTGACGTATTTGAAAAACAATTCAATGTGAGCTATCAGTATTGCATGAGCCTTTGTCAGGCCGCAGTCAGCACCTCCGGAGGTAATGACAAATATATTCAACCGCCGTAAAAGGAAGCATCTGACACAACTTTAATGTCTAAAATATAGTTTAACTCAGGATTTAATGACCATTTTGAAAACTTTAATGCAATATTGTGTTTTAACTTGTGCTAGTAGATAAGTCCTTAGGCTTCTAGTCTGGATACTCTTGACAGTACATTTCAAAATTGGGAAGAAAGATCGTAACTCAGATCATGGATCGTGACTGTGTAAAAAAGACTGCAGTGTGATTTTTTGGGGAGATCTCCCTCCCCTACACCATATGCTATGGAAGAGGTCTGAGAACAGAGGTTCTGAGCTCAGCTGCTGTGTGAGGAGCACCACCCGCCCCAAGCACTACATGACTTGCCAAGCTGTGTGACCCAAACCAACACATGGTGTCCAGGGGGACAGTGCTGTCAACCATGCTACAAGCTATTTTTCCAGAAGGCAGGTTAGACTCAAGGGGGAATGCTGAGTGGAAACCTTCACCAAGTGGGACCAGACAGGCTGAATGACGATCAGTCAAGCTTAGCTCTGGGTAGCGGGCATTAACAGGAACAGGCCAATAGAGATTTATGGAGGAACCAGTCAATTGTCATACTTCCTATTTAATCAGTACCAGAAGTGAGATCCATGCCCAATATATTATCTATTGACCAAAGCCAGGGGCTTCTGGGTTCATGTGACAAACATCTTTAGTAATGTAGAGTACAGTGCAAAGGTCTTAGGCAGTCAAAAGAAACATTTAAAGCTATATATCTAGCTAGTAATTGTATTTGCGCTCAGAACAAAAAACAATTTAACATTAGAATATATGCAAATGAACAGTAACGCAATAAAAACTAACGAGAATTTCTTCTGTTCCTCAAAAAGTCACTGATACCTTGCTGGATGGCTAGATGAACACTGCTTCAGTTTCCAAACCTCTCCTCAGGAGCACCTCAGCCATTCCATACATTTATTAAATTTCACTACCAGCTCATACAATTAATTAAATTAGCTAAATAACTTGATGAGGCACTGATTAATCAAACAAGGTGTGCTAGTGATCAAGTAAAAAAAATACTTGGGTGTTCTGGATCACTGCTGCAAATTCTGGGGTGAATTTAGGAGATGCTTTGAAATGGCTAAGCTATCATACTTTGACAGACATAATATTATAATTTCACACCAACATGAAGATCACTTAAACATAATTTTCTTTGACTGCCAAAGACGTGCACAGTAATGTGCTTTAAGTTCAACATACTCAGTCAAGAACAAAGAAATCTAGATAAAAGCATGCTTCTGCTGTCCCTCTGAAAGCACTGACTGCATTAAACAGTGGTAAACTGGGGCAGGCTTCAGTGTTAAAATGCTAGGAAGTGATCCTTCAGTATTTTATGCTGAGCATCAAGGCACTGGTCTCATCCCATGCCCTGCCATTCACCAACCCATCAGCAGTGCTGGCTCTCTGTCTGCACTGAAGGGAGGAAGAACAATGCCTTTCTACCCTTATATCAGTCCGCATTGTTTGGTTTTGGGACTTGTTTGAGGTACAAGTGGGGCTGATAATACATCACAAGCATAACTCTCTTCAAACAGAGTAGGACCTTCCTGTCCAGTTACCCGCTCCATGCCCCTCCAAATTCTGTTTTGGGTTGAAGACAGTACACATGTGCATCCCCCAGTTCTGTCCGGCGAGATGAATGATGACTCACACGATGCACTTTACTCTGGACCTCCTCCAAACCTACCTCCACCCGCTGTGATTCTGTCAGCTGCTATATCCTGCCATCCCCCCCCCCCTTCTGTGGAGCTTCACAGGAGTGGCTGCGCACTCGTATCATTTTGCCATCGATCACACCTGTCTACTCACTGACCTCCCCCAGATAGGCGGTCACTCAGTCTCAGTGCACTGGTCACTCGCTCTATGCCTCATACCCACCCACCCTCTCCTTTACACCGAAATGCATAAAAGGTACCATTTCATTAACAGCAAAGCCCAAAATCAGCATGGGGAACAATATGTTTCTGTGAGTGTTTTTAAATGCTGGGCGCAGAAACATCAGAAGGTGAATAGGACTCAGAAGAATGGAGTTCAGCGCAGGATAGATCTAATCCAATGCCTTTTTGACTCCTTTACTGGAATATTGATCCTCGTCTCCAAGTTAATGCTCACTGCCTTTTGTTATATATTATTATATATATATATTAAACACAACAGGTGGAACCTGTAGAATTCACTCCCAGTTAAAAGAAATGAATATGGTTAGATTTTGAAATGTAGGAATGTGCTAGTACTGCTCTGTGGATTCATCTTTTGCCGGCGTTTTCCGGTAGCGAGACTATACTAGACTACTGGATTCCGTCACTTGCTGCAGATACATGGCTTAAATCGGCTTGTGTCACCGCTTTATAATTAGCAGGCTGCGCCACACTCCACGTGTGGGGGCGCCTGGATGCCTCAAACCGTATCTGCCTTCAAAATCATAACAATAATAATGAAAAAAACCCTCCTGGGCCAGTGTTACGTAAAAGGTGAGTCTGTGTGCTCCAGCACACGGCGATCACACAGATTTTGGATGGCGGGGGGGATTAACTGCACCTCCCCAAGTCCTCATATATCTGGTACTCCATGTAACAGGAAGGGCTTAGGTGGTACACAGCACTGCAATCACTCCCTCATCACCTCCCAGGTGGAGATGGACAGACAGGCTATGTCAAATTCGGAGAAAGAGGGGAGCCAACCCAGGAATTGGGACCCGCCCCCTTCCTCGCTCTCCCCGCCCCCTTCCTCACCAAATTGACTGAAGGAATATTCAGCAGTGTGCTACTTATGGTGTTTCATCAAAATATTCAATTCCCAAACCAGGGCAGCCCCTACTAAGATTTGACTGGGAGCGTTTAAGAATCCTTCTACTGCCCTGGATACACCGCCTGCCTAACCCTTACCTCTGCTGACTATGCAGCGACGCCCCCAGCTTCCCAGCCCTGGTTACACTGCACACTGTCCACCAAACTCACTGCGCACACAATCTGCCCTCTGACATCACTTCCCGGATGACACAGTGACCTCTAACATCACTGCACTTATATCTCACTGCCGTTTAACTTCACTGCTGACACACTGTCCTCAAATTACGCACTGTCCTGGTTGTACTACACAGCATCCTGTAACATCACTGCACTGACTACTCACTACCCTTTACCTGCCAACACACTGTCCTCTAATTACATACTGTGTTCTGGTTCTACTACACAGCGCCCTCTAACATCACAACTGATACAATTTAGCTACACAGCTTCCAACTTCACCGTTATAATTACACCTGTGTTTAATGAAATACAAACCGCTGGCACAATTTACCGCTTTAACATGATAACTTCAATCTTATATTATTGACTAAACATTATTCAATCACCATAGCTCTGACACCAGTATTGTACCGTAGTGTTGCTCCTAAGAAAGTGTCAGTGAAAAGACAAATAAAATAAGAGGGACACAGCTGACTACACTAAATACCGGACAGCTGGTAGAATGACAGCAGCAACTCCACAGAGTTATAAAAATTAAAAAAAAACTGCACTGCACAAAGCGAAATCTCTCTGTAGCCATGTCATGACAATAAAAGTCGAAACTTGTCTTTTCATAACTGTTTTACCCTCTTTGATAAATACACAGGTCAGCATGACGTGTGAATTAGACTTTGCTCACGTGCATTTTCAGCTGAATAAAGCGATTCTGAATAGCAGCATTACGCAGATTCTGTCAGCCAATGTCACATATGTAATGTCACTTTCCTGCATGTCGCTCCGTAATTCAGCTTTTCGGGTGAAGTACCCTTCTTAAGAATGTAAACAGATCTCCTGTGGTGAATGTTTGCTCACCACCAGACTCCTGCATTCATATTTCTGAGTCACTGGTCTCTCCATCCATTACAGTTGGGTCTGACTGCTAGAATCATTTCACTGAAAACATCATGCACAATGTTTTGTTCTGCAAAGGCTACTTAGAAATAAATCATCAATTTCCTGTTTAGTGTTTTGCTTGGAATGAATGGTCAGAGTAACACTGATGTGGACCTACAATCATTCAGTGTATTAAAAAGGGGGCTGGGCTAAGGAGCTGAATGGTGAATCACAGAATTTCACTCAGGGATCCACTGGAAGGTGTCATTAAGCCAGTACACAGTGTGCTCGCCTAGCGACCGCAGAGTCAGGCCGCCTGTTAATCACATTCTGAATCTCTCTTTAGCCAAAGCCCCAGAGTGACACTTGTGCAATGACGCCACGGTTCAACAAAACAACATGAATGGTATCTATACTAATCACAGTGCGTTAGATACTGAGATGCCGTGAGCCTCTGATGGCTTTCAGTCCAGCTTGGTGGCCATGTGTTCAGCACTGCGGAACTGATGAAGGACTGTGGCAGCTCTTGGGGGCTTATTCGAGGATTGGCGGGTGATAGAATAAAGGGTATTACAAAACGGTTTTGCAGACGCTATAGAATCTACAGGGTTTGGTCAGGAGATAATGCCATGAAACCTGCCAGCTGGGCTACAGGGGCTGAGGACCCCTCGGAGGACACCCCAGGGTACAGAGGATGCCTTGAAGGGTCAGAAGCCCTGGGATTTAAGCGAAATTGTGCTCACAATCAGATACAAATGTCTGGAAAAGGGAGACAAATGTTATTGTCATTCCCCCTTCAATTTAGAAAGACATTTTATATTAAAAAAATCTCATTATGTACATTTATCAGCATCAGGCATGTAACATCACATAGTATTTTAATTGCCAATCAAATGAGATTGCATCTGTTACCGTATTACACTATGTGGCCAAAAGTATGTGGACACCAGCTTGTCCAACATGTCATTCTGAAAACAAGGGTATGAATTTGAAGTTGGTTGGCCCATTGTTGCTATAATTGTTGCTATGTAGGCTCTACTCTTTCCATTAGATGTTGGAACGTTGCTGGGGGCATTTGCTGTCATTCACATTGGGTACTGATGTTGGGTGATCAGCCTTTCTGTGAGCTTGTGTGGCCGACTGCTTCGCAACTGAACTTTCCCCCAGGTGTTTTGACCTCCACCTCACTTGCAGTTGCCCAGGGCAGCTCTAAGAGGGTAGAAATGTAGGAGAGATGGCATCCTATGATGGTGATGTGTGGAAAGTCACTAACCTCTCCTGTACATCTTAATGATACACCTGTGTCAGCAATGCGTGTGGCTTAATTAGGCCATTCCTCTAATTAAAAGGGATGTCCGAATATTTTCGGTCATATAGTGTATTAATGCCGGCTTTCACCGGGCCTGAAATAATCTCAGACACAAACTCATCTCTAAAGGCCAGTGTTCAGTTTTTAATGTAGATTATTGCATTCACATAATCAGCAACCCCAGCACAGTCTCTGCCTGCTAGTCCACACATGCTCATGGCTTACTGGCTACACCCTGACGTTAACCTCCCCTGTCACAGAGCCCTGTCTTCGTTGTGACTCGTTTAATAAGCTCTCCAAAGTCAGCTCATCCCTAGAGAAAGCCGGTCTGAATTACATGAGAGGCAAGGTGACCCGAACTGGTCACCCAAAGTCACCTCAACCGCAGCACGTCATTCACCTGCATCAAGGGCTCGGAACATGCACTCCCTGCCAGGGAGCCTCTGCTGCAGGGTGTGGCATCTGCGTGTGAGCAACTCGAACCTCATGACCCCAACACTGTGTGAAGTGCTGGGCTGCATTTTTGCAGTGCTGCGTGGCATACTGCATAAAAGCACTCTGTGTACCATGTAAGGTTGAGATGGGCAGGAACAAGGACACGGACCTTTTAGTCTGCTGGGGGATGGGGAGGGATGATGGTAGCCAAGAATTATGCTCAGAAGATGCTGGAAGCCTACCCATCTGCTGACTCCTGTCAGTTCACCAGCCAGGACCGGCGTGGCTTGACCAACCACTGCTGGGCAAAATACTGTTCTCCCTCACTCAGAGACAGATGCAGGACACAGGA
This sequence comes from Mormyrus iriodes, assembly GCA_011763525.2. NCBI lineage: Eukaryota > Metazoa > Chordata > Actinopteri > Osteoglossiformes > Mormyridae > Mormyrus > Mormyrus iriodes. The sequence continues at coordinate 15,473,015 of JAAGVU020000038.1, forward strand.
CATTCCATCCCCGATCACACATCCGGACTACTCCTTCGGAAGAGCTTAACGAACAACTTAACCATGGTGAACAGTGGCTCTGATATGTCCGATCTCTCTGGAACCTGGACCAGCTCATTAGGTGGACATCCTGGGGGGGAAGCTCTGTGTATTCTGCTGATTCCCTAGTGGCAGTTTCCCTGTCAGCAGATCACTCCTCAGAGCTACCATCATACGATCCATGCACAACATTTCTCTAACAGTTCCAGCACATTTCCTGCAGAGAGGAGCTAGCGTGGTTGGAGGTAGTTGGGGGGGGATGCCAGTGTCCTTCCACACAGAGATCCCCATGCCCCCATGCGCACGATGTTCCCAGACGCAGAGGACAGCAGCCTGCTGGCAGACAGCTGTTACATAAAGCTGAAACTTCCCCTCTCTGTAGTGGAAGGGGGGACTCTTCATTTTCACTGTGTAAAATTTGCTCTTCAAACACTGCAGGGAATGGTGGGGGGACAAGTATTAAAAAAGGACAAAGTGACTACCATGGCTTATGCTTCTGTGCAGCTGTAACTGAAATTTAAGGCCTGTATACATAAGATTATATATACCTAAATATATACCGAAACTCCTTGACTTATAATGAGTTTATGTTCTGGCAAGTACGCCATAAGTCAAGCATTATAAGGTACTGAAGTACTGCCATAAAACTGCTGACTTTTTTTTCCTCGCCATTTTTTAAACAACGGTATAGCGTCAAATGAAATGTAGCAAAACAGAAACAGGCAACGTGTACAATTTTGTTTGTGTGCGTACGCCAACACCCAAACACTCAGCGACACAGAGAGAGCTGCCAGACACAGCATCATCTGGTGCGACAGTACGAGCAGTCATGCTTTTATGGCTGATGTTATATGTACCATCAACCTTCATGATTTTACAATTATGTATTAAGGTTACAATAAGAGTTAATGGGACGATGGTTCTAAGTACCGCAAATTCTAAGCTGCATATATCATGTCAAGGGGTATATATATGTATCTCTCTTTTCTCTAATTTACTATTTTACCTTATGTATTTATATCACATTCTGAAATAAGACAAAACCCTTAAAAATCTCTATAATTGTGCTCGTTAATCTACTTCCTGTCCTTGCGACTTGTATTCCTCATAACAATGGACACAATGAGGCCAGCAGTCAGGTCAAATCAAATAACAGCAAAACATGAGCTGTAAACGATCAACGGATGTGGAGCGGCCCGCTCGCGCGCTACCCGCCCATCCCCCACAGGGCGCAGACGCAGCTAAAGCTCCACGAGCATCCGAATACCAATGTGGTCTAAAAAGCACCCATCCCTGAGATCTGCTATGATCCGCATTCCGGCAGGCAGGAAGTCAGCGCCATACATGGGCATCAGCATCTATGCTTGCCTCGCCTGGCTCCAGTTTCCTTGGCAACCACAAGGTACATCTTCCTCCTCTTGCAGCAGTCATCTCATCTAAAACAATTTTGCGCAGAGTCGCCAGGGACAACGACTCCATCACAACCCCTCCTCCTCTTTACATCTCTGTCTGTAACTTTTCACCATAGTTTTGAACACTAAGTTTTCACTTCGTCTGTTTGCCTCGGATGACAAACACTCGTGCGGAAAACAAAACATATTTAGAATGCAGAACACAGCAACCACGCTAGACTGCCTGGTGAATGAGAGCAATGACGAGCGGACGGGCTCATGAGGCAAGACAGGCTCACGGGGTATTTGTAGCCATTGGTAATCCCTCACAGAATTAAAACTCATACCTATAAACATGGCCCACACACACAGACAAGTCCAAACCCATCAGATCTCTGCTGACCAACTCCAAAGTCTCGCTGAAGACGAGGCTGCTTGCAAGAACATTTCTGGATTTTGCTATTTCACTTACTGCAGCACATACAAGCCAGACAGACCCCCCCTCCCTTACAGGATATATACAATAAAAATCCACACTCCCCGCAGAAATAGCAGCATCTCCAGCAAGGTGACCGTGAAGGTTGCTGTGGAGCAGGCTGGATATAGAGAGCGTTGTCAGATGAAATAAAATAAGGAGGGTTAGGGAATGTAAGACAGCTGAGCTGCTGAGTCCTCGCTGAAGTAAGCAGAACGCAGAGGAGACATCCTGTTCCCTGCCTGCCTCTGTCAGCCGTGAAATCCTCGGGCTCCTTGCGTTGCCCACAGTCAGCCCGCTGGCATCATGGGGGGAGGGTTCCAAGAAGCTGCTCCACTTAGACTTTAACAGCAGAGTCATCTATGCCTGCACCCTCCATCCTCTCTCCTCCAGAGGTCTTCTCTCGCATCCCCACACCACCCCCTAACCCCAACAAGCTCTCCACTTCTAACACTTCTGCTCCCCATTTAATGTGCTTACACTTCGCTGGCCCGCTGAGGCGACATAAATGCTAATTATACTTTCTTATGGGCTGCAGAGTTGCTTGGCCGTAAGCCGCCTCTTGTGGCCCCGTCTTCCCGGCGATCTGCACGCATCGCGTCACAGCCCATGTCTCTACTTTAAATGTAGACTTGAAACGCTCTTCAGCAAAAGACTATTAACAAATTGTGATACATATTGAATCTGGAAACAAATATCGACATAATATCGAATCGGATGGTCTCTGCCACTGCCACTATTTTTAACGTTTTAAAATCTTATTCATAAATTATGAAAATCATCTTGTGACCCCAACTTTGGCAACCACTTTTACAAAGTAACCAAATTTTGAAGGAAACTGCATTGTGGACAGTTTATGGCAGTCCCATACACTCAACGGCCTCTATATTTGGTATATCCAACTAGTACCAGACAGGATCCAGTTTTGCCCCCAGAAACGGCTCCCTGCATTGTCAAACTGAATGTTCAGTGAACAATTGCCACACATTGCAGTTGTACTGTGCTGTTATTCTTGCACTGCTGGCCTTCTCATTAGCTCTAACAAGGCTGGCTACTCTCCCCTGACCTCTCTCATTAACAAGTTGTTTTCGCCCAAAGGACTGCCGCTGACTGTATGTTTTTTGTTTATCGCATCACTCTTCATAAACTCTAGACACTGCAGCAATTGAAACTCTCAGGAAGTTGACTGTTTCTGAGATGCTGGGAGCACAAAGTCTGACACCAAGGAACAACAATAAAAATCGCGTGGATCGTGCATCTCAGCCATTGTAAGCCAAACAGTGACTGAAACTCATGACCCTGTCTGTATGTATTTGGTCGCAGCCCCATGATCCACTGCTTGGAGGAGCAGGCTGTGTGTGCTAATAAGCAGGTGCACCTAATAAACTGACTACCCGGTGTGTACTTTACACAGTAATGCAACAACAAATATGTAATCTCGACCTCACACATGCACACATGCAGTGTCGTACAGCTGTTACCTGAGCCAGTGGAAGCTGGGGACTTGCTACCCCTGGCCTGGGTGGTGCCCCTGGGAGCGCTCTTCGTACGTGCGGCGGAGATCTTGCCATAAGAGGTAGACTTCACTATCCGACACTCTGTGGAAAGAGATGGGCATGGAGTCTGAGAGCCACCCTGGCAAGGCAGCCTAAAGAGCTGAAATACGCCCCACATTTTCATTCACATCCATATTCTGCATTCATATTTCACTCACTGAACTGGTCCACTTAGCCAGAGCCTCGTACATTATGCATTTCTCAGTGGATGCTACCCAAAGAGGTCGTAACATTGCATATTCAAGTTCAAATTCCTCCACAGAGCTACAACAGCAGCTCGCCTGTGGGAATTAAACCTCCAGCTGTTGGTTACACATCAAGATTCTTCTTCTGAGTTGTTTAAACTTTTATTATTCAGGAGGGATCTTTCCTTGAGTCCCTGGGGTGTTAGTGAAGCCATTTAAGCAGACAGCATAATGTTACATGATCTGTTCGATGTGAGCTGCCTCAGATAAGGTCACACACCAGGCAGTCTTTATGATTTCCATGGGATGCCTATCTGATCTACGTGACTCGGGGATGAGGAGACGGAATGGGAGCAAACTTGGGAACAAACACAGAAGAAGCGGTACTTGCTCTGACATGAGAGAAACCAGCAGAAAAACCAAAATGGGAAGTGGCTCTACAAATGGGTCACACCAGCTGGGTGGAGGTGGGCCGTCACCTTTTAAAGCAGAATATCATTAGTCATTGGTGGTTGGCTGTATGCAACTGAAGGGGTTTGGCCACACCACAGGTCACCTAAGCTAAGAGTTCCCAACCTCCAGTCTGCTCACCGTTACTGGTCCATGGCCAGTATTCCACTGGGTCATGGATCGCTGGGGATTTTGGGGGCAGGTGTGGTTCATTTCGAAAAATGAAATGTTTTGCAGCCACACCTTTTTTAATGACCCCTTATCTTCATGCATTCTCATTGCATCTGGAAAAACAAGTCTACAAGTTTTACTGATCTGCGGATAGCAAAAGGTCTAGGTGTAACCTAGGCCAACCCTCTATCTTACACAAACAATATGATTACCAAGTAATGTATATACTCGAGACGGAATTTTTTCCTTGAGACTGTGGGTTTGAAAACTCTGCTGACACTGCGCCAGAGATGCCAGACCCTCGTCCATTTTCACAAGAGAAATGGTGCCGTCGGGAACAAAGCAACAGCTCTGTGTATGCGGCTGGTGTGCATTATTACACCCCGCTGTGGGTGGTTACTTTACATGCTGCGTTGAGGGGATAAAGCAGGGTGTGCTTCCGCTGGGTCGCCTCGGGGGTTACGGACAAACTTCGTGCGACAGATTACACTGAATGGGCTTGGGTTCCGGGCAGCTGCACGATGGCCCAGCACATGATGTAACGTAGGAGCAATGCTGCTTCTTACGAGAGACGTGTAAGAAGCGCCTCAGATTTAATAGGAACGACACATCCTATCAGCTGACCGCCACTCTACTGGCGGTACTCGAATCGAAGCAGCTTTATGCCCCCCATCACAGCACCGTGTTCAGAAAATGAGCTCATTGTCCCTCCTCTGGGGCTGTGGCACCACAAGGAGAATGCACGCTGCACACTGTGTATTCTCAAGCACACTGCACCGCAAAAAACAAAAAACAAAAACATAACCTCCATTTGAAAGAGCTCCAGAAATGTATCATATAAGTATGACACAGTTACACAGCTGCTGCGTTGTGCAAAAAAACCTGATGCAAAAAAAAAATTTAAGGTTGAGAGACTTCTAATGGAATTTTTTTTTCTTTTATGAGCAAGGCAATTTCAGTGCTAACATTGCACAAGCGTCACTGAAAGCAATTTCAATCGTCTCAAGATGCCTGGGACTACCCAGGCAGAAGGGAATGAACCTCCCCCCTCAACGCTTCAAGAAGCCACTAAAGTTCACTAATTAATTATGCTTAATTGTGCTTAATTACTGTGTTCCCCTCTCCCATGGATGTTTGCGGTTGCTTTTTCCTCCGGTGATGAGCACATTACAAAAAAGTTCCAGACAATGTTGGTTTCTTTTCTTACACCGTCATCACTTTAGACGACCAATTAATCAAATTAAATACTGTTTATTACTAATGATGTGATTAAAAGCCAGCAGTACTGATTGCTAATTCATATGTGTACAAGGTTCTTCAACAGGCAACCAGGAAAAGAATCCCTTTTTCCTCCCCAGTGTGAGTACTCTTAGTGATATTATGCAGCATCTTTAATCACTGTCTAACAGACAGATACGACGATTGTCAGCTGGTTTAGTCTTTTAGAGAGTCGTTTTAGTCCCCATCTTTCCATTCCGGCCTGTAGCCATAACAACCTGTCAGCGGAAAAGGAAAAGGCAGGAGCGAAGGATCGTTTAGCTTGCACACGCTCCCGGCGTTCCGGTGATAAAACTGGAAGGGGGGTGCCGACAGACTGTGATGCATGTGCCCTACTCGCAGGCTAATCAAAGCCTTCACGGTCTACCCCAGTCTCACACCCTTTCCCCCTACTGCCCGCTTAGCCCTTCATGTCATGCACTTTGTACCAGATCTCAGGAGACGCAGTTCTCCAGAGGGTTTTAGGTGCTTTTTTCAGGTTGTGACCCACACTGGAGGGAACAGAGGTTCAAAAGGTAGCCTGATAAGACACCTTTACTCTAAAACACCCAGCTCTGTCCCTCTTACACAAAGCCCACACTGATCCATACTCTATTCATTCCCTCTAACACACAGCTGTACTGTACTTGCGTTTACCAGTTTCAGCCAAGATGGAAGGATTCCAATTAATGTGTGCTCCCTAGGATTTGAGCCCATGACCTTTGTGCTATTAGCACAGCAGACCACTTGTTGAGCTATAAAAGCTATTATATTTACTCCCTCTAACACACAGCCATACACTACTCATTCCCTCTAACACACAACTGTACTGTATTTGTGCCTTACAACTCTCAGCCATACACTACTTATTTCCTCTAACGCATAATCCCACACTACTCAGTTCCTCTAACCCACTACTTCAGTCACAGACAGACCTTTCTACCATTCTGGCAGTTTTTCTTTTTTTTTTTTATTTCTCAATGGGAGAGACAAGCCCAACAGCATCCCAAGAGCATGCAGGGTAACCATGGCAACCTGGCATCTAAGCTCTGACTGAGAATCAATGGTGTTTGTGTTTTACATTTTTATTCATTTCAGGCGGAAGCTCTCATCCGGAGTGGCTTACATGGCCATTGCGGCTGAAGGGGGGGGGGGGGTCATTCTGTTCTGACGGATAGCTATGGAGGAAGGTGTCCATAAGGAGGCAGTGGGGAGATGAACACAGATGCAGCCAATGAGCACTCGCTATGATAACCGGGTCAACACACCCTACAGCTGGTCCAGCTCCTTCAATAACACTTGTGATGCGTGCAGCACGACTGCAAAACAATCCGCAAGCTGCACATAGACCGGAAACCAAATAATGGAGCCATGAAAATGAGACAGAAACTCAGGTAGCAAAAGCTTTGTTGATGAGCAAGTCCTAAAGCACAGAACAGATCAAACAGACAGGGCTAGCTCACTGGGGGCCTGCCGGTGTCCGTGGGTAGCGGCCTCCCCACCTCGTCGGCTAACAAGAGCTCTCGGTGACGTAAATGCCGAGGGCAAAAATTCATAAGCAGTGGTGATGGTATGGGGGGGGGGGTTATGAGTTACAGGGGAGATCAGACGGTGTGGGGGAAGGAAGTCCTTAAGGCAGGAAGGGGAGTATGCCTAAAATCAGGGGGAAGTGCTGTACTTTTTGGATTTCTACCTAGCCTCAAGCTTGTCAGCCGGTTTACAGCATACTTGAACGAGGCAAATTAAGAGGAAAAGTAGACAGGTAGCAGGAAAAGCACTCGGTTTGTTTATTAATGACTCTTTTTCATCTTGATCACAAGCAGGTCCAGCTGACAATATGAGCTGCTCAAGCCCCCCTTATGCCTCATGGACATTTGCACAAGCACAGGTACATTGCAATGCTTCTTTCTGCATACTGTTCTCTACACACAGACATTCATACAGTCGAGAGTAAACCTTGGAGCAGAGTGGAGGTTCAGCCATTTTTCGGATGCCCCTGCAGCACTGTGGGGGGGGTGATTAGTGGCCTTGTACATGGGTCTAATGTAGATACAACTATCCTCCCTTCTGGGACTAGAACCAGAAACCTTTCAATCACTGGAACAGAGGCCTAACCTGCTGAGGCACACATCACCCCCATCACCCCCCAGGTGCATGGTGATGGTACAGGCCATCTTGTGGCTGATAAAATGAAAGGGTTGTTTAATGGAGCCCCCCCCCCCCCCCAGGACACACGTGTACTGGAAGATTCCACTAGAGATACAATTTTCTTGGCCAATTCCGATTTCTTTGCAAATGTGACCTGCTGATACCGATTTTTGCCGATTCCGATTTTCGTTCTAAGAACTATAATTGACAGCACAAACAAAAATCAACTTTTCTTCAAAGCGAAATTTTATTTTCATAGTAAAAGAAATTGTTAAACTGTACAATGTCCTCCAAACAAGTTACAGGATTTTTTCTCACTTAACCAAGTCTCAGAATGAAGTGCTCTGTGACTGAGGTATAAATAATAATTAACTGAAAATAAACTTATGTACACCCAACTTTATCTGACATATTTTACTTTACCAAACAAAAGCAGGTGCAACGGCTTTAAATAACAAATGTCAGTTACTTGTATCATTTTCTGGTATGTTTAAATTCACCAGATAACAGGACATTGACCGTATTCTCTTTTTTTTTACTCGTCTTAAAATAAAAAACGTCCATAGGTTATAAACCTCCAACTAAAACTGAAGTGTACTATTCTCTTCCAAATAATAATAAGTGCCGGGTAATATTATTAATACCAATATCGCATGTTATGAACATTAAATTTTTGCATTGCTAGTCAGCTAGATTATGGTCAAGGATTATGGTATGAACAAATACCTTCATAAGGTACAGACATGGGGCGGCACGGTGGTGCAGTGGTTAGCACTGTTGCCTCACACCTCTGGGATCAGGGTTCACGTCTGTGCCTGGGT
>JAAGVU020000038.1:15486133-15518418 GCA_011763525.2 Mormyrus iriodes
GTGTAATGTATGTAATGTATGTATACTGTATGTAATGCATGTGTAATGTATGTAATGTATGTATACTGTATGTAATGCATGTGTAATGTATGTAATGTATGTATACTGTATGTAATGCATGTGTAATGTATGTAATGTATGTATACTGTATGTAATGCATGTGTAATGTATGTAATGTATGTGTAATGCATGTAATGTATGTATACTGTATGTAATGTATGTGTAATGTATGTAATGTATGTATACTGTATGTAATGTATGTAATGGATGTATACTGTATGTAATGCATGTGTAATGTATGTAATGTATGTATACTGTATGTAATGTATGTATACTGTATGTACATTATTGTTCCAATTTTCTCCCCATGTTGTTGTCTCCTCCAGATTCTCTGGTTTCCCCCCACGAAGCAAAAGCTAAGGTGACTTGAACTGTCCGTAGGTGTGAATGTGTGTGTGAATGTGTGTGTGAATGGTGTGTGTGTGCCCTGCGATGGGTTCCCATCCCATCCCGTTCTCTTCCCTGCCCCTGTAGTTTCTGGGATAGACACTGGACCGCCGTGCCCCTGAATAGGTACAATCAGGTACAGAAAATGGATGGATCAATTACTGTTCTCTCTACTCTGTTATTAGCTATTCATTGTCCTTGAACGTTACATGTTTTTTTTAATCTGTAGGGAGGTATGCAGACAAGTTTTTCATTGTACTTATACAAATAACAATAAAGCTTTTGAATCCTTGAATACTTAGAATCATAAATACAAGCCACTATTTGGATACTGTAGCTGCTCCAGGCTTCAGACTTCCGCAACAGGCTCACGTTACAGCTTGCTGTTTTCCAGCCTCAGACATACACTTAGGTAGAAGTATTTCTGGCATGCTTTCCCACAATGCTCAGTGCTCCAGATAAGCTCAAACAGCAACACCGACAAACAAAAAAGCACACAGACAACAGCATATAGGCAAGAATGGGGTAGGATCTAGTTCCAGAGGTGGTTGGCTGGCAGAAGAGGGGTTTTAGCCTAAGATCCCCGCTCCGCAGATTGGGAAAGCACATAATGTTACATCAGTCAACGGTTAATGAGTGAACTGAGGATACTGTTTCAAAGAAGCCTGGGAGAGGTTTCGAACTTCCGACAATATGTGTGTGCATAGAACAAAATCCTTCTGCGGCTTAAAGGAAACACAGAGGTTTACAGAAGAATGTATCTTGAAAAACTGTTTTTCTGCAGCCAGACTGGCTACCCCTTAAAAACCGCCACATCTACTGAATGAGAGCTACCGTCACACGTGACTAAGATGTGAGTGACACATGAATGTGGGATACAGACACACCGGTGAGGACTTTCAAATAGCTGGGAGTTTGGACAGGTTTCTCTAACTGAGAACCAGTGGGGGAAGCATTTAAAGACATCTCCACATGAGCCTCCAGACAGCCAGCATCTTCTCCAGAACTTTGAGGGCAAAACGCACGCATATTTCACCGTGTCTGTCACAGCCTGCAATCAGCCGCCCAGAAAACACGCATAGTCAGAAAGACTAGGCATGAAAGATCAGAGTCTGGCAGCCATGGACAGCTTGCTTTTTTATGCTGTTAAGATAAATAATAGGCTCAGTTATGTAACCATAACCATGGTTTTCAAAAGACCCCCCCCGACCAACACAGAGTGAAACAAACAAACAAAAACCAGCAGTGCGATTTACAGATTTTAGGGGTCGGGGTCATTTTAACAGACAATGAGCACAGAAGAGACAAAGCCATGTTCTTTTGGGCCTCTAAAAGTACCACAAGGGATTTCATAATTGCTAAAATAATTATTCACCAGTTACGTAATTAAGGCTAAAAAACAACGCTCTCAAAAAATGTGGACAGGGCTGAAAATGGCAGAGCATTCTGAAATAATGGGATTTTCCTAAATCCATCCAGCAACACTTCCCAGTACAATACCATGACTGCAATTATTATAGACACTCTCTCTTCACCTCTCAGGTTAAGATCGTCAATGTACAAATTACAAGCAAGCTGACTGACTTAAACCTTCACTTACTTCCACAGTAATGAGGCACTTAATTCCAAGAGTCTGCTTATACTGGATGTTGATTCATGTGGACTCCATGGAATCTGAATAATATTATTAGTTACATAACTCAGTTGTCTTTTATCCTCTTTTATCCTCTCTCATGTGGTGCTTGGTTCCCTTCACTAAAGGCTGCTTGCAGATTAAAGTGTTTCATCAACAAAATAAGGGGATAAAAGTCGCATTTTATCTTCAAGATTTGGGAATAGTGGTGTTGCTCATTGCTCAATAAAGAAACTTTTTAAAATCCAGCAGCTCATTTCAAATTTTCTATCTGTATCAAGTAAGGCAAATCTCTTTCTCTGTGAACTGCCTCAAGAAGCTTGATAAATAGCATTTGAGGAAAATCCTTTCATGATATGTTGTATAACCATCGCCCTTGGCTGTGTATGTTGGGTGAGAGCCACCTAGAGGAAATCAAGAGATACAGCAATGTTCAGGTGCATGGCGCTCGACCCTTGCTGCATTTATTCCCTACACAACAATCTGACACAAAACCAGAATGATTGCCTGAGAAGTCTTAGTTGGGTGTTTTTACATTTTGAAATTCCAATTCCAATTCTTCTTCTGCTAGGCTAGATTTTCCATACATGATCCATCCTGCTGCAATATATAGTCATGGTGAGTCTCTAGCCTATTCAAAAAGGCATACCATACAAGGCAGGACATACTCACACACAATGAGAAATTTAGAGACACCAGTCCACCAAACTGCATGCTTTTGGACTGCAGGGAGGAAGTCTGGACAAACATAGGGAGGAGAAGGAAATTGTACACTAACATAACCAAGGGCAGGATTTCAGCCCCCAACTCTGATTGTGTACAAGATAAGCAGGTATGGATGATGGATTAGTAGCTATATGTAGAACACGAGATATAGGAGGAGTGGGGTCAATGGTCAAGCTCCTCAACTCAATCAGCTGTAATAAGCTGGTACTTGTATTACGTTAATAGGCTCTCTGTGCCAGAATCACTGACCAAGACCCATAGTCTAGGTTACCATGATATTAACTTTACTCAGAGGGCAAAAATATTATTTCTGCAGGTTGCACTGCTCATCTATTCATTTATACTAAGAGTACCAATAACTTCCTACGTCCATCCTCAATTTCCCATCTCTTGTGGATCTGTTTGCTGGACCAAAGATCAAGGTTTTTCACTTTGAGTAAAAACACACTAGTAGCTAGCATGCTAGCCAAAATGTACTGTGAAGAAAGTAAAATCAGCATACTTCAAACTGTGAAATTACTATGGCATATTTAATATTTCATTAAGAACAAATAGTGTAATTCCACAGTTGTGACATTTTGATTCATGGGTATTAATACACCAAGATATTTATCATTTATAATTTACACATTCCATGTGTGACTATTTCTTTCATTGACCTCCAGTCCTGAATAAATAGAGATTTACTGTAGATTTACTTTACTTGCTTATCCAGTAAGCTTCACAAGGTGGCAGCAGTGATACAGCAGAACTGGATCGGACTAGAATACCGCAATGATGATTTAACATTTTCTCCAATTAACGTTGAGCACTCTTGCAATTTCTGGATGACAACAAGAAATTGCTGCGGGAATAAAAAATCCAGGCCACTCACAAAACAGCACACTAATTGACTGTGAGACCAACTGACTAGGAGAAAAAGTAATGATCTCGCAGGGGAGACTATTCATTTCCATAAATGCCTAGAATGGAAACAATCAGAGTGTGCTGAGATATATAGGCCTCCCACTCAGTGGATCCCATGATTCGCCATCTACTAGCTGCATGCCGACTTCACAGTCACCCCTGTATGCACTGGGCGTGACTGAGCCAGCCAATCAGGCAGGAGATCAAAGACATTACTCACTGCAAATGACAGATGTAAAAAACAACAAAACCCAATGTACCAGAAAAATAGTTTGAGCTCATATCCCATGCTTCCTCAGACCCATAAAGGCATGCTTCATTCTTTTATTAAATATAACTTAATGTCTTTTTCAATCATCAAATGCCCTATTGTCACAATGAACTAAGTTGGCCACTAGATGGCGGTAGTGTTTGTAACGCTAAGGGTTCATCTGGCCTATGATTTCCATCTGCCTGTAGTTTACCTGGCACACACCCTCATCCAGAGATGATCTACAGGGCATTAGAAAATGCCAACGCCACAGAAAATTCAAAGCACAGATGTAAAAAATAGCAACGTAATCACCCTTGCAAAAACAAATCTAATTCCTGGGGAATTCTGATAAGGCCATGGTCTGAGACAGGTTAAGGACAAGTGAGGGACACTGTCATGCAGGCAGAAAAATCCAGGTGAAGTGCACAGCCACCTCCAGCACCTGTACTTATGAGACATAACCTTCAAACTTTCAGCTCAGACATGAGAACATTATATCCAAATATCGAGGGAGGGGATTTGTTTTATTAGAGCGAGACTTAACTAATGTTCTTATTTTCAAATGTAACTGGCAACATTTTGATGTACAGACATTAAGGGAACAGAAGCTAGTGAGTGCAGATTTACTTAGATATACACAAAACCCTGAAAATCAAAAGGATGAGCAAGGACAAACTTTCTATGTATCAAATTCTGTGGGTGATTTTTTACTGGAGGTGGGGGCATTTGAAAAGCTGTCATGAGGCCGCTGCGGACAGCACTGCCATATAATGAGAGCCACCACTGCACCACATTTAAGAAATGACGCAGTCGGCATCAGAGGGTGCACCGTGGCCCAGGGGAGGCAGACTGACGGCACAGACGAGCCAAGCACAAAGTGCTCTGTTCGGCCATCTTTGGCACCTGCTTCCCCCAGAGGAATAAGAGTGCAGGCAGTATGCTGCAAAAACAATACAGCACATCCCACTCTAAACGTAGCACAGTCTGGACCAGAACACTGAATCTTACGTAATTCGGAGCTTAAAACTTAGAAAACTCATACAAACTTCTACAATCTGAAGCCCTGTCTGAAGCAGTGAGTTCCTTCTCAAATGTTTACAACTACAGGCAGACCCACTAATCTTCTTCACAGTCACTTGGACCTTGGTCCTTAAACTTCATGGCAGTTACCATGACAGCTCTAATAACCGTGTTACTTGATTGTTCTTATTATCATTATGCTTGAAATGTTTTCCTTTGTGGGACTTTGTCGAACCTGAAACTCAGTAATAATGAATTGTGTCAATATAATTAGAAGAAAGGTAGAATTCCAGCAGGGTTGAAGACTCATCATTTCTCTGTTTCTGCAAATTAGCAGCTAAAGAGGAATTTTGGATAGCTTTTGGATTTGGCTTTGGTGATGTTGCTAAGGGATGGAAAGTACACTTTTCTTAGACTCTCTGACTGCCTGGGGAATGGCCAATATTTGTCTTTTTGCTCTGCATAGCATCCAGGTCCATAAACCCACCCCCCAGCACCCTGCAGCAGATGATCGATTCACACCCTGCCATCACCTCCAACAAGACCAGTTCCCAGTCGTTGGGGAAACAGCTGGTTCAAACCTCTAGGTAGCTAACTGTCATTCATAATTAAAAGCATGGAGAGAGAGGAGATCTTGGATCGGGTATTACGCCTGGCTGTGAGTGTGGCCCATACTGGGATTGTTTATGCAGAAAAAGCCAGACGAGGAGTGGTCGTCAAGGAAACCAGACAGACCACAGAGCAGCTATTTGAAACAGTAAGTGGAAGCTTCATTCTACACTCACCTTCATCACACATATTCCTCTCACAGGATATAGTTGTTTGGGTCTCTGGAAAGCTATTTTTTCATTCTCAATTTTTCTCTCAGCCAAACATTCAGTAACTCACCCACTCCTCAACAGCTACGAGGCTCGAAATTGAACCCCTGCTGTTGTGTTGTGGCTGTAGCTGCCGGGCTGAAGAGGAAGCTGGCAGGGGTTTGAGCTGGGCTGCAGATAACACCGAGTGGATTCCTTATCAGCAGCACAGCTGCCCATAAAATAGCACTAATGATTGGACAGAGTTCATCTGAACCGTCTGTAGTTCCAGGCATGCGTATCCGGGGATGATTTACAGGGCTGCAAAAAATATCAACACCATAATATTTCAAAGATGTAAAAAAAACAGTAAAGCTACAATATCAGTCTAATCCCTGCAGGGTAGGGACAGGCCACATTCTGATGCATGCTGGGTATCAAACTGGTAAATGGATGGCGGTGCTTTTTCGGGGGGCAGTTAGAGGGTGGGGTTAAGCCTTCAGATCAGAGAAAGTAGATGTCTCTACTGGTCATACAGCATTAATGTCTGCATCCTCTGACGTTCTGATATCCACCCAAGTTACGGATAAATTCCCGTAAATATGGAGGAAATAAGGATCCCGCAGCAAGAACGAGCAGCTGGTCGACCTGCTAATGGAGGGGGCGACGTTTGCACACATTGTCCTCATCATGCACTGACCCAGAAGGGGACAAAAGTGAAAAGAACTACACCCTGCAGACAATCTCACACACAGAAAGGGAAAGAGAACAAGAGAACCATAGTCACAAGGTGATGAGATGCGCTGTCCGTGGTGCTGAAATTCTCTCAAAAGATGGTGTCACAGACACTGCTGAGATGGTAATCAAGAGAACAGTTGGTGGTGCAGAACACACCCACCCACACATATATTAGGTATCTATATTCTTTGGTGGGACTTTCCATTCATTTCTATGGGGATATCCGTAATCTTAACTATAACAACCTTAACCCCTACCCAGCCCTAACTTTAACCATAAACTAACCAAACAAAATACAAGACTGTTGGCATTTTTAGCTTTTTGATACTTCACAGATTCACAGATTCACACATACATTCACAGATTTTTATAAAACTGAGTTTCCCTTTGTGGGGACCAAAAATGCCCCCACAAAATAACAGGTTTTTATCAAAATGTGGGGTCCCCCCAAACATTTGGTCCCACCCAATGTAATAAATAAATGCCACCCCCCCCCAATCAAGAAAAAAATTATAATCCACATACAATTAAATATATATTCATAAATGTACTATATAATTTGTTTGTTTGTCTATTTATATATGATGCACAGCCTAGTAGGTATTAATATCTTATTGTATAGATTCATTATTTTTGTGCTTGTTTCAGTCTTGCTCTCAGCAGGACTTTAAACAGACAGTAAGTGTTGAACTAGCATTACAAAGCCAGTAAACTAAACAGAGCTTCTGGCTGTTGACAGTTCTACAACAGCAGTTCCCCTCATGGGATCTCATATGTAATTTTGTTTCAGCTCTTGTAATGTTAAATAATCTGCTGTCCGGTTGAAAGCTATCTGATCCATGCTGACACATTTCATTAGATCAAGGTGATATTCTTTCTTGGTGAAGCAGCAGTGGGCCATTTTTATAAGAAAATCTGTAATCATTTTGGGGTCTGAACTGCATAGTGTCTGAAAGGCAAATCCATGATCCTATTATGTAATTAGCTTGCGTATATAAGGCTAAATACAAGGTGCGCACAGGCTGTACATGAAAGTGGTTTTGCGTAATGGCAATTGCTACAGTAGGTTGATGAATATTTGTAAGCACACCACAGCACGGTAGCAATGTGTGTCTGCGCATGTTCGTACATCTACATGAAGGCATGTGTGTGTGTGTGTGTGTGTGTGTGTATGCATGTACAAATGTGTTGGCAAATTAATGTAGACTGTACAAACTCTGAATCACTCAGTATTTCCACTGGGACATGGAATACAATGAGAGGTATGTCCACAAGTTTGGACCACAGATATATGGAGAACATGTTACCTAGAAGATACAAAACCCGGCACCATTCATTGGACTGAATGTGTACCCCTCCTGTTCCTACATCAGTCCCTCACAGACTAAAGCACTGGCCTGGAAATACTTCAGTAACATTTTAATCCAATTATAGGCAAGCAAATCCCAGCCATTCACATGGTCATCTCTAAATAAAATGGTTGCCGTGACCCATCTCATGTTGGGAGCCATGTCGGGTGGCAGGGGGTTATACTGTATTTGGTAGAGATGAGAAATTGACCAGCCTATACTCAACTTGTTCTATGCAAGTTCAAACCAACTGATGAATGATGACTAATTGTAGCTATTATGCATTTTAAATATATGGCCTTTTATACATATGGGCGGCACAGTGACTCAGTGGGCATCACTCATACCTTCACTCTCACATTTCCAAGGATGGGTTTCTATGTTGCCTCCGCTCTGTGTCTGTGGAGGTTGCATGTTCTTCCTGTATCACATGGGATTCTACTGGGTACTGCAGTTTCATTCTTCCGTCCAAAGACTGCAGATAAGTAAATTGGTGTGTCTAAATCATGTGTGCCCTGCAATTGTGTGTGTGCCCTGCAATGGAACTTGTGCTCCATAGTCTGGAATAGTCTCCAGGCCCACTATTACCCTTATCAGGATAACTGCTTGGAAGACAGATTGATCTGGTCTTAGTCTTTACATAAGAAAAGGTTATTTGGGAAGTGCAATTTAAAAACACAAAATGTCATAGTTATAGCAGGTCGTTCTGTTGCTTCACACCCACAGAATTGTGGGTGTAAGGGTGTCAGCTCTAACAGGAACATGTAACCCTGGATGCCACTGGGCTTGGGCTTTCATCAAATTTGATGAAAATTGCATGCTTGGTACAGTTATGTTATTTGGCCAAGCGGCCACTTTAGATGTCTGGGCTTTGCTTTGAATTATAACTCATATATTACACTTCTGCCGAGCCAGTGAACGGTTACAAATAATTCTCATTTTTCTGAAATTATTATCTAGTAGATTGCTAAGAAATGGTGAAACCGCTGTTCCTAGCCAGGATTCCTACACACTAGCACACACTAGAGCATTAGGATTAGACAATGGGGCATTACGATCTAATGACTCAAGCTTTCTGACTAATCACTTGGGCCAGATAAACTGGAGGTGAGCAACTACATAATACAGACTGCTTTGGAGTTGAGTCAGACAGTGAGTGGGTGTCCCTGAGCAGTACTGACCAGACTGTAGCTGTCCTGCAGTCCCTAAACTATAATTATACTAGTTTCATTTTGCATCTAAGAATACTGCCTAATTGGACATAAGGGAATCTAGACAAACATTAAAGTCCTGAATGATTAAGCTTTGATGAAAGTAAGATAAATCTAGAAATAATACCTGAAATTAAAATAATTTGAATTCAGATGTATTCTGGTTTATGCAAGTATATGAGTATAAGTAACCTTTTTCAGAAACAGAAAGACATGCCCAGCTGTGTACAGCTTGCATACTATACCATGTATGTGCAGGTTTCCTCCAAGGACTCTTGAAGGAAAGGACGGTTTCTTCCCATAGTGCAAAAACATGTGTCCAGGTTAACTAGTGATGAATATCATGGTCATTTAAACAGGAAAAAACACTCACAACCCAACATACATAGCCAGCACGTCGCTGCAATGAGGATGTAATCGCTTGGAAGCTACTTCTGGGCAGCCTAAGAATAATGTGGACTGGTAATGGCAAACCTGCCTTGTCAGTACTGATCCCCCCTTCCACTCTAGGCTGCATCTTTACACTGCAAAGACCAATAGGGCTGCACTATGCTCAATTAGCTAGCTGCAACATCACCGATTGCAATATGAACACCATACCACGATTTGGAGGCCGCCTCCTTCTATTCCTTCTGACAGAATCCCATATAAGTGGGCAGCATAAGACCAAGGCTTGATCAATGTATGACATGGTGGATCATAAGTCTAACAGGCTTGCCAGGTTGTAGCAATTTGCAGAATCAATTACGAGAAGCAAGACTTTTGGTGTACTCATGGCAGGGTACTGAATTTCTTTCGTCGATATTAACATATTCAATTGGATATCAGTACAAAACGTGTGATTATGTTAGTAATTTTAACTTACAAACTCAGGTCGTGGAGCAAAAGCAATCAAATGCCTCAGCTGATCTACCTCCAGCCTCAAGTGGCGGAAGGCTGACGTGCCTCACAGCAGAACCAACAAAGCTTTTATGGAGAATGAAAACCAGCACACTGCAAGGCTAGGCTCATGAAACATCTCCTCACAGCAGCATAATAAAGTGTTAAATTGTCCCTCAGTGAAAATAGGACTGAAAGATTTGGACAGGAAACCTGGTGGAACTGGAAAGGCTCTGCCTAACCAAAATGCACTAGAGGGTAGAAGTCAGGGAATGGAAGAATTCACCTTTCAGTCTCATATGAGGAGCCACAAGGTAGTTACTGCCAATCTTTAACTGTTAAACCTGGCAAGAACCCACAAAGAGTCCGGGATGTTACGAGACATTCTTCCATTGTGTAATTATTCTTTTCAATACAAGGTTTAAAATAATTCTCCTCTCAGTCATTCACAAGTTTTATCTCAGACCTCACATTCTGTATGAACAGTTTGCTTCAGATAGTTCTGCTAGAGTTAATCTACATTTAGTGGAACCTTGTTTCCCCCATCATCCCCATCACTATTCAAGTGTCAGACCTTTGCCTTCTGGAACACAATGAGGGGGCGTGGTTTCAAAGAATGAGGTAAACAGTAATTAGTAGAAGCAGTGCATGGTGGATGCCAGAATGATTATTACAGGATGGTCATTTTGTTTTCTGTGAGGAAGGAGAAATACCAGCAAACTGAGGTGAAAGAACACCCCTAATTACACAGCAAGGTTGTGTGGGAAACAGATGCTGCACAGCCAGTCAGTGACTGAGACAGGTGATGCGATCTGACAGACGGAAACTACAGTGGCTCTTGCCAATAGATGAGTATACTATCGCTAAGTTCTAATCAATGCAGTCTATTCAGACACTCACACCCTTCAACACCCTTGCAATGTTTCCCCTTTTGCCTTCCCTATGATTTCTTATTTAAGAAAACAACAATTTTGTTAAGCAAGTAGGATTACACCGGACAATGGACCAAAATACTTCAAGAGTAAGTGAAAGACAAGATAGAGCTTGAGTGAGGTTTGAGGTCAGTTTCATTAGGCCTACCCCTTCACCCTGTGAAGGGTTCCCAACTGTGATGCAAATGTGACTAATATTCACTATCAATGAGAAAGTAGTGAGACCACCACAGACCACATTATTGGCATAGATCAGCCCTCCATGTAAATTTGAACAGCACACAGAGAGAAGATCTTATTAAAGCCAAAGTTTGCAGTCAGATAACAGGAAACCAACATCATGGAACAGATACCAACTCCCATCAATTCCTAAGTCCCATAGAAGTAGACAATCAAAGAGAAACCCTTCATTCAGACCAACTCAGCCAAGCAAAACATGCTCAAATACAGCCTATGAGTGGTAAGAAAAGCATAGAAGGTGACCCGTTCTCTCCTACTTCTCAGAGGGACCTCTCACCTTTACATTGACATGCATGTTTTACTTCTAGAGGAATTACATGTGCATGGTCCCAGAAAGCCTTAGCTTAAGAGCTCCAGTAACTATAATTTGGGAATCGGTCCAAAACATTTGTCACTATGAGCTAAAAGTTCTTTACTTTTCAAGTACTTACAATTTCCTTTCTCTTCTAAAGGAAGCTATCAAGTGTGCTTCAAGACAATTTCCCACTGTTCAATATTAACTAGTATTTTATTATTTATACGCAATGTAGCATCATGTGAAAGATTAAGCAACATACCACAATTTTTTTCAGAGGTAGTGCAGCCATTCATCCTGTTTTCTGGATGAAACATTTCATTTTGATGCAAGTTCTTACCGAAGGGCACTGAACTAAATAAGAGCATATGGCAAGCTTTCTGCCACTGGGGCAGGTCATATGCAGGAGTCAAAGTGCCAAGTTTATGTGTTAATGAAAAAGGCAGCAAACGTCTGTGAAAAGAGACAAGAAGAGACATGGGGGCCGACTGCACTCAAAGCTGCAGAGCAGATTCTGCCAGACCAATCACATTCCTCTCCTTTCAGGTGAGCTTACAGAATAACACACATACAGCAGTGAACCATCACTGACCATGAAAGCGAATCATAGCGAGAGATGAGGCATATAAACAGCTGGGAGCAACTATGAAACAATGATTCTGCTAAGAGAATATATATATATATAGTTATATTAGTTCTCAGAAGCTGCAATTATAGATTTCTTGGTAAAGAGCCCCTTAACGCCCAACATATAAGAACAGCAAAGCCAGCGTGCCTGTAACATAAACCACTTTCCTGCCATCCATCCCAGCATTAAAACCCAAATAGCCCTGGCAACCCATCAGCCCATAAGCTGCCCTCTCCACATCAACGGCCCGCTGTGACGTCACTGCAGTGCAAATCTACTGTGCTGCAGAAGTGGTTTCTAGGCAACCGGCTACAGCAAGCACATCACTATAGAAACCACCCAAGGGAAAGGAAGCAAAATAAAAGACTGTAACACTGCCAGGTGGACAGGAGCGGGGTGTCTGCTATAAATAGCTCATATGCGCATAAAGTAAATCTTACAGAGACGTGTCATTTTTAGCTTCAGATGCCATTTGTCGTGACTTAATTTTCTGTAATGAATCCTGCTGTCACAGTGAAATAGTGTGAAATACCACTTCTAATTTACTCTTCACTACATAGTACTTTTTAATTGCTGGGATATGTTTACCAAGAGCAACTAAAAAGCTAACCCATTTAAACTGAGAACTACAGAAGTTCCACTTTCAGTACTTGAACCAAGAACCTCCAAATTACAGTTCTATGCCTCTATAAATCATAGCACCTCCTGTGCATGTGCAAATAAATAAATATATTTACCGACAAAAACACTAATTCTTTAACTGCTATTTATATTCACTTGCTTGGTAAAGCAGTTTGGTAAAGCAGCACATTTTCATTTATTTTAAGCCAGGTGGTCACTGCAAAATGCTGAAACAGCACAGCCCCTCCAATACTTCCATCAAAATGTCACCTGCTGCAGGGCTATTATAACTGATCATGAACAGAAACAGCAGCCAAATGGTACTACAAGATTCTCGCTGGTTTTGTTCCCACCTTCTGGTTCCATGTTGGTTATTCTTGAATGTAGGCAGGGTTCCCACTTGAACAGTGACACAGACCATGATGAAGGAATCTGGCCTGAATCATGATCCACCGGCTCTGACCTCCCCAAGTGTGGCAATGCCACAGAGGTTTACACAAAAGGCCCAGAAACCTACTTTTATTTCTCAAAGTCCCACATCTTGATCCAGAGTTAATGACTTTAACCATTTCCTCATTGTGCATTTCTCAGATGGAGAAAAAATGGTGCACTGAGACATGAGAAATGGAACTCTGGGGTTTGGCGTTTTATTTCCCCACTGTGTCAGGGTAGGATTGCCTGTTTGCTCTATACCTAGTTTTAGGTCTCTTCTCTTCACACCTGATCCATATGAATTTCAAGGATCTCACACCACTACTCTGCCTGCCGCATTCTCCATTTGTGTCTCTATATTTCTCTCCCACTCCAATTCTTACTTTCTCTTATTTCCACTCATTCATAAAACCTTAAACAACTCTGTACCTTACATTTTTTGTCATACTCTATTTTTGCTCTCTTTAAATCTCTGCATTTCCTAGACTTGTGCTCTTCCACTTCTCTGCCTCTGCATCTAGAAGTCTGTCTCTCTTGAAGCCTGTCAGGGTATTGTCTGATTATCAGATCCCCTCCATCTGTTCATTTCTTTCTACTCTCTTAAGCTGTACCTTACTGGTACCTCACAAGTGTTACATCTGGGCCAGTGGTTAGGACAACACAGCAAAACACTGACAGCCGTAACTCCTAAGACTACTTTTATCTGGTCTATGTAAGATATCCAGAGTCACAGTCAATGAGCAGATGTTATAAACAGCAACATCCTTTGTACCATTCCATAAGCATTATTCCTTGTATTTGGAGTTGGGAGGTCTGTGGTCAAGTAACATTAGATTTTAATAGGCACCACTGTAGTAATGAAAGTCTAACCCAGAAATAAGACTTTACAGCATTTATAATGGTTTTCTTTTTGTAAACAATGTAACATTTTACTAAAGCCTTCATTATATGTTCAATACCTTGATAAGAACCTCCATAAGCTGTACAGTAGCATTTGTAAACACTAAAATCAACAACTACATATTGCCCTAATTGAGAAAGTTCAATTAGCAATGCCCTCCTGCCTCTGACCTGAATGAGCAATTGGATGATGAACAGATGGATGGATGGAATAAGCAATGCATTTTGCCTACATAATACTTATGCTATAGAGACATTATAAAATTATACTGGACAAATTATTATGCAGCCCCCTTCTTTAATGCTTTATTTCAGTAGCTGACCAGAGTGCTGGATCATACAGTGAAGGTCTTTGAAAAAGAAATAGGCATCAATAGGCATCCATCAGGCATCAAATCAGTGTCTGTGGCCTGAGCATTTTCTGGAGGCACTTGGGTTTCCATTACACTTTTCGTTAATTTGATCAGGAGCCAGGGAAGCGGCCAATGGATGAGGGTCAGCGGTGAGAACAAGGCCGGGGCTCTGGCATCACGGCTGCGCAGGCTGACAGCTAGAACATCCTGACCTGCTTTTTTGGGGGCTGAGGGGGAACTGGCCATCACGACTGCAGCCATGCTGTGACGAGGATGACGACGGCGAAGCGCAACTCCTCTGCTTAGCCCCTCCCCTATGAAACAACGTGCACTGAATCAAATGCACATCTTTGTGGTGAGTCACAGGTGATTGACAGGTTCCAAATAAAGGGAGTAGCTCCTGTGACAGTACATTGGGTGCAGATGTGTGTGTGTGTGAGTGTGCAGAGACATTAGTGCAGGATAAGAGTGTCAGAGAGTGTCAGGGAAATGAGAATCTGTTGGTGGAAGGACCAGCGGAGAAGAAAAAAAATACTTGCAGCTATTCCTGTCTCTTCTTTGTAGGATCGGCAGTTATAGAAACTGCGTAGGAAAGTCTTGGCTTCTCATTCATATCTCTCTCTCTTGCTTTCCTCTGTCTCTCTCTCCTGGGCTTATTGAATAACTCACACTGAATATATATGCAACTGTAAAAGTTAGTATTTAGTTGCTAAACTGGTGTGTTTATTGAGCGCAGATTAGCATTTTAACACAGGCAGATGTCTTACCAAATCATTTCCAGGTAAATACACAGAAGAGCTGCAAGGGCAACTCGAACTAGCAGCCTTGAGTATATGAGCCCAGATTCTTAAACCGCTATGTGACCTGCTGTGAAGGAACATTATGTGACTGCTCTGGAGTGAAATGTTTCACACCCTCTTGCTGTGGTTGACACTGATAATAATAGATCAGACAGCACCGCAAAAAGATGGCATTTCAGAATATATCACATTTAAGTGTTGATATTTAACATCAGTCACTGTGCAAGAAGCACAGCAATCTATGCGGGTGATTCAGCAATTTTGTGCAGTTACATATTTCATATAACTACAGAGTCAGAGCTGAGAAATGTCGGGTGAACTTTCATGTGGGATATGTCTCCTGACAATTCCCTAAAACTGCTGCAGTTCTTCCTAGGAGATGTACACAACTGAAAACATCTCAATTCTAGCGTATACACAGAGATCCCAGGATGAGGGCAGACTTTCTTTAAATCTTCTTCCAGCCCCATCAAAAGAATGCTAAACAACAACATCATCGGACACCAGCAGTAAAGGGAACTGTCAGGCTGAAGAAGCAGGCCTTCTGAGCTTGTTTAGCTTGTGGGACTTTTGAAGCAGCTGACAGGTACTGGCAGGCCAAGTAGAAAGCAGCTTTGGCAGTTGCTGAAGAAAAAAACTGAGGTGTGGGAGGAGTTTGGTGAGGCCATGGAGAAGGATGTTGGGCCGGCCTCAAAAAGATTCTGGCAAACCATCAGGCGACACAGGAAGGAGAAGCTGGGCTTTACCCATGCTGTTTACAAGAGGGATGGAGAACTGTTGACCTCAAACGGGGATATAGTCAGGGGGTGGAAAGAATATTTCGAGGACCTCTTGAGTTCCACTGATACGCCTTCCTTGGAAAAAGCAGAGCTGGAAGATTCAGAGAAGGACTTGCTCATCTCTAGGGCTGAGGTCACTGAAGTAGTGTAAAAACTCTTTGGTGGTAAGGTTCTGGAGGTGGATGAGATTTGCCCTGAGTTCTTGAAAGCTCTTGATGTTGTTGGGCTGTCTTACCTAATACACCTCTTCAACATTGCATGGAGGTTGGGGACAGTGCCTTTCAATTGGCAGACTGGGGTGATGGTCCCAGTCATTAAGAAAGGGGGATCATATTCCTCAGTCTCTCTGGGATGATCTATGGAGATATATGGGATATGGGGTACTGATACTATATAATAATTGATTTCTATGGGGAAATTCTCACCATGCCTCCTCAAATTCATTCTCTGTAGGTAAGAGCAATCTGGCCGGGATGGGCAGCCACCTGTTGCAACACTCAGGGACACGCAAACACACCGAGGCTGGGCTTGAAGCAGTGACCTTCTAATCACAGGCACAGAGGCTTAGCCCACTGAGCCACACTGGGGAGGACAGGAGAAAGCATATAACAGAAACACTGGGCATGGGGCTGAGTAGATCCAGTTTATATATGCCTCAAGCAACTTATTTGGCCCTGCCTGAAAACAGCACTGTTTTGGAGGTGTTAGTGTCTGAGTTCAAACTTGACCTCTCTAATGAAACTCCTTGTTCTTGCTCTGTTTGCAGGCACTGTACTAAATTACAGAACCTGCTGGCGATCATCTATTTTCATTTTCTGCTTTTACTGTCCTAGTATTAAGTCACCCATTATTAGCATTGGATTTAAGAGCCCAAAAAATTAACAGACAAATGAGAACAAAAAATGCAAATGGAATTGATGTGGTGGAGCATGTCCATTTTCCATCCCGCCTATTCACACCCAAAGCCACACATACAACTGCATATAGATAAATATTAACATGCAGAAAAATAATGTGACTTGGGTACTTACTAGGCTTGTGCAATATGATGATATAATCGGTAATAGAAGTAACCCGGTGTCGGTGTCTGACTAACCGGCGATAATCGCCTTTGTTGGAGTAGTAGGCTTAGGCTACACACAAAGCAAGATGATAAAAATTTCTCATGTGGTATTCAGTTCAGCCTTCTACCATTTGTTTCCACCTCATTAAAAAAAAGATACACATTCCTATTATTTTTTAACCTCCCCCTTGATGAACAACTTTGGCACTGTTATGCAGAGAGAATAAGACATTCTGAGGTGTAAGAAGTTTGAGAACCACTGAATTAGATAACCAGTGACATTTTTTTTAAATCATCATTAAATCAGGCCCACCGATCGATCATTTTCCACAGAAATTAAATAACAATGTCATGTCTTTCCGTTAATCAGCAACCCCGTCCCAATCAGCAGGTTTTAATGCTGGTTGATTAATGGATTATTTGTATATAATTTTTTCATGCAGTTACAGTTTTCTTTCAGTCCCACTTTGTTGTGTGTGTGTGTGTGTGTGTGTGTGTGTATTTGTGTTGGGGGGGGGGGGTGTGTTGGTCGTCTCAATATAACAGTTTATTAATTATTAATTAATAAACATAAAAAATTTATATACTGTACTAATTTTGGTATCAAATATTCAATTTTTAGACATTGCATAGTCCTATTACCTATGTAACTTCACTTTCTTAAATGTTATTCTTGGTCACATATTTCATATCCTCTGCCATACAGGCAGTAGCCAAGCTGTGGTGCTGTAGTTACCACTGTTGCCTCACACCTCTGGGACCAGGGTTTGAGTCTCTGCCCTAGCTGTGCATGTGCATGTTCTCCCAGTATTGTCATGGGGCATGTCCTCGGGATTCCCTGGTTTCCCTTCACAATCCAAGAACATGCTAAGATTTGTACATGCATGTGACCTGTGATGGGTTGGTACCGGGATAGGACAGGTTCCAGACTCCTGTGACCCTGAAAAGGACAAGCAGGGATAGATGAACACAGAAGCATCTTATGCTCTCACCTGCTTCCCATCAATGGTGTAGAGCTTCTTGACGACCCCAGAGTCGAGTTTGATGGCATCTGTGATGTCACTGAGCACCTGCTCGAAGGAATGGGCTGTCTTCTTGTTGAGCAGGATGCGCACAGCCTTGCGTGGCTTGACCCCACTGCGGACAATGGTCACCAGCTTGGGCCTGACAAAGTCCTTGATTTCCCGGGCCTCCTGAGGGTTGGCCTTGGAGCAGGCCAGGAAAGGGGGAGCTCGGGTGGACATGGCAGTCTTCACATTCACTGACCAGTTTGGGCTGACATTCTTAGTGTAGTCCAGTTTCTTGAAGGGCTCTATGGAGCCACACACATAGCTCTCACCTGCAGTCCAAAAAAATTTTTAGAAGTGACCCCACATGACAAACAACCCATAATGAGCACATGTGAGACAACATTTCAAACATAATTATTCACCTGCTTAATCTATGTGAGTTTTCCACTTAACAAATATATGCAGTGCACATTACCACATTCACATTAAATACCTAAGGAGTAAGACAGTATCATGTCCTTGGGATATGAACACTGACCATCATTTTATAATGGACCCATTTCTTTATACACCACAACACCAGCTGGACCAATAACATAAGTTGTTACTGGAAAAATATTTATCCTATCAAAATAGCACATTTATTTAGCAGGCAAGGATCAGAGAGTAAAGTTCAGACAGCATCTCTGGAACAACAGAGGTTAAGGGCCTTGCTCAAGGGCCCAATGGCCATATGACTATCGGTCATGAGATTTGAACCAATGACCCTGCCATCACATCCTAACCCACAGTGCCATATGACTGCACATCAGTGCTTTTCTGGTTACCTTAACACAAAACAGATTGTAAGTGTGTAATCTCTTTGATGAGATTTAGACCCTGCACATGTTTAATTATACAGCAGTTACATAATACTTATCCTATTAAGCCTAATCCTCACCCTAAACCTAGCCCTAGCCCTAACACGATTTTGAAATAATAATGCAATCACAGGCATACATTACTGACTTCATACTATACTGCAGTAAAACCTTCCAAATTCATAGTGTTAATGGAAGACAAACATGTTCCTTTTACAATTGTAAATCCCTGATCGGAAACAGGCCCCCCCATTGTCTCAGCACCTTTCACATGACAGATCAATGTTAATTAGTCAGAATTGCTGATATTCATTGATGAATTTAAGCAAAAGCCAATTACCAAGACCTGACAAGATGGAAAAATGCACCCAGACAGTGATTACACAAATGGCAGTTCTGCAAAGGTTAATTGTTGCGACTTCGCTAACAAAATGGCCCATTTTCTACCATATTTCATCAAGGCTGTATTTTTTTCCCTTTTTACGTGATGTTCGGCCCACTTTTTTCAAGGTCATACAATATGTAATGCCAATCTTTTCCATCTACTGGTTGGGTTTACATACCATAATACCCTGTTGAACCTGCTGGAGGTATTAATTTATTCAAGCAAATGCTCTTAATAGGAATGGATAGTGTTTTCATCTGTGTCACTAAAGCTGTTATCCAAAGCTATTTACATAGCCTGTCATATATTTATATTTAATTTCAGCAGTACCACATGCATAAGCCTTTTAGAAAGCTCAGCATAAGAGTCCTTCATTACAGCTTCTTAAAACCTTCTTAAAATGTCATGAGTATACATGTGCACATTGTTCTATTCCAGTCACTGTGATAGGGAGAAAGTGATGATCAGAAAAGTTGATTACAATGAGACTTTACAGCACACTCTTACCCAGCATCCGCCACCCAACAGAGCTGTGAATTATTACACACAAAAGGTGTGATGTCCGCAATTCCTGGCTGTCATGCCCATCTTGCCCACACAAACCACCCCCAACCTAACACGCACCTGCTTGCCTATTTTTTGATTATGTATATTACACATACGTCAGCAGGACAAACTGTCACACATCCCCCCCCACCCCCCAACCCAAACCCCTTGAAAGAAAATAACTTAGGCATATATCTCAGACTCAACCTAAGGCTGTGCTGGAGAGCTAGTGACTGAGATTGAAATGGACTTAGTGAAGAAGAAGCTATAATAAAACATGGGAAAAAGGGGAGAGCAGAATTTTGGGGGACTGTTTCGGTGGTTTTTGAGGTTTGACAACATCAGTTGACATTCGCTTGGCAGAAATCAATCCAGTGGATTGCACTGTCCATTATTCACAGCTCGATAACAGGAAACCCACTGGCCTACTCAAATTACAGCTCCATGACAGCTAGATACCATTAAATTATTTTTAGTGATAAAGCATGGGTCAAAAGATACAGACTCCACTTGATTCAGTGACATTTGGGGTGAAATGGCATAATCAGCCATTCATAGGGAAAAGACCAAACTCTATGTGGTTTCCTCTGAAAACTCACACCAGTCTCAAAAGTTGTATTACTCTGATTGCAACAGGCAAACGGCATCCTCTAAAGACCAGAGCTACAATACCACATTTATTTCAATACTTTTGGTATAAATGGGCCAGGCGTCGTGAAAGATGATCTAAAACTAATCTGGAGATGGACAAATAAAGAAAACAAGAATGAATAGTCGCAGTTTGAAAGTTTTTTTTTTTACTATAATAACTTATGTTATACAGAGCCCCAGAAGTGGCGGAGCCGTACCTTCCACCATCTGGTCAACGTCCGTTATCTTTTTACTGCCGTCGATGGTGTAAATGGTCCGCACTCCCTGCGGCAGGTGGACATTGTCGCACAGGGAGCGGGTGAGATCCTCCAACAGGGTGTTGAAGGAGCGGAAGCGGTCCCGGGAGACGGCGTAGACGACGCCGTTGAAGTGGCGGTCGCCGTTGCGGTAGAAGCGCACCTTCTTGGCGCGCTTCTCGGAGCTGAGCGCCCGCAGCGTGCGCGCGCGGTACAGGCTGCAGTGCGCGCTGTGGGAGGGGCTCGGCAGCCCGTTGGCTCGCGCTGCCCCGCGCCCGTGCCGCTGCGCCTTGTCCCGCTCGTCGAAATGTTCCAGCTCCATGCCTCTGGCCCGGGTCGAACTCTTACGGAGCAAAGGCAAAGCGAGGATCACCCGAGGAATGACACCTATTGAAGATTAGTGGAGAGGGAAATGCTACAATGATAAGTAAGTGACAGGTGAATGCTTAAGTCGGTTTTAAAAAAATTAAGAATTGCATGTTACTTTACGCTCCGATTTGTGTCTGTGAATAACTTTGTAATGAGAAATTGTGGGGTTCTCTCTTTGTAAGCTCCAGGTCGTGACGTGCTTCAAACATCTGTCACGATCCTCACAAAACCTCTGAATACGAAACACCTTACACGTTACTAGCTGCGTGATTTCTAGGTGATATGTACTTTATTTATTGCGATCAGAGCAGATTTCTGAAAACGCTTGTTGCAAATAATAAACACAACCGATTTTAACCAGCTGCAAATAAATATAAATGCCAAAACTTTCGGAGTTCTAGGTTACGATAAAATGAAGGCCAAGAAAACCGTAAAAACTGTTAACTCCGTTAAAGGGGAGTAGAGCAGCACTTGCCTGATATAAAATCATACGTATATACATATATCAGTATGTTGTTCCTATATATTATGAACTGCTGTCAGAACCAGGTGCGATTTCATTCTGAGTAAAGCATTAGAAAAGATTCGTGATCCGCTTACCGTTTGGATGACGTTTGATCCAGCCAACACGTTTTAAGCGCCGCACTTCCTAATTCAAGATCAATACCCAAAAACGTCCTTGCAGTTTATCAGCCCTGACCTGCACGTCTCTGGCGTTCCACTAATCTCCCTTGTTTTTAGAGAGGCGAAGGAAGCTGGAGTGCGACTGCTTTCATCCCTCAGTCGAGCGATTGCTGTAATTTGCATTAGCCAATCCCTCTTTGAAACACAGCCGTCGGTCGGAGTCACAGCCCCCCTCCCTTGCACGGTGTCCCCCGAGGCGCGCGCCTGTCGCGCGGCGTCTCCTCGCCATCATCCTGCACGGACGCGCTCGCTCGGTTTCTATTACCGCATCTGCACTCAGCATATCGTAGATACCGCATGTGTTTAATATTTTGTATGTATGCAAAATATAGATTTAAGCTAATCGCAGAATGCCCTTGGGGTTTCATGTAACTCACCATTTTTTTTCGGTATTAGTTTTACATGTGTACAAAAAACGTAACTCTAGCGGGTATAATTAATACGTGAGATGTAGTTAATACGTATGTAGACGATTCACACCGCAGGCTGTAGCGGGCTGCGGATTGTTCACGCTGCCTCAGCACCCAACGATGCCTTAAGGTTGCCAGATAGAAGCAGCTGGGGGGATCTGCAGCCAGGGTGTCTGAGTAGATGTTTGTGCAGGATAATGATAATGTATTACACAGAACATAATTTGTTTTCTATGGCAATTCACCAGCGTTACGATCTGTGTGTTTTCCCGTGAAATATCAATCTGTTCACAATAAATACAGTTCTTTATTCCACCCCCGGCAAAATACAATAGTCGATAAATGTTTTTAAAAAAAGAGAAGGGAATTACGGTTTCATAAAATGCGCAAAGCAATAAAGAACGAATTAAATGTGCTAAATGTGCCTTCTCTTCTAAGAAATCTCCATAGATGCTCAGATTGCCTTCTCATCCTCTTTTTTAGTTGAGGTCTGCAGAGCTGGCGATTAGCAGGTAGTACTTTTCCAACCAGACCTGCTCCCGCTGCCCAGTCCTCATCACGCAACCCCTTAGGGACCTTACAGACTGCAGCTTCTGCCTCCAGCCTCCTGTCTGGGAGAATACATGTTCCTCCCAGCCCATTAAAATATCCAGCAAGGTCACTGGAATCTCTTTCGCAGTCAGATAATGAGATGTTGGGTCTGTGACATCCCAAGCACCAGAAGAGACTCGATAAGAGTCATTTCAGCTCATTCACGAAGCTTGAATGGTATTTGCATCATTTTCCGTCTCTTACCACATTTTTAATGGATAAGACGAGTATCAGCTCAACTAACAAGTTTGTCATGGAGCCGTTGTGTGTGACATTTTTCAAGGATGTCGTTTACCAGCCCGGTTTACTGTTTTTGAACGAAAAACTCCATTGCTTGTATGTGTGTGTGTTTTCCATTAATCCCTGAGTGTTTGGGCAATACAACTTGAAAATTAATAACAGCAAGAATCTCATAAAGCAAAATTAGTCTTTTCAGCATGTATGTATGTAATGAACCTGTAAGAAAATAAGGTCGCAGGACAGACATAGGCAAAGGACAATGATGGTTGTCTGTGTGGGTAGTTTACGGTAACTAGACCAGTGCATGAGTAAGGAGAGTTGCAGCCGTAGTGGGTCAGTGGAGAAATTAATGATGCCAAACACACAGTGTGCAGTATTAATTATTGGCGATGCCAGGCTACATCACAGGGATAGTGGGACTTTCACTGGCTACTTCTGACAGAGCAAGAAAGAGAGTTTGCCGATGTAGTTAAAATGTAATGCTGGAGTGATCTGTACTGCTGTGAATACAAGTTATGTGCTGAGAGTGCAATTGACTGTCTGTGTCTCTGTGTCTCACCCAAAAACATTGACCATGTTTGGATGTCTCAGATTGTGTTGATGTGAAACAACAGAAGGAATTTAATAAATATTAATAATAAACATTTGCTGTTTTTCCATTTCCAAAAGCTCCACTTTGTTTGTCAGTTGTTGGAATTTTGCAAAAATCTTGGTTTTCCTCATGGTTAGCACTTTGAATTAAATTGTCAGAAAAGATGAGGAGGAATGAAATAGCAAAATAAAGGGCACTTTCAGAACTGAGGCAGGAAGTCAACTGCTTTCAAGCCAGACAGAGAAAAAAAACATCGGATATGTTGACCTACTTTCCCCCACGATAATGCTATCTGGTCTTCCTGATGTCTGGATTATGACACAGACTGGATATCTCCAAGCTTTCTGACAGAGATTACAGTCAGTGTGCCACTGTTTACTCTCTGCAAATGGGTCTTAAGTGAGAAGTATCTGAGCAGCAGAAATACGAAACCATGTGCGCATGTATCATTTGGGCACCCCCTCCAATCTGTACTGACAGTATAAATGAATTCATGACCTTATTGTTCTATTCTCGTCTTCAAAACCACCCTACCATGCTAACGTCTGCGGGTCGAAGCCTATGCTCCTCCCCTCACCCTCTTCCCAAACTACAGTTCAGAAGTAGCTCGATCGAAGCTGAATAAGGCAGAGCCAACAGTAAGACCAAATGATTTAGTGTTAATTTCACCTTGCTTATAATTCTTCAACAAACACTGCAGCAACGACTACCAGGCATACGCCGGACATGTCCTGTAGGGGGAGCACATTGTTGCCAGCCAATTCGCATATCATAGCGAGGGTGTTCTTGTGTATATTCACATTGCTCATTATTATGCCAGAGCTGACTTAAGCTATATGTCTTTTATAATCGCGGAGGAAGTTCTCCAGTGTTGCAGAATATGACACAGACACATTTTTCATGAGGCTTTATCTAAGACTGCTGATTGTTTGCTGAATAACTAGACATGAAGTTCTATGATGGGCTGGACCTCCGACTCCAGTGTGTCTCCTGCCATGTGCCCTGTGGGCTCTAGGCTCACCACAACCCTGTGCTGGATAAGCAGATGGATGGATGGATTGATGGATGGATGGATGGATGGATGTTTAAATTCTATGCTACCTGGATTTTTTGTCATTATATTCACTTGAAAAGGCAAAGAAACATATTTTACTGAGCTGCCATCCCACATATTTCCTTAACCACAGATAAAGGGAATTTACTAAAAGGAAAATCGAAGTCCTTTATGTAGGACAAACACAATGATAGTAGTTTTCATAATGTGACTAGATCAGCATGTTAGTTTTGCAGCTGGATTCTGTATGATGGACATCACAGTAAAACTATTAAAATCAGTTACAGCTGAGGAAATGTTTACATACTGTTCTACAAACCGCTTTGTAGAAGGAACCAAATATTGTAACACCCAGGAGTAAGCAGAATGTAATGTATGAGTGCATATTCTGGTTATATTTCTATATTCAAGGATTTAAAAGTATAAGTGGTGGATATGTAGTCAGATAATTATGCATTCTCTCAGACTGTGACACAGACCAAAGTGATGATGGAGGATGAATCTGACAAGAGGAACAACATCCCAACACATTTGGAAGCAGGGAGTCATGGGTTGTGCTCAACAGCAACCCACAGTGAATCTGTCAGCTTGGCGATGTGGAAACATTTAGGTCTCTTTCTGTCAGTGTTCTGTTCTGTCAGTGTAATACTTTTCCCTTCAGGTAAAGACCCCGAAAGCCCAGTTAAATATTCATTCACATGCATAAATGCATAAATATAAAAAGTGTTTCCAAGCACTGCGGAGCCTAGATCCACTGGCTTTAAGTTAGATTTTAGGAGTGATCAGATAACCTAAATTTTACGATAATGAATATAAGACGAAACACCATGAAAAATACGTGTATTGTCATAAGTGCTATTTTCATTTGTTATTGAAAAAGGTCGTGATAAAAAAAATACATTTTAAAATACACAAACTTTACTGCCAGTCAATTGTTTCTGAAAACCAAAAACAATTTAGCCTGTTTTTTTTTTTATTACTGTATATAGGTTACTTGTTTAATATTTTCCCTTAATTCAGAACCCTTTTCTGTTTTGTGCATAGCACTAATCGTCCTTAAACTGTAATAAAACATATAAAACATACTGCATGTGTTCAAAACTTATGGCTAGCAATGAATTTAGCTTATATTTTCTTGTTTTTTTACATTTATTTGCTTAGTTCATGTCTTTATCCTAAGTCATATTAACTTTTTACTAAATGAAATTTATGACTGAATTCTTCAGCCGCTCTTTATGAATGTATAAGCTGGACAATGAAGATACAGGACAGGAAGAGGGTCTAGAACATAAAGAGCTGATCTCTGGAGCCATTTAGTTCCGTAGGGGCTTTAGATACTCTGTTGCTCAAATGTAGGGCTGGTCTTCAGTGACTTGCTTCCAGGGGAGCTGAACATCTTGTTCAAAGGAATCTCCTCCACACTAGGGCCTTCTTTGCTGTTTTGAGAACCTTATCTGTCACATCTCTACCCTAATTTTGCTGGTCCGGAAATTCTGCAAGAATGAATAATCGCTTTAAAAAAGGATGCAAGATAACCAATAGCACGCACACTACTTATAAAATCATCTCAGACTTCGTAGTTAGGTGAAATTTTTTTTATTCATAATGCACAACCACTAGGGTGGTCCCTAGCAAAATAATGCCTTCTGTTTGACAGCACCAGCATATTCCTGCATTATATGTGCCCTTTGTTACAGTTTGAGTTAAAGGTCTGACGTTATGTGGTGACAGAAGGGGGCAGTATAATTAAGTTAGTAAGGGATTTGCCCTCAGGTGATGTGCTTGAGGTTGGGCCAGGGGCAGAAGAGGGGTCTCGCAGCAGGAGGGGCCAACGTGGGGTGGGGTGGGGGGGGCGGGATTGTTGGTAAATTGTTAAAAATTTTGCATAATCTTTTGTTATCAAAAGGGGCGCTTGGTAAAATTTGCTGGTGGAGCAGTTGCTCCCCCTCCCCTTGGTAAATTTTGCAGTGAGCACCCTGCTATGACGGGCCCCATGGGCATGTGGCCCTCAGGCCCCCCTCACCCACTTATAGGTTGCCCCCCCCGTCTTACCACAGACAGTGTACGGTTTTTGTTGTGTTTTCATGTACTTCCTGTTCTACAACAAATAAAAACCTCCTGTTTGTCAGCACTTCCTGCTTTCACTAAACGCATAAGAGTCTCATGCCACTCTTGTGGTGCTGCTTTGTGTGAATGGACCGGTTTCTGCATACCACTGAGCTCATGCTGTTCTCATGGTGTCCCCAAGACAGCCTCACTCCTACTCATAGAAGGGTTTTTTTATTGTCTTCCTACATATAAAGCACTCGTTAGTTAATCTTTCATCACCCTCTACCCTATCCCAAACCACTTCTTTTGGACTGGATTTGCCAAATAGCTCTTACACAGCCTGAGGAAGTCTGATTCTGCTTCTGACTTGCTTTTGCTTTAGGCGTTTTACAGTTTGTTTTCCAGAGGACCCCACTTGATCACTCCTGATAACTCCACATGTGTATAGCTAAGCCATCATAACAGAATTACCAGTCTCTGCAGAATGACAGGTAAAAAAAAATCCATTTCTTCATCGATAGCGAAATAAATTGGAACAGTAAAATGAATTAAAGAGTCAAAATTAACATGCCGTGTGCGAAACTTGCAACAGAGCACAAACATGAAAAAGGTTTAATTGTTGTACAACTGTTAGTAGCTACAGCAAAGATGTACAGTCGTTGTACCTTTAAAAATAACTTGTCTCAAATCTTAATTAGGCACTACTCTTGCATCTCTGAAATGGGAACTAAACACAGGCAGATTCAGTATATGGAATGTAGAGAAGGGGGAGAGAATAAAAATTATGAAATATTTTGGTCTGCATGGGGTGGGGATGGTGCTAAATAAAGAAGTGAAATTGTATTTACAGCTTGTGACCAGCAGAGGGATATGTTCACAGCTGGGCTCTGCAGGGCTGCAAAACAGCATTGCTAAACTTTAAAAAAGAAATCAAAAGAATAGCAAGAGAGTGTGCTGATTATGTGGCGGTTCCTGGGGGATTCACATAGGACAGTTATGGGAGGCTTTAGCAAGACCAGCAGGTTATGAACAGATAAAACACAGCAGACAGAAAGATGAAAGTAAGACAACATTTAATGGCCATAAATTTCTGCAACATAATGATCAGTCTCAGTTCCTAACAGCAGCACAGATTTATCATATATTTAGATATTGGGACAAAACTGGAACCATCTGGTACTTAAATAGGCCCCACATGTTTACCTAACATGTAAATGTATGTAGTCATATTCTGTGTTCCAGGCCCCTAGCCGTAAATGAATTCTCACGGGGGTCCAGCAACCCTGACGACAGGTCCATCTCAGTTGATTGGGCTCGTTGCCATAAAAAAACATTGTTGGGGGGGTCCCCCTTTGCTGACTGGGGGAATAATAAACAAACAATCATACAAGCAAACAAACAAATAAAGTTAGTAAGGGACATCCCCTTCAGTATTATTGTCTGACTGGGGGGGGGGCTTAGTAGGTGTCGCTGAATGGGGAGTGGGGTAGATTTTACCAACCAGGGGGCCGAAACATTTCTAGGACGGAAACTTGTAATTTTACTACCTAGCTAGATGCCTGGACAGTAACAAAAAATTTGGGGGGGGGGGGGGGGCATTATTCTGCTACAGAGCTATGACTACTGTATCTTCAAATAATACCATGGTAAGCTTATAAATGAGCATATTCTGAGTATCCTGAACACATACTAAAGTATTTTCTTCTGCAGTTAAACGCTGACAAAAGCTCAGAGGAGCAAGATATAAACCTTGGGGAGACCTGGCACTTTGCCTAGATGGCAAATCCAATCTGCATGATTGATTACCAAGCACTACCAAGCGTGACATGATTCTTATTTCAGCACAGCACACAACAGCATCCCGTTAAACTAATACATGCAATTAAAATCTGATGAAGCTTAACACCCTTCATGCAGGGGGGAGACCTGGATTAAAATTAATTCACCACAATTACAAGCAGAGATAGTCTAATTTCTACTTGTTGCCACTGCATAGCAATAGATTAATTTGCCATCCCTAAGCCTCTGCCAGTGTTTAATACTTATAGGGTAACTTAGTCATAAAACTCACTGCCAAGTCATGAATGACAGACACTGCACAAATGTACCTTAAAGCAATGATTTTGACAGTCCCCTATTTGTAATCAGATTTTGGATTAGGATATTTACATTTTTTTAATACATAAATTACACGGCCAATATGAGCCAGTGTAATATCATCACTTCATTGCAAGATAGCAAGTGCCAGTTCTTTACTGTTATGTTAGGAGTACAGTTAAGCTCATAAGCCACCCTGTGGTGAAACAGACACAGTGAGTCAGAGCCATAGATAAAGACCGAAAACGATGGAAATATAATACTGTAGATGACCTCTCCTTTCCACCTCCCCCGCATATGGAACATAAGAGAAAAATGATTTAGTCCTTCAGTGTTTTCACTTTGGTAGCTGCTCTGCTCCAGACGTTGTCCTCAGCCCTGTTCCCTGCAAGCAGAATTTGCTTATTTCTCAGATTAGGGTCGCTTAGGAGGGAAGAACAGAAATAAACACCCACTTCTGTCCAAAAACACACTAATGAGTGAAGCCAAAAGCAGAGGATTTATTTAAAAGTATGGTTTGTTGCATTGCGGCTTAGGGGACACATTCACAGAGTATAATTTTAATATACATAAACCTGACGATGAATATCAAAAATTCAAATTATGCTAAATGAAAATGTATTGTCACAAAGATTACATGCATTATTTTCATTTTATGGAAGGTAAAATAAATTTCCTCACACATCCAAATGTGTCCTAATATGTCTTGTGTACACAGCCAGTGTGTGAATAAAAGGGCACAAAGCATGAGTGATGGGCCTGAAATGGCTAATCTGTTACATAAACCTAATATCATCCTCAACAGGGGTGGTGTGTGAGTCTATGGCTCTAGATTCTTTACCCATGTCTGGAAGGTTACTAGTTTGAATTCCATGGCCAGCAAAGTAATGCTATAATTGTGAGGCCTTTGCCGTTTAAGGCCCAATTCCCGCTCAGGTCTGGATAGTCCATGATACCCTTGCATGCACTGACACCTGCAGATCTTCCGTTTTCGTTACCCAGGACTGAGTAACCTTCATCCAAACCGACTGAACAAGAACTTACAGGAGGTACACATTTATTCAAGCAAGGCCAACGTTTGGCACCACGAACCCAAAAAAGCCACATTGGTCCCACTACTGAAGAAACATCACTGTCACTGAGAGAAGACTAACCTTGTTAGTTCTGTAAGTAGAAGGCCTACTTCTACACCATCACCAGATTCTCACAAGTCCTCATGAATCACCTCTGAGATAACACCTATTTCTATACTAGTTACCAATCACCCACCTACAAGGGTAAATACTCACTGTCTGTATCTTGCATTAACATCTCAAATTTAAAAGTTACAAACAAACCCTTTATTGTCACATCGAGGGTAAGGACAGAGGCAAAGGCAGGCGTGGGGGGGAACCAAAAGGGGCTTCAGTAATGGAAGCTACAATATATTCAGGGCAAATAAAAGAGCCCACCAGGACACAGGCCCATCAATGGCACTGAAAGGCACTCTTATACTAGACTAACGACAAAGCAGATGAGGGGCAGCTGGAGTGATCCACACAAGGGCTGGAACGAGAGGTAAGACAAATGATTAACAGGTGTGGCTCATTAGAGTCTCATTAGGGAAAGAACGAGGGGGCAGGACTGCAAGGCGTGACATCTATAAGCCTCATTGTCTGCATTTTCCTGTAACTCTCAGTCACATCTCCTGCATCACATTCCACCGTGGGACAGTCACAAGTTCTCAATGTCCCGTCAGGAAACCCACCACTTTTTCTGTTGTATTATATAATGTATCACCTTTGTCTAACCTTTTTTGTGGTGCAACTCGTTAGAGAAACTGTCTTCTGGTAAGCGTGGACATAAAAACCAACATTTACAATATCAGGCTTTATCAGTAACCTCAGATAGAATAATGGACATGCAATACTCTGATGCCATCTGGAAAGATTCACATTTACTATGATGTTCACCTGGGGGTAAGTGACCTTGTGCAATAGGGGTTGGGGAAGGGAAATAAGATATGGGGGTATGAGGTTCTGCACCCATTATGATGTAAACAAAGTGGGTGACAATAGCAGCCTCCCAGTCAGTCGCTCTTTGTCAGCTGATCCTACATGGTGCCATTTTCGCTGTTTAACTGGGTGAGAAGGTGCCTCAGAGGGTCCTGACAATGCATAAGGATTAAAAAGCTGGCAATATGAGCCCAATTCATATCCCTACTGTCCCCACTGGGTTTTTAAACTGGTAATATATACATATATTGCCTTAGTTACTCTCCTGCTCAGGTGACATGTGATCCATTTTCAGCCACACCTGTATTTTCCATTGCTTTCTGCTAGTTCAGCTTTTCTCAAGTCACTTAGAAAACATAACTCATATGAAAATAATTTTTCAAACTTTTAGAAACATAAAAATATAATGCAATATTGTAGACATAACTGATTCATTATGCTCCAGAAGCCATATATTTCTTTACTTTACATGTATACATTGGTTATAATGGGTTTTGAAGGTAATAAAATTCCTTGACATAAGTCATTGTTGATATAAATCTTGCTTTTGTTTTTCCTTTTTTACCACACTGGCGATTACAGCTCTGTTGTAAACAATTAAAAGGAACAAACCAGCAATAATATCTATTGGAATCAAATTCCTCATTTTAATCAATAACACAAGTCTACAAAAAAAAATTCAGGTGCCAAGGGTTTTTGAATGGATTTAGGGTATTTTGAGGGTGCTGAATTCAAAAATCCCATTACTTTTGCTGAATTGGTTCTAGTTTTCGAGATAATGGACATCCATGAAAATAATGCATTTTCCCAATGTGACTTGTGTGTGATAACAAATGCAATAGGTTTTTTGGTCTGTCTTTTGACTCTTTAACAGTGTCTTAGGTAATGAAATATCCCATATAATTATTTTGTATTTCAATTTGTATTTGTATTTGTATTTTTTATAGATAGCTCCATTAGAAGCTTGAAATGTGTTCTCTTGCACAATGGTAACCGTTGTGTGTCTCTTCCCATTGCTCACTCAACAAATCTTAAAGAAGAATATGAAAATGTAAAAATCGTATTACAGAGAATCCATTATCATCAACTCATGAACGATTCCAATTTTACCAAATGCATGAATGACACTAAATCTTCTGCCTGGTAGAGTTTTGTCTCTGTTGTAAAGAACTACTTGGGTAATCACAGAGCATACAATTATGAAGAATTGGTGCGAGATATGCTTGTTAACTTCAGAAATTTGGGAGTTAATATGAGCATAAAGATGCACTCCATAGCCATTTAAACAGATTTCCAGATAACCTTGGAGACTTCAGCAAGGAACAAGGCGAGAGGTTCCACCAGGATATGAAGGTAATGGAGGAGAGATATCAAGGCAGATGGGACGTATACATGATGGCAGAATACTGTTGGAATCTCCAACATGATTGTCCTGATGACACACATCCATCCATCCATCCATTTTCCAGAACCGCTTATTCCATTTCGGGTCGCGGGGGGTCCGGAGCCTATCCC
>JAAGVU020000038.1:15522182-15546880 GCA_011763525.2 Mormyrus iriodes
AGAATCTTTGGGATGTGCTGGAGAAGGCTTTGCGCAGCGGTCAGACTCTACCATCATCAATGCAAGATCTTGGTGAATAATTAATGCAACACTGGATGGAAATAAATCTTGTGACATTGCAGAAGCATATAGAAACAATGCCACAGTGAATGCGTGCCGTAATCAAGGCTAAAGGCGGTCCAACAAAATATTAGTGTGCATGACCTTTTTTTTGGTGGCGGCTTTTTTTTTGGACGGGCAGTGTATTATTGATAGAGAAACAATAATACTCCACATGGTAAAGGAACAAAATTATACTACAGCAATTATTCCTCAAAAGGAAAGTAAATAATAATAATATAAAGACAACCCGTGATTAGGGCACCCTTGGAGACAGTAGATGCATACTTATGCTTCACGGTGGAAACGGTCTCTGATGCCACACTCTTGCCAATATTCATCGACGCCAGTTCTAGTCCGGACCACACGGTTGCAAGTCCTGTGGAAGTCGTATTATTGGCTTGGTTTAAAAAACAGTTCCACAGACAAAACACCGAAGGCGTGCACAGCATCTCTCTCCCGCGAGAGGAATGGATCAAGGAGTCTGTAAAATCATCCCTGTATATCCTAGGGCAAAAACACAGTGCATGCCTTAATGATTACCGCTCTGTGGCACTTATTCCCATTGCGATGCAGTGTTTTAAAAGGCAGGTGCTGGGGCACATTAAGGGCACCATCATTGGCTGGATCTCCTCCAGTTGGCCTTCCACCATAACAGGTCCACTGAGGATGCTATATACCTTGCAGTCTATTATAGTCTACATGCATAATAGAAATGTACGCTAGGCTATTATTTATGGAATACAGCTCAGCATCCCATTCAGACTGATCAAGCTCCTGGACCCAGAGGACAACCCTCTGCATCTAGATCCTATACACCCTCACTGGCAGACCCCAACACATGCATGTGGGCAGGAAAACCTCTTACACTCTCACCTTCAACACTGGTACATCACAGGGCAGTATGCTGAGCCCCCTGGACACATAACTGTGTGACCAAACACAGCTACAATTCCATTATCAAATTTGCTGGCAGCACTATCATATACCTGATTTAATCAACAAGGAGACTGCCTACCAGGAGGAGGTTAGGCTCCTGAGAGCCGTATCCAGACAACAAGCGCTCTATCAATGTCAGCAAGACTAGGGAGCTGGTCTACAGCTTCAGGAAGCAGGAAACCGGTCACCCTCTCATCTACATAAGCGGGACAGCAGCTTTAAATCTGTTGGATCGGCCCTGACGGCTAACCTTAAGGGGACACAGCTGCTGTGTAGCAGCCTCAGCG
Source organism: Mormyrus iriodes (assembly GCA_011763525.2). Lineage (NCBI taxonomy): Eukaryota > Metazoa > Chordata > Actinopteri > Osteoglossiformes > Mormyridae > Mormyrus > Mormyrus iriodes. The sequence continues at coordinate 15,523,508 of JAAGVU020000038.1, forward strand.
GCAGCTTTACCTCCTCAGGCGTCTAAGTGAGGCGTGAATGTGACCTACAATTCCCCACAAACTTCTACAGGAGCACCGTGGGGTATATCCTAATGAGGCACATAACATCCTGGTATGGCAACTACACAAGGCCACAAAGCACACTACTGTTCAGCCTACTGGCACTTATACCCAAGCTGGCACCTTGACAGCTGTATGCCTGAGTTTTAACATCACCTTCCCATCACTTTGGATGAAAGCATCTGCTGAAATTCATGTAAATGTAACCATTTAAAAAGCAATGATTTACACTGCACTTTATTATAATTAATAATAATAATTATACTGCTAAACTATAAGGCCACATATTTCACTGCTGCACTCAATTACCACTTCTCACACTTTCATCTTGCACAAAATACAAGATTATATATGGCTACTGTTTACTCTTATTCACAGTTCTTTTCACATCAGTAGTTATGAATTTACGGCTTAACATCCAAGTGAGAATTTCATTATGTGGCACACATGACGATAAAACTTTGAATTAAACTCGATGGTAGAACTACGGTTGAACATCTTCAGTTTCATGGTTTGATTATCCTCTAAATGGCTCATGTTTTGTTCTTGTTAAACTTTGGAATTCTTCTCCATACCTTGCATCCCGCTGGCTGCCACCTTCATTGCACCGTCGATATTGGAGTGTCCATTCCCGCTCTTCAAAGACTCTGGCACCAGCTTGCTGCCGTGCTTCTTAACATGTGGCGCAAGCTCCCGGCCCATGCAGCTGGCCACTGTGCACACCCCGCCCACTACAATGGCACATGGGCAGCTGTAACGTCACTAAGTCCCACCCACTATAGTGACGTCAGACATTAACCAGTTTTTCCAGCTTAAAAATTTTATATAAATCTACAAAGACATGGAAGGTGCTTAGTCCACACTGAAAATGAGCTATACGGCAGTGGAGATTTAACGCACGCCCAGAAGAGGGATTTAGTAATGCTATAAACAGGCCTGGAAGCAAACCCCAAAGAGTTCATTGCACAAATCCACAACAGAAATTTAGAGGCAGAAATTGGCTTTAAGCAGTCATGCAAGTTCAAGGAAAGGACAGACGGATGAGATAGTCAGGCTTCTTCATAATGATACTCCATGCAGGACAGACTGGAGGTTTATTTTCTCACTCTGCAACTTCAGCCTACATTGCAGATATGTGGAGTCATCAACAGCAGCAGCAATAATAAAATAGTTTCCTTCACTAGTTATGTCCACTCTGCAGTCCCCAGTTAATGATTTCACAAAACCATTAACTTCTACCTACGCACCCATCCAGGGCTGCAGAAATTGCTCCTCACCTAAGTACTGGCTCACTTTGACGGCTCCCCCGGTGGCTTGCTTGGCAACCTGAAAGCCTCTAGCAACACTGGTGGGAGTGTCCTCTGGGGTGATATGCTCCCTCAGCTTGGACGCCCCCTTGTGGATGGCCTTCTCTGTGTACTCTGCTCCTTTGACCAGTCCCCAGCTCAGCCACGAAGCTCCTGTACAAACCCAAGGGACCCAAAAATATTAGATCCTGGTCTGTAGGGTCTTCCTGAAGGGAGGGTGCAGATCCTAGTGGGGAAGTGCAGGGTCACCTGTCAGAATGCCATGGGACACCTTCTCACTCCACTCTGGCAGGGACTTCTCTTCCTTCCCCTCCGCACCCATGGTCCTCTCCAGCTCTGGTGACTGAAGGTAACATGTTTGTGTCTGAGGGGGAAGTCATGTTCTAGTTCCCTTGCACAAAGTTACTTAACCTGAACTGCTTCCGTGAGCATCTGTATGATATGTAAATCCAAAGCATATGTTCACCTGCAGTCAAAACTAAAGCAGTAACTGTATCACATGCAAAATATCAAAAAATGCTGGTTTACAGACTCCATACATTTGTCATATTAAATTAAAATCTTCTGTCTGTCTGTTCCAGTCAGAATAAGGGCAGAACTTCACTGCTCGTGGACTGAAGCTGTTTTTGGACTGGCACTGTAATATCCCTAGTCCATAGTATGGGTGCCACAATGCCAATTTTCTTGATTGATGTGGCCAAGATTTGATTAAACTGAACATCAAGGAGTTCACTGCTCAGGTTAAAAAAAAAAAACCCAAAAAAAAACGTCATCTTATATAAATACAATTGCCAAAATCGACAGATGCCTTCTTCGTTAATACCCCTCAATGTCCCTCAAGGATCCAAATCTAATGATGTGATAAAAAATAAATTACCATAAACACAAGAATTACAGGTAAGTGCAGTGAAGCTAGATGAGGGCGTAAGGAAACCTGCAGTCTCTACCCTGGACATTGGATTCATCCAGCCCCAGAGGTGGCTGAGCGTAACCTGGTTTTGCAAACAAGTTCTATCCGCCAATACCTCTCACTGACCTGGACTCTTAGGTCTGTCAGCTGGGAGAGCTGGTCCTGAAGCATCTCACGGTCCGAGTCGGGCAACTCCGAGGACAGCACAACACCCACGTAAGACCCCGGAGTGACAGCCGATGTGTCCGGGAACATAAAGAACCCAGAGCTGCACTGCAGAACGGGGGTGTCTATGGACACGTTGTAAATCCAGTCACACACCTACAAAAACACATTTACATTTCACATATTGCTTGGCTGCGTTTACATGAATCCCTATATCCATTCATCATCCAGGCATCATTGGCACAACGGAGCCCAGACAAAGTAATGAAGAAGAAAAAATTATATATCTATTACTTTGTCTGGGATCTGTTGTGCCGATTGGGTCCTATGCAGTTGTCTAGGTTTCCTGTGCCTGAATCTGGCTCTGGATGCCTTCTATTAAAAATATTCCCTCGCATCTACACATACACATGCTCAACTCTACCTATAGGCAGAACAGGTAGTTGCCTAGGGCCCCTGAATTACCTGCGTTACATTTAGGGTGACCACCTAATACATGTCAGGGCAGATACTATGAGCTAGGACACAGTTTGCAAAGTACCATTTCAATTAAACCTGGAGCTCTTACTGTGTGCTGATTGGTCAGTCTCCTATAATCCTGCATGTGTCACTAATGTTAATGTGAAACAGCTGGATGAGTCTTTCAATCAAGGAAACAAACCTGTAGAAGAACCAAACTATTTAGCTGAGCACGGCAGCCTTTCAGTTTTAAGGTAGTCTGTAAAACCTGGAGTAGCTCATAGTGTCCCCAACATGGATTGGATGGTCACCTTAGTTAAGGTGGAAGTGAAATGATGATAAATCCCAAGTAAAGCCTCACTTAGGGCCCATGAAAAGGCAAATCCATCCCTGGCTACATTACTGCTTAGAGAAACACTATTGTTCATTCAGCCAATCAGCATTCTAGTTGTAGCTCGCACTAATAAAATAAAAGTATTAACAGCCCATGTGCCACTTTCATGTTTTTTCTATGGTGTCCGTCCTGAAGTTTATGCCCTTTATTTACATACTGAACTCTTTTTGCCGATGGAGACTTTGCACAGCTTTGGAAACAATCGTGCTGTGCATCGGTGGTTTGTTCGGGATGGGCAGGCAGGCGGGTCTTCCCCCGTCGGCCAGTAACACCGAGAAGTTAAACGGACCTAAAGGCAGCCAGGCACGGTGCCCACTGGCTCAGCGTGGCCAGACTGCCAAACTGCTTTGGCTACAGTTGCCAGCGAAAACACCAACTGTCACAGAAACGCTGGTGCCCGAGGGTCTATTCATCGGAATGGGAGAGGGAATGTGCATGATGGCAAACGCAAGAGGACGGCAGTGTCATCCGCAGCAAATTAACCTCCCAAAATGCCAGGATAGGCAGAGTCCGAATTACAGCACCAGGGTTAAACCCCGACCACCCAGAGCCCCTGCATTTCAAGGCAAAATGCTATAGAAAAATAAAAAACAGGAAAAATAAGATCCAACAGCACAGCTTAGTGTAACCTGTAAATTTGTTCAGCTCAATTATACGGTTAAGTCCCAGAATCCATCTGTGGCCTCTAAGCTCTGGATTTTGACAAGGCGACAGACAAGCAGCAGAGATCTCAAACCCCAAATCCCGTGGTGATGCTTTTCCCCTTTGCAACCTTACACGGTGCCACTCTTATAGAGAACTGCCTTTTCTGAAATATCTCTTTACAATACGATTTAAAGCCTTTAGACCGGAAGCTGAATTAAGGCCAGTTGTTTTTATATAAAAGATATTCTACCTAGATTAGATAACTGTTTGTTCTGTATAGTGCTGTACATTAAAATTATTTGGTTTTGTCAAATGTATTCTGATTGCACATCTTAGATGAGGCCTTGAAGATAAATTTATAGTCACCCAAACCATGTATCTGTTGAGCGAAAGTGCAATAATCACATAAAGAAGAAAGGGCATCAGCTCCCATTTCCAGGCTCCCACAATTTACAGAAAGCTTTCCACTGTTGCAATAATGAAACAAAATTACTGGCAGCCAGGACAATATCTCCTTCCAACACACCACCCCACTGTTACAAAGACGAAACAAAGACAGAAAATATTAAAGCACAAACAGATATTATTGTAACAGGTCAGCAAGCAAATGGCGCACCACCAATAAAAACAGAATGAAAGATTGATGCAGGACTCCGGACTTTCCTACCTCCTGACAGTCTGTCATCAGGGAGATAAAAAAAAGTCCATCACAGGAAAAAGATTTCTCCTAGAGACCTTGTGAAACTATCAGGTCAGCCGAGTTGGTGGTGGTGGGGGAGGGGTGTCCTATTTGAAAACACCAACATCGGCTGTAATCCAAAAGAGTATGGTATTGCAACCCAAAGAGACAGACAGCACCCAAATCAATGTTCTGGAGAGGATTTGCCCTGGTTCACCCATCCACTCCATCCAATCTCGCAGGGATGATGAGACAAACACAATATCAGCCCACAGGTGACTCTTCAGACTGCTGATGCAATGAGGTGTGGATCAAAGTCCAGTCAAAGAAACAACATGACAGGACTCAATAGCTCCTCAGGTCGATCACCGCTGACGTGCATTCTAACAGATGATGAAATTCACTGGAATAAGAAATGCTGGGGAAGCTCTCCAGATGCAGCACAAAAACAGTGGACTATATTATATTAAAACTTGAAATGACATATCACATGTCAAAACATGTCTGACGATCAGTATCATGCCAAGCCATAAACTCTATTAGGGTGCTTCTTAGATTATTAATCTTTGTTTAATTTTATGCCTGTTATATATATATATATAATAGTATAAAGATAATATTTCAGATATATACCTCATTATATATTTTTATGTTTATATTGTTTTAATTCACATTTTTACGTATATTATGTGTAGCAGCAATTCCTACAACTTTTAAAGGCATCGACCATTTATGCAGCATCCATAGACACCCCCTCTACCTCCACAATCCTTGAGTGTTATTATTGTGTGTATTTTCTGTGCATTTCAGCTAGTGGATGCCTAAATTTCCTTCAGGATCAATAAAGTCCGTGACAAACTACGTGACATTCTTTATTGGTTTTACACTTAATTTGTTGGACAACTAGGTATTTGTATCTAATTCCGGCAATTCAGGTTACCACAAAACAGCAGATGACCGCACAACTCCTCTACAGGTTACAGGATGTGAGCAATATGCTACCCACATTCTCAAATGAGAACTACTTTCCGATCCATTAAGAGACCCACCTCACAAGAACAGCCTTAGCTTCCTGTTGACCTTCAGCACGTACCTGCAGGATGGATGGTGAGCTGTTGGAGGCAGCATCTGAGACCTGGTTGGTGCGCCGAATGATGCGCAGGTGGCCTGGGCAAGAAGGGGCACTGACCTCCCCATTGGGAGCGACAAAGTATATCTGCACCCCCCGTGGGATGAAGAGGAGTTCCTGACCATCCCGGACCAGACACTGAGGTGAGGCAGGTGAATCAAGATCCGTATTTCCAATTAGAGACTGCTCACCCTCCTTGGTTCCACGAGAAATGGTGAGGTGCTCATCCATAGCCTGGGGAGTGTAAGCTGGAGGTGGCTCCCTTACAGCTGCTCCCTCGTTCGAGGACAGTTTGGAGTGAGCTGTCGTAGACTCCAGTACACCCAACTGGTTAGAAAGACTGTTCAAAGATGCTCTTTTCTTCTTCTGCATCTGTCGAACAGAGTGCCAACCAGAGTTTTCACACTCGGCTCCTACACAAGGTGCTCCTGGTCCCTGTCGCCCTCCTGCATGGAGCTCTGGTGCCCTGGCACAGTGCAAACGGTCACTCTGCTTCACACCCTCATTTTGGCCCTTGCAGGCTTTCTCAAAGACCTCCCTTATTGCTTGCACCCTGTCTGAATCAGTCAGTGGTTTCGTGTTCTCCATTCCTAGAAAGATGCATGCATGACAGGCAGAATAGTTTGTGATCACGTAATACTCCTGGAAAATTCACTGGGACGATTAAAAAGTAAAACAGTGAATAAGAAAAAAGTTGTAAGTTGCGTGTATCTTCTGTTTCATTACGGATTTGCAACGTAAGACTGAGGATCTTCAAGTTCCTATTTAAAGCACAAATCGTGTAACTGTTGTTTAAAAAAACAATCCCAAACAGACCGAAGGAAATGATTAACTTTTCTCATAAACAAACAGCGTTTTGAATGGCTATAAACCACAACAAACAAGTATTTACGGCGAGTGTGTCGCTCTTGTTTTTTTAATACCCAGAAGCAGGTTCGACTTATAATTCCTCACCTCCGTCATCAAACATTTACTCACCTGCGAACCACAAAACCTCAATACCCTCAACCCTTCTGTGAGACGTTGGATGGCCGACTGCTACGCCATTTACATTCTCTGATTTTAATTTTCATTGTATTGCCCGTAAAAAGTGTTTTTAGTGAGTTTTCTACATGAGCCAAACATCAAATCATGGTATACGCATGCAATTGACAGAACTTACTTTCACACCCCCAGTTACTGGCGAAGCTATTAACCCCGAATGACGGTCATTCGCTCTATCGCGGCGAATGGCTGATTTTTAAAAATACCAGCAACCTGGAGGTAATGCATTGTCACATGATCTCACACAGCGCCGAACAGCAATAGCGTTGAGACAAAGGTGCACCGCCCCCTCCCATGAATTTAGGAAGCATGCACGCCTGTATCGCATGTAAGCGGACGCTTCCGACTTCTCCAGCCGGCGAATAGCACCTCTAAGCGCTAGGAAGGATACAAGGGCTTCGTGTACAGTCCCTCTGCTGAAGGGTAACATGTGGAAAGTCCTTTAAGGGATACTTAAAATAAACTTGCCCTTGAAAAATCAAAACAGTCTGATGACAGGGGGCAGAAGGCACTATTAAGGCTACTGGCAATTTTGCCTCTGACATAAGGCTCATTTTTCCTATGAAAAATTGTTAAATGGTATAAAACTAAAGCTAGTGTAAGAATTTGGAATATGCATTCAGTACTACGGTCATTGTGCTGACATTTTGTAGGTAGTATTACAGTAACATTAAAATGTATAATTGTCAACTCAGAAAGCCAGTAGTTGGGAGTATGTGAAGTAGTTGGCAGTTATTCATGCAGTGCATTTTCCTGAAATAATCAAAGCTTAGATTAAGCACTTTGTAACTTGCATCATTTAATCAGTTATAAAAGGAATTATAGCAGCCAAGGCAAAAGTTTCACATGTCCAAGAAGCCTCCTGAAGTTATGGCTCCAGACTTGATACCTGACTTTATGGGGATTGTTGTGACTGCATATAAGAAACACAGATATGATCCCATCAGGGGGCAAGTCACTTAAAAAAGTTTTATTGTTCACTTGATAGCCTCCTACAGGAACCATCAGATAAACACGTTTAAAATTAGTTTAAAAGCCATTTCATAAAACCACATTTGCCTCCACAGTTCATAGCTAGAGCCCAAATCTGAAGAGGTAAGCGCTGTGTGATGTGAGTCTACTGGAAGTAAAATCCTAGTAGCATCAGAGGGGAAGAGACTTTGGTGCAGGGACCAGGGACACACTGCAATACCTGCAGAGAGAAACATAATCAGCTTTGAGCCATTATGCAGTTACAGTTACAGCTAGCAATACTTACTTTGAAGTCTTGTATTTCTCTTGGACAGACTGTTGGGGCCTGCTTTTAGCACCCAGGTACAGCTTGTGCAGTTCCTTCAAGCAGGGTACAATTTCCACCAGGGTGTAGCCAGTGAAGGCATGAAGAGCATCAGGCTGTTGGGATGGGGGGGGGGGGGTTAGATGCCACTCTAGTCTTTATGGCTGTACAGCAGATAAAGCTTACCCAGAGAGTCTTGTTGATGGTGTAGTTCCCCAGGCAGTAGGCTGCAGCAGCAACCTTTGAGGGGATGTACTGTAGGAAAGGGTCAATCTCCAGTAGGCTCAGCTCAGCTAGATACTAGGAGGGGAACCCAAAGTTTAGGTTTTACACTTACTCAAAATGCACAATTCAAGACTTCAGGCTGTAGGGAGCATCTTAAAATTACCAGGGCAAGGTTCTCAGTCTTACTGCAGACTGACTCTACAGTGAAGAACTGCCTCAGGAATTGGTAAGCGGTTGGCACAGTCAGGTCAAATGCCAGGACATTGAGGAGAAGCTGTTCCATTCTCAGGAGTTGCTTCTTGGAGTAGGTGTCATCAGTTACGTACACAATTTCATCCACATCTGGAGGATAGATCTCTTCATATTTCCTGTAGGTAGGAAACGCATTTAGGATAGTTGAAGGCCACTGTACCAAGATGGGCAGGCTCATGTACTTACGCAGCAACAAGAATGGCTGCTGCTCCCACTAACTGCAGCTTCTCTCTAAGGACAGACATGCAGGACAGGAAGCGGTCCAGGAAGTTCACAGTCAGATGAAGGGTCTCTGTACAGAGCTTGTATTCTTCACTAACATCAACCAGCCAGTCCACCAAGATCACCCTCATTGAGTTTGTGATGTCTGGTTGCTTCTTCATGTATCCAGTCTTGGGTCTGTGTTTCACCTAGGTACAGACAGGAGTCAAAAACACCAGGAATGTGAGAAAACCCACCCCCCCCAAACATGCAATTCAACATTTAGATGATACGCACTTCACTTTGTCGCAGATATGCATAGATGTCCTCTGAATATTCTGTAACCACAAAGCCTTGTGATGGAGAGTCATCTTCTGGCTGAGAACGCATAGAAACATCCAAACAGGATGCTGTACAAAACCCACACATTTAGACAACTGGCAAAAATGGCAGATAGACCATATAGAAAGTTCCATTATGTACTTTAAAAATGTCATTTGCACATCTTTTCACCTTTGTCACTACATGCACAAGTTCATTGCTGTATGTACAATAATTTCCCCCCTGGAATCAATGAAGTCCATCTGAAGGACTTTGGATGGCACACTATACCTGAACTAAGGTCCAGGAAAAGGCAGAAGTCTTTATGCTGCAAAGCAGCATGGTCTTCATTCATCAACTGAGGCTCTGCCACCACCACAGTGCTGGCAACTGGAAGGACATCACTTGGCTCATCCACATAAATGTCAAAACTTGAACTGGAGAGGCAGGAGGGTAGAGTTGTCTGGACTGAAGGGAATGAATTATCAAAAGCCGGCCTTTTTATTTGTGGGTCACCCTAGAATACAAGGAAAGGCCAAATAAATGCCAGTGACTACAGTTGCTTGCTCATCTAGTTAACGGGCAATAGACTTACACACCTGACCAGACAATCGGCTATGCAGCTCGTTCTCATTCAATACGCCCAGCACGGTCCGTTCCCTCGATTTCGATGTTAAAGGCAAACGAGGAGCGTTCACCCCGTTGGGCTCATCACGTTGGGTAGCGATGTTCTCCTGGCCATACCGGCTTGCAGTATAGATTAAGTGACCAAGATTCATGTTTCCAAACGAGCAGCTAGGAAAGTAAACATACCACGGTGATTTACAACTCAGATCCGTTAAGCAAAACTTGCATTAGTGAGAGTCTCAAAACGTTTGTAATGGCTTACAAATTCATGCAATTTAAAAACCGCTAACCAACAAAGTACAACGGATCAAGTAAGGTAAATTTCGAAGGAAAACACGCTTGCCTTTTTCCGCGTGTGATTGATAAGTTGCACTCCTTCCAAAATACAAAATGAGAAATTTCCAAAATAGCGAAGAACCGCCCCTAGCGGTATATATGGGCCTCCTGCATCTACTTTGGCTGCGGTGTTGCTCGGACCACCTGCGCTTGTCTTTTCCGGACTCAGCTGTTGCGTATCCATTAATCTAGCAAAGTGCCTTTCGCTCGCGCTGCTTCACGTGGCGCCCAGTCAGAGCCCACGAAGAAGGTCGCGCGCGGGGTCTCCATGCCAACGGACAAAGCTATAATAACCGTGAATACCGGCGGACAATGCAGAAAGCCGAGTCAATTAAATATGGAAATATTTCCGACTCCCATAACCTTTATATACAAATCTCACAAACAGGATAAACGTCATATTCATCCTAATGCATTCAGCCGCGCCTGAGTCTTTACTAATGTTTTTCCTTTTTTAAATAAAATTGTTGGTCTAATAAATAAAGACAATGTTTTTTGGGGTAATCTGTGGGATTTTAGCTAAATTCTTATGAGCAGACTGAAACGGAATACATATTCCACGGACCAAGGTTTCTTCCTTGTAGGGAGTTTTTCCTTGCCATTGTCGCCTCTGGCTTGCTCACTGGGGGCTTTGGGCGGGGATAATGTAAAGTGCTTTGAGACATTGTAATGTTGTGAAAATGCGCTATACAAATAAAATTGAATTGAATATTTTCCTATCGATACTGCTGAATGGGTTTTTGTTCTTGCGGATCTTGCCTGTTGGAAACGAATAAAGCCGAAAAGTAACCTGTAAAATTTAGTCCACATGAAATGGATCATTTTCAACATAGCGCCCTGTCGAAGCTTGTAAAGAAACTAGGACAGTCAATAAAGTCACCGAAGCTATGGAGCTAGCCGATAGCCACCAGGGGGCGTTACAATAATTGCAGCGATAGCCATTTAATTGAGTACTTTCATGAAAACCCAATATAAAGATACCAGTTTCTGAGCTCAGCATGACAAGTTGGTAGGCAAAAATTACAGGACACATGCCTTTACGTCCTGTTGAGCCTCTCACACAGCTGGTTCCTGTTAAAGCCATGACTGCTACCCAGAAACAAAAATAAATGGGAAATATCAGTGTTATGGATGTGACATTTAGACTCATACTGGCAAACAAAATACCTCAGAGCATGGAAAAGCTTAGTATCAATGAATCAATTTACATATATTTTCATGTAACCTATGGGGTCGAATATAGACAAATCTTCAAAATTTCTATATTAATATTAATGTTAGAAATATATAGCATTTTATCAACTTTATGGACGTGACATCAGATGAACCTGCCCATGGAATTGTCCAAATATATAATACATATGTCAGCACCAATTAAAATAACTGTATGTCTTTGGACTGCAGGAGGCATCCAGAATACCCAGAGGGAACCTGTGCAGCACAGCGAGGACATGCAAACTGCACACACACACACACTGAGAGGAAGTGGGATTCAAACCCCAAACTCAGCGGTTAAACATTTAGAAGATAGATGATGAATAACAGGTGTTTTTTTTTACAAATCACAAGTGGTTCCAAAACCAGTCAAAATGTTACGTTTTAACAAAAGATAACAATAGTGTACAGTGAAAAGAAATGCAAAGGCTACTCAGTTATGACCCGGCTTCTGCCCCATCTGATGCTGCAGAGTTTATTGTCATATAATTACACAGCTCTGACTGCAGGGCTGTCTCTGGCCCTAATCAGTCTGTTAGTGGACTGGTGCGTTGTGATCTGCCGTGAGATGCCTCACTTCCTGTAAATGGCTTTCCCCTCCACTAAGGTCATTGTAGCCAGCAGTTATGGTCTTAACCATCTTTAATTAACAGTTGCTGTCCCTATAGCCAATGATAACAGCAACTGCCTCAACAGCCACTCGAACAGAAGTTATGCTCACTTAACAGTGATAATACATGCATTTATTTTGTTTGCAGCAGGGGCGATTATAGGATTTGACCCTTACTGGGGCTCAGCCCCCTAAAGAAATTTGGGACGATGAGTCCCCCCATGAGTAAATTAGCCAAGAGGAAGGGGGAGCCCCACGATAAAGTCTGCTGAGCCAGGGGTACAAAATTTATACAAATATCCAGGACAAATCTCTAAAGGGTTTTAGAAAACCATTTTTTCAGGGGGGCTGAGACAAAAAATAGGTAGGCTGAAGTCCCCCTTAAATAGGGTCTAGAACCGTCAATGTTTTGTTGAGATGTCAGGAACCATTTCTTTCTCACTGGGGAGTCAATCAAGTGGTAGATGGGGCAAGGTGAGACTGATGAACTGTGTGTCATTCTGTTGCAGGGGTTGCAGAATGTACTACTAGTGCTGAAAATCCAGCAGGAACAGGGGTTAGATGTGAAAAAAGGAATGGGCATTAACTTTTGTATGTTTCCATGCAGTGAATGCAGTGATCTGTGTTTGCAAGCAGGGGGTTGTCGGTTCATAACCTCAGTTCTGATATTGCAGCAGTTACATTCTTGAGTGGATTGCTGACACAAGTTACTTGAATGGATTTTTCACCTGAGTGACGCCACATCTCAGACTTATACTCAGGACAGGATGTGTTTGTCCACTTGCATATTTTTGTGTGGGCCATATTTGCTGACATCATGGAGCTGTGGAAATGGATCTGTAATATGAGCAGCCTCTGGAGACAATGACAATGCGTGGGATACGTAGGAAATGGGTGTGCTAAAAGTGACGGGCAGTGAAGTTGTGTGTGGGTAGATGGATGCTCAGCTAACTGTAATTTCTGGCTTCTTGCAGCAGGCTGAGGTCAGCAAATGAGAACTGACCATCTTGTTGCCTAACACACTCTGTGAAAATAACAGAATCTGCCACTCCGCCACCACACACACCACACACACACACACACACACACACACACACACACACACACACACACAGAGAAACCTGTACTCGTATCTTTGTGGGGACCGTCCATTCATTTCTATGGGCAAAACCCTAATCCCAACAATGACATCCTTAACAACTACCCAGCCCTAAACCTAACCGGAAGTAACCAAACAAGATGCAAGTGTTTTGGCATTTTTATTTTTTTGATTGCAGTCACAGATTTTTGTAAGATTGAATTTCCAGAAAAATGGTCCCCACAACATCAAAATAACAGGCTTTTATCACATTGTGGGGACATTTGGTCCCCACAATGTAAGGTATACCTGGACCACACAGACATACACACACCTGTGTGCATTCTGCCACTACATAAAGCCAGCATTTTTTTGTTCATTATATTTAAAACCTTTTGTAAAGGTGACTATTCTCAATTATCTCTATGCATATTCACTTACAATATGTGAGTATGTTTGTACACATTCATCCGGTAGCCATTTATCATCTGAAAAATCATTCTCCAAATTAATGTGGGTCTTACATGGAGGGCTTCCTGCTGTTTGCTGTAAAGCAGAGACAGCCACCATTTATTCACAGCCATTTCCTCTGCTGCTCATTGTGAGTGTCAGGATTCCCAGTAATGATAACCACACTCTGTGTGGTAAATTTAAGCCACTTCGCTCTGACTGGCACATTTTCGGAGCCTTGGCATTGAATCGGGCAGACTGATAGATAGCACAGCCTTCAGAGTTGCGGAGATTGGCTGGTGGAAAGCAGTCAAGCCAGAAAGTATGTGCCGTATGGTTTCCTGTGAAAGAAAACCATGCAACACAAGGACAACTTAAATAAGTCAAGCTTCGCCTTTAGCCATTTTTCATCCAGATCAAATATGCAACTGCAGTGCCTGTGAAAGCTCCTCTGTGGCTTTATCAAAGCAGTTTTACTTACAACTAGAGGAAGCAGAACCAACCAATCAGATGTCTTGGCTCCACCTCCTCAAGAATCTGATTGGTTATCTCTCTAAACCAATCATTTTTTTCTTCTGCCCTCAGAACATTTTTGTGTAAGTAACACTCTCATGAGCTTGGTAACTCTGTGTTTTTCTGCTCTTTAAAAACAAAATCACTCATAGTTTGTACAGGGTAAATCACACCTATCTTTTCCCCCTCTACAAGGAAACCAGGTTAACGCCATTCAGTGTGTAGAATGAATGGCACCTGATCGCACTGAAATGGGTCTTGCCCAAAGGCATACTGGTTACATTCACTGAAAACATCCCTGACAGAAGCACATGGCAGGCACATGAACAGGCCCTCTAGTTGCTCGCAAAGGGAGGAGCAACTCCAGGTTAAAATGATAATCGATTGGCCACCACTCAGTCACGGTAGATTTCGGGGTCTTAGGAATAACCTTGAATTGCAGTGGAAGTCCTGCCCATTGTAGCATCATTTAGTTCAATCAAAGAGCTAATTTAGAATGACATGCCTTAAACAAAAAAATAAATAGCAAAATGAAAGGCTTCACACGGCACCCAGCCTGCTATTTACACGGTCAACCCATTGTCCATGTATAATTCCCCAGCACTCATTTTCAGAAAAATCACCGTTGTATTAAATGTACAGAGAATATTCTACACATCATTAGTGATCTTAAGATTCGATAAACGTCTCGGACGAAAAAAACCTGAAGCTGAAATTGGATTTGATCAAAGATTTCGTCAGAAGTGCACCTTGTACAGGAAAATAACAAGCATACAGCCCCAAAGACCTTCACTGCATGAACTTCCGCCCACCATCAGTCACATCATAAAGCATGAAAGGAGTCAGCATGCGGAATTTTTTCAGAATTATCCATCCATCCATTTTCCAACGTCTTATCCTGGTCAGGGTTGTGGGAGGTCTCGAGTCATGCAAGGCAATTCTGCCGAATTATGTGGAATGAATACATTGGTGGCGGTAAGGACACTGCAAACAAAGCTGCGGTAAGTAGAAACAGAAGATAGTGGAAGCAGTTTATACATCTGAATGAAAATAAACAGCCAACCCACACAACCCCCTACTCCAACCTTCAGCTGCTGTAGTCAATGCCGCTGCTGCTTGAACTTTCCAGAACCTTCTCAATTAATCCGAGGTCATCTCTGAGCACCTGAAAAGAAAACTTATATATTTCTCTTTTGAAAAGAAAACCTCAACCTGACCGCTGGAGACAAATTGAAAAAGCAATGAAAAAGTCTGAAGTTTTTAGTAACAAAAATGTTTTTTCTTTGACAAACCTGACGGGTGACAGGAACCATCAACACACAAAATGTGGCTGAAGTAAAAAAATAGTACAACAGTTCAAGATCACACCGTTTTGGTTTTGGATGTCAATCAGATGAGGTTTCCATGGAAACCTGCAGATTTTTATCATGGTCTGAACAGGAAAGCTGTGCTGGAATTGCCTGAACAGTCTGTGTTGTCACTTTGGTGTTGTCTATGCACATTAAAATATCTATGAAATGACAAGCTCTTGTCCATGCCCGTAAGGACACATACACATACACACACATACACATGCCCACACAAACATACATAAACACACAAACTAATCTACATCTCCTACACTGGTGGGTGCATTTTGCAAACACAAACAGATTAAAGCCTGAGGAATTTCCAACACTTGATTAACAGTACTGCTCCCACCGACAGGTACAGGATGTGTCAGATGGAGCCTTGAGATGTTTGTCTTCTTCAAATCACACTTTATCTTCACAGACAAGTAGCAGTCATCCCCACAATAGTTCTTGTCCAGACAGATCTCAAGATGAAAGTCACCTGAGCC
The DNA here is from genome assembly GCA_011763525.2 of Mormyrus iriodes. Classification (NCBI taxonomy): domain Eukaryota; kingdom Metazoa; phylum Chordata; class Actinopteri; order Osteoglossiformes; family Mormyridae; genus Mormyrus; species Mormyrus iriodes. The sequence goes on from JAAGVU020000038.1 coordinate 15,539,244, forward strand.
AATGGATAAGATCACCCAGCTGGGTGAAAGAATTTCCAATCCCCCATGTGCGCACATAGGAATGTCAGCAGATGTAAATTGCATGCACCGGACAGTGCTGAGCCTCTGCCATTCGATTAGCTTGATATATTGGTACTGACAACCCCTGGACAGCAGTGCTGTGGCAGCAAATTTCTCACCTCAGAAATACAAAACTCTTGAGGGCATTTTTCACAAAGGGTGCAAGTGTCCCATTCAGTGGTGTCTGACCTCATAAGTTACAGGTGCCCCAGAAACACCAGAAACATTGTGGATGTTACCTTTTCTCATAAGCCTTATACAGGTAGCTGTAGTATACAGTAACTACTGCATATCAAAATAACTGAAAGAAGGATAATCCATGCAGCATGTAACCGGTTACCGTGGTCACAGTTACGGGGGGCCTGGAGCCTGTTTCGGTCAGTATAGCGCACAAGGCTGGAATACATCCTGAATGGGGTACCAGTCTATTGTAAGGCACGTGTACACACACACTCTATAGGAAATTAAGAGACACCAGTTAGCTGGGAAGGACTGACAACAAAAAGCAGCTGCCAGACAGCACCAATTTAATATTTTGCCAGTCTCCCTTGGTACATTTTGCCGCCGATGGCCGGGAGGGGGGGGGGGGAGATCCTGTGTGGTATATGGTATATTTTGCAATCACGATTCCTGGTATGTAGGCTGTATAACGCAGGGGTTGGGGAAGAAAGATTGGCCCGCACAAGACCGGCCCATCGGGAAAATTTCCAAACTTCCCCATGGCCAGACCACACTTGCCAGTTACCCTAACTAAATGTTTTTGGACTGCGTGAGGAAAACGGGAATACCTCGAGGAGCCTGGCACAACAGAGGGAGAAAATGTAAACTCAACACACACAGAATAGAGGCAGGATTCAATTCCCCAACCTTGGAGGTATGAGGGAACAGTCTGAGCTACTGAGCATGTTCACCATCTCTGAGGGACAATGTGGGCAAAATGCCTCAGAGCATGAACAAGCTTAGAATCAATGAGCCGATTTGCATATCTTTTCATGTAACATCATGTGCTGAATATAGACAAATCCTCAAAAGTCATATTAATTTACAATTTAGAAATACATCACATTTTATTAGCATTATGGATGTGACATCAAACTGGCTTTTATGGCAGGCTACAGATACAGTGCGAATTTTAAAGACAGTTGTGCAAAGCAGTGGACTGAACATAAAGTATAGATATGCAAATATTTGTTGTTCTTGGATAAAAATGATGATGAAAAAATTGGCATTGTGGATGTGACGTTTTGCATTATGTATGTGACGTGTCTAAACCAGTCCTCTACAGACTATAAAAACCACATGCTTGCATGGTTAATGTTTTTTATATGAAACAATTGAAATAGTAATCAGAAAAAACCAGCAATGAAACGAGACATATAGACATAAATGAACGTTTTAAAAAGAGTTCTGTTTCTGTGCACACAAGGGCATCCCGATTTTGCCAAGTTTGATGTGAACCTGGGTCAACAAGGGAGAGGATTGTGTTTCCCTTTTTTAACCAATCACTTTCTTCATCGTATGACATAACCACATTGGTGCATTTTTTCATCATTTTCAAATTCAAGGCTTATAGGCATTGAGCTGGGAGTGTTGTGTGGGTCAGCAAGCTAAGCCTCTCTGTGCCTGTGATTGGAAAATTGCCGGTTCAAGCCTTCTTCTTCTTCTTCTTCTTATTATTATTATTATTATTATTATTATTATTATTATTATTATCATCATGAAATAAATTGTTCCATCCAGCGTTTGCAGGTACGCACATTCCTGTGATTAGAGTCTATGACATGTCCCTTAACAAAAGGCATACACAAGAAAATGGGTACTTTACAAATCTGTGCACCTTGCCGCTTAACATAAAGCACAGGTCTCCAACAAATTTCCCCCACAAAGGAGGATGGTGATGTCATACAATGAAGACTGTGATTAGTTAGAGAAGATGTGAAACAGAAGCCCCTCCCTTGGTGACCCAGGGACATGTTGAACTGGGCAAAATCAAGACATGTATGCTCTCAACTGGTTAGGTCAGCCTTTCCATGGAAATGCCCATGTATATATCAAATTTCAGGCTCTGACTTACAGGTTGTTTGTATATCTGAGGCTGTGCGGCTCTTATCCAATTAGCAATGAGTCCAAACAGCAACAGACCTGTATTACAGCCCCTCTGGCTGAGGTGTAATGAGATCCGTCAGATGCCACAGAGCTGAATGTGGCCAGGAAGGGTGTCCACTAATCAAACAATGGGCAGTGGGCCTTGAGACAGCCGGCACTGGATGTAGCCACTCCCCAGAGCTCTGCTTCTCCTCAGGCGAGAGATGGCAAGCAGCAGGGATCAGCAGATCACTGGCCGGGAATGGAAAAAGAACGGAAGATATCTGCCAAACGCGATTTGGAAACCTTTTCGTTACAGTGCAGCACACGCGTGTGCGCATGCAACGCAACAGCCCCTGGCAGAGCCCCCGCCAGCTCTGTCGCCTCACCTCACCTCGTCTCGGCCCGTCTCTCCTTCAGAGACCTGACAGCCCAAAACAAACAGGGAAGAAAAAGACCTGAGCTGAATTCTAAGCTTCTCTGAAGTGTCTCCTGTACATGAGTTATAGTTCAGCAAACAGGACCTGTGATCTTGAAAAGCAAGAAAGTGTTTGTATTAGCATGATTTTGTCACCCTTTTAAATCCCCTTTAAACATCCCATTTGGATTTAGTTCATTTTCATGCAGATCACATCAATGACTAAAGATTCTAAGATTAAAATGGGATTGCATGCATTTTACTTAATCAAAGCAGCTGAACTATGATGATCTGGGGATGATCATCTGGGCTGTGTAGACGCTGCTAGGATTTGTGTGGAGCAGTAATACCAAAGAACATATCACATCCTCAGAGCCCTTTAGCTGGGCTTGCGTTGCTCTGTGACATCAGAACATCGTGGAATCAAAGACAGCCTCTCTGTGTGGTGGTTAGTGGGAGTCAGCTAGGGCTGGATGAGACGGCTAAATATATTTAGCCTGATCTTTTTTTTCATATCACTCAATTTCAATAATTAGCAAGATATAATTCCATCATTATTTACTTACTTCAGTTGCCCACTTTTGCTTAAAATTTCCTTAGAATTGCCCTTAAACAGATTCAGAGCATGAACATAAAGGTGACAAATTGAATAGACTGCTATTTTCAGAGATTTTCACATTATTGATATTTATCACTGTTGTGCCCTGCCCATCTGACCCTCCTGTTACCTCCCTAGTGTGGCCCTAATGAGCCACGCCTGTTAATCATTTGTCTTACCTCTCGTTCCTGCTTTCGTGTTACTCACTCCAGCTGCCTCTCATTTGCTCCCTTGTCAGTCTTGTACTTAAGTGCTTCCCAGTCTTGTGTTCATCAGCCCTGTCATTAATGTTATGCCCCTATGTTGCTTGTGCCCTGTCTTTATCTGTTTCTCCTGGTTTTGATCCCCCGAGATCATGCTCTTTTCTGGCTGGTGGTCCTTTCAGTTTAATAAACCCCTTTAATCTGCCCTGACATCTGCTCCCATGTCCTTAGCTCCACCTGTTGTGACAGTCACAACATTTTAAAATTTATGTTTTATATATATATATATACACACACACATATATATAACAGGTGGTTTTGAATTTTTCTGATTATGAAAAAATAATTTTCCTAATATTTATGGAGCATGTGATAGGTGTACTGATAACTTACACCAACAACAGACTGCCTTGGTGGAATTTGCATAAAAATACCCCATTACAACTGTTAATTATGCAAGAAAACAAGTGTTTACTCATAATATGGTGACTCAAAACTGGTGACAATATGAATGTTCATAATCACAAAACGATATTTCATCTATATATCTTCCAGACCTAGTGGCACCAATGACCTACATGTATAAGACCCTTGTTGCGGGTAAAACCTTTGAGAAGATAATCGCTAGCTGTACACATGAATAAAGCGTATTATATCCAGGGTAATTTGCATAAAACTGTTTGCTAAGAAACCTGATCCTCTTCTTTTCTCAGTGTGTCACCTGTTCTCTGCATAAAATTACCACCTTCAGATAATTAAAGCCTTTCATCAGTTTTATTTTTCATAATAAGCTTTTATTGCCAAGTCTTTATCTTTAAATTGAAATCTCGGAAGGTTTTAAAAGCATAGGGACACAAACATGCACCGCAGAGACACATTTAAGCCCACGCAGAGGAGATTCAGTCGAGGCACTCTGTACCCGTCAGAACGTAATTGGACGCGGCTGTTTTTCTTGCCAATATTGCTTGCCTCTTTGTTAATTTGATTATTATCAGGGTAATTCAGCAAGGCTGATGTGTCATGCGAGGTGACTCTTATGTGCGGAGAGCGCCACTCACATCTAGATTCAATCAGCACATCAAAGCAGGACCATCCCAGCAACTCAGCTCATGGATCACTTTAAATAAGTGTCTAAGCATACAAGGTGCCTAAGAGACAAGTACTAAAAATAGTGAAGCTATGTTTTCCTATATGATAAAATGTTTTTCCACAGTTACACAGCTCACATCCAACTCTACTTGACCTTCTCTCCAGAGGTTACCACCAGCTTGGTTCCCCGTGTGCCTTGTTGACATCACAGCCTGGATGAGCGATACCCATCTCCAGCTGAAGACTGGATTTGACGTCTGCACCCTAACAATTCGGCATGACATCACTGTCCATGAAGATCTGCTAGGAACCTTGGGGTAATCATAGATAAACAGCCATCCTTTGCAATAAACTTCCCTCATTTAAAAAAGGAGTACACTTCTAACATCGTCCTTTTTCGCTACAATGAGGATACACTCAGATTTACTGCATACTCAGACCTAATGTTCGAAAGCTAATGACCCAGGTAAAACAAAAAAAATCCTAAAAAGATATCTGTAAATCTTAAAAACAATAACTAAATCAGCGTCTTATGATCTGAAATAGCTAAATTCATGTCAAAGTTATCGATGGCTTTCCTGTCATCCCCAAAAGACCATTAGACAGCTGCAACTTGAATGCTACTGATATAGAATCTTCCAATCGCCACGAAAAAACAGCACATCACACCTAGTTTGCAATCACTGCACCGGCTCCCAGTCACTTTTAAGATTAAGATTAAGGTGCACTTTATTGGTCCCAGGGGGATATGATGGAATATAGTACTGTACATAGGAACTGTGTTTTCTCCTTGACAGCTGAATGCTTGTGATGCATTATCTGACCTACTTGGAGGTTGTTTTGGATAAAAGCGTGCTTGAAAAGTAAATGTAAATATGACTGTAAAAGTGAGATAATGTTGTTGAGGCAGGTAGTCAAAGTTGGACTTTATATCAGATGTTTATAGGTGGAGTGTATTATACCTGACCGATAGACATCCCAGTCAATATAATTAAAGGCCTCGAAATAAGACTGAGCCCGTGTGCCCATAGAAGAACAGCAAAGCAATATCTTGTAATTTCAATACAATTCAGTTATCACTGTAAATGCTACGGGTTCCACTTCACAGACCACAGCTTCCTTTCTCTACACTGTCAGAAAAAAGGGTACCAATTTGTACCTTTGCTGTCACTGAGGCTGTACCCTCAAGGGTAAATATACCTTTTAAGGTACAGAAATGGACTCTGAGGAACATTTTTTGTACCATTGCATTAATGTTATTTGTACCTTGGTGATGTTCCTCATAGTCCATTTATGTACCTTAAAAGTACATTTACCAGCAGCTATAGGGTACAATTGGCAGATCCTTGAGGGTACAGCCTCAATGACAAGCAAAGGTACAAATTGGTACCCTTTTTTCTGACAGTGTACCTGGCATAGAAGGTTATAATTTACAGACAGCATACGTGGAGTCTGAAAAAGCCACGCAACGTCATTTAGTTTAACGACTGTCCTTTTTCCCTCATAGCCTAGACAGCTTCATCAGGGCACCCGGAGGGTGACGGGCGTCCGTTCGCCCCCTGCCTGCCGCAGTCCGCCTCATTAGGCCTTATTAAACGAAACGGCGACTCGCTGGCAGCCGTCCTAGTTAGAAAACCAGGGGTATGAAGCAATAAAAATCTGAACTTTCCAGGACTGGAAAAAAAGTCCTTGCGACTTTAGCTAATCACAAAACGTTACAAAAAAAATCACATGCACGCTACTTAATACATTAGTTAACGAACTGACATTTTCGCTTGGAAACCTAAATATTGACATTTTTCATATGTTCATCGCAGACATCAACCCCTGCTATTAAAAGGCCACTTTAATAAAACTAGTCATGTCCTTCAGTTTTCGCTCTTCACGGCTTTATTGGAGCGATTAATTGGATGGTTGTAATATCACTATAATGCTCACACACACTGATGTCTTTAAGGGATGGGTTTGGGCACCTCCGGACTCAATTTAAGGGGTTTATATCAGGACTGCTTATATCAGATGATTGCTATGAGTTACCATAAATTGTCTGATTGAAGTTTGTGTATTCGTGGCATAAAGGCAAAGTTAAAAATGATTGTAAACCAAACCGCTGCAAGTTTCTCTGATAACCGAGGCAATGTCGGCGGCCGGCGCTCCAGCGCAGTCCAGTCTAGCAGCAGTGCCCGGAGCTTACGCGTCACGCTTCCTCTCTATGTACCAGTGACCAAAAATATAACTGTAACCACTTTCTTTTTAAAAATGAATTAAGTTTCTGTAATATATTAAAGAGTCTTGAAAGACTGTGCCCGTGGAAATCTACCCATCGGGGAAAAATGTTGGAGTTTCTTTAGAAAACACTTAAGTAGAAAATCACTCATACAGCTAATTTTCCCATCGCTTTCATGAATTATGAATAGGTGGAGGAAATGATTTTGCAGCTTAGAAGAGTCTGCGTTCTCTTAAGTATAAATTATTAACCTTTTGGAACAATGATTGACACTTTTGATCTCTTCCCAGTCCCCGAATCACACAGGCAGCACGTTCAAGGTATAAACAGCACCAGTATATCACAGGACACACACAGAATCATGACGAAGAAGAAAATCAAACTAAACCCTGGAGCTGCGATCTTTGTTAAAGCCTGGCTAGTAAAGGGTGCAGTACATTTAAAATAACCTGCCTGTTAAGCTTATCTGAAGTCATTGTGTATTACTCAATAAACTCAGTGTGTGTGTGTGTGTATATGTGTCTGTGTGTGTTATCTATCTACCTGCCAGAAGATAAAGGGATCAGGCACTCAAGTGTGAAGCTCACCCAGTGGCATAGTCCTGCAGCAGGGGTCAGTTGATTCACACCTCACACAAAAGACATATTATCACTCTGTGATAGAGTCGGAAGCACATGGCCAGTTACAAAAGGAACAGTCACACTTTCAGTTTTCTAGGAGGAAAAAGAAATCAACACATTTAAAGGGCCAGAAACCAAGTTACACCATACAGAGAACTGCAGTGCAATGTTTTTTACTAACACAACTCTTTAAGATAGAAGAGCCATTTGCAATTTTTAGCCCATATAAATTTATGCACTGGCCTGGCCCACTGCCAGTGTATTTTCTTAAAGTAGCATAAAAGAGAATTTTAATTTTTTTTTATGAAAGACGTATTCACTTGGTATCACCAAAGAA
>JAAGVU020000038.1:15550689-15570158 GCA_011763525.2 Mormyrus iriodes
GAACTCCTAACAATGAATATTCTTTTTCACACCATCTTTACCACAAGCCCAAAACGAACACTGACCCATCTGGGGGTGTGCACCCCATATACCCCTAGTGGGATCCTAAAGAACCCCAAGTGGATGTGAGGGTTAAGTTATTTATGTGAGCCGGTGGTGAAATTTAACAATTACAATGGAATGGCTGGGGTGCCCCTGAGGAGAGGTTGGGGAATTGAAGCATTGTGTATCTAGCTATCCAACAAGATATCAGTAACTTTTTGGAGAACAGAAGAAGTTCTTGTCATTCTTATGTTACTCTTAATTAGCCTATATTCTAGTGTTAAAATATCTCCGTTTTGTTCCAAACAAACATGCACTTACTACCCAGATAAATACATTTAAACATATCCTTTGAGTGCCTAAGACTTTTGCATGGTGCTGTAAGAATGCGTCACTCTTTTGAGCTTGAAGGTTGTAATTACTGCAAGTTAAATGTTGTCCTCCACAAGCAAGCATCGTTTGTCCAGTGGTTTGTAATGAAAACCTTCCTCAGACTCTGTCAGGCCCATCACCTTGACCAATGTCAGACCATTCCCGCCTGACACATGTTAAATCATTCACCTTGTCCAATCACTTCGGGTCAGTTACCTTGTCCGGTCACGTCGAGTCACTTGTCAGGTGGCTGGTGGTATGGGGTTTGTTATGGCTGGCTGTCTCATTCAGGTCACCTTTCCACTGCTCCTCCTATTTTCCCTCATACAACAAGAACAACAGTCACACCAGCCTTGTGGGGAGATTCAGCATATACCACCGTGACTTTTTTGTGTTTTAAACCCTTAGAGTTGGTATGACACCCCCACCCTCGCCATGTGACACGTGCAGACAGGTGGCCATGTGCTGTGCTGCGCTTTCGAAGGCCAGAATGTCATGACATTTCACTACACAGATGTCTACACATTAATTATTCATAAGCGATGGACACAAGAAAGTAAACAAAACTTGACCTTTCTTTGCTAAGCCTGGCATCTACTCTCCCTGTACTCTCCTAATGGACAGCCTTCTTTTTTTTAAATTTAATGGCAAATTATGACTGAATAAGTGTGGGAATTAGTATGTTGCCTAGATACCAAAAACAATTATCCTTGATTATAGCTCTCTTCACACTGAATTGGATTCAGGCATTAAGTGTTTGTAACACAACAGCAACTTGTTTGTGCACGCGCTTCTATAACACAAACACTGACCATTGACAATTTATTTATACAGAAATTAATCTTGTCTTTTGGAACGTTTCATCTCACACTATGATTCTGTTCACTAAAGTGACACAGCAACCAGGCCATTGATGTATATTTATGATACATTTATAAACGACGCACGCACAAGTGAATTATGGGTGACTGGGATTGCATTCAACTTTCATAATGAAGTGATTAAAATAACCTCCATCCTCCCTAACTACGACTGACTTATTCTTTCCACGTCAATCTGCGAGCTGTACCCAGACGTACCCTTGTGTCTCTTGCTGAACGATGGCAGTATGCCTTCAGAGGCCATAGATTGGAGAGGTAGCCTCCAGGGCTCCAGATGTTCTGACAACGGTCACCCCACGCCAAACCTCCAAGGCCTGTCAGCCTTGAGGCCAGGTCTGACAGGTGTGGCAGCCTGAGGGGGAGATCATACTCTCAACATCGCTGCAACGTCGCAAAAGTGTTTCGTAGGTGGCTGCCCAGGTTCACCCTGTCTGTGCAATAAGTTCAGATTGATTCACAAAGTAAGCATAGGAGAGAAAACTCAACAAGTGTTCATTCAAACTCCAAGCCCTCAATCTGCAAACTTCCATCACCACCTATCTTTTTGCCTTAGTGAATTAGTACTGGGCCTCTTTGGTGGTGGTGGGGTTGGGTGGGGGATCTAGGAGTGAAATTTTAAAGAGAAGCTTTATTTGCCACTTGCACAAGTATGCATACAGGTACAGTGGAACGCTTCTTTTTGCAAATCCCATCATGCTCTCCTTCGAGGCGTACACACATACAGTTGAGAGTGAGCCTTGGGGTCTGAGTGCAGGGTGAGGCCCCTTATCAGGCACCCCAGGAGCATTTCAGAAGGTTAAGGGTCTTGCTCAAAGGTCCAACAGAGATATGACTATCCTGTGGAGGACAAGGACTTGAGGTCCAACCCACCGAGCTACAGAAGGCCTCTACCAATGCTTTTAACAGAGTGCTGTGAGTGGGGATAACTTCACATCTAATAGCGAGGAAGCAGCAGAGTGAGACGTATTGCAGGTTGCCCATCCCTGAGCTAAATGCAGCCTACCTTTGATGTCACATCTGTGTCCTCCATCTATACCCATCATGGTGTGATGGAAGCAAGCACCCGTCCTCACGGCTCAGAGGCTTACCGCTCGTCTTAATTTGCCAAAGACTAGAATTCATTAGCAATTTTCTCCTGTGCTGCCACCCATCTTATTTTCATTACAAAGGGAAACACATCAAGTGTTTTGGGGTCTAAACGGGTCAGAGCACAACATTTACTTCCTAACAATTAATAAAACTATACTTTGTAATTAAATATATATTTCTTTCTTCTACAGCAAAATTTGGAAACTGAAGTTTGTCAACCTCAGTACCTCAAATCTTCAGTTTTTGGCCATTGTCATTAAGACAAAGGACTGATCTGGAATTGCATTGAGTGATTCTGGCCTCAGGAGAATGTCAAAGATGGATCTCCAAGCCTGGAACTTCAATGGCTCAATACCAGAGAATGGTACGTTCCTTAATATTGCCCCCACCTCTGTGTCCACGGCTGTGGACCCTTGGTCTGCCCAGCCCCAGAACGTCTATATCTATGTCTCTGTTTTCCTTGGTTTGCTGGTCTTCCTGCTCACGCTACTGATCGTCGCCCTCCACAGACTCAAAAACATTATCAGTGCCAGTCCCTCTTACCCAGATTGCACTAGCGAAGGTGGGAGCTCCTTCACCAACATGGAAATCTGCAGCATCTCCTCCCAGAGATCCACGGTGTCCTCTTTGTCCTGTTAAAGATGGCCGTTTCTACAGAGCAGCAAAGCTACCACCGTGAAAATACAACCAGATCCAAAACCGCCCAGCTACACACAAATACTCAAAAAGCACAAGCATTCTGAAGTTTATGTCATGAACGTTTTTCTAAAGGCTCAAAAAATACTCTGTTGTGATGTGGATGACAAGGAGGGAGCCTCGCATGGTTTACGGAGAATAATCTGAACTGGGTCATATAACTCTTGAGGGGGGTTATTAAATGTTAACAATGAAATGCTCTCTAATTGGTCAAGTTATGAACCAACTGGCAGATCTGGCTTTGGAGTAACTGGGGCCCTGGGCTAGATGGTCACACAAATAAGCCACTGGCACACGTGCATGGCAGATTCGAATTGGAAATTCTCTGTCAGAACCCAACAATGCCAACACGCTTTGCGGGCCATGCGGTACTAAAACCACCAGAAAGAAAGCATCGGATTATCTCAGAAGCACGTTTGCAGCACTGGAAGATAAAAAAAAAAATGATGCGGGGGGGATTCTGGGAATGACAACTTGAACATCACACATCTGCGCTCTTGGCCAGTGCAGAAGGTAAAAAAAAACATCAAAGAGATTATTAGAGAGAGTAACACATGGATAAATTCATCTAGAATGTGATGACAGCTCAGAGCGCTTATTTTAATGTTTTATGTATGTATGTGCTGTGCTAATCGGTTTACCTGGGTTTTAAAAAATATGTACATAGTCTGCAAATGCAATAAAGACACTCATGGAATTTGTAAAATAAAGTAATGAAGCTCAATGATTAGTTGATAAAATATTATAGGGAGATGTAATCGAGGTATCACTGTTGTATATGTTTTATAGGTAGTTCATTAGCTAGTTGGGAATAGACTCAGTTCTCAAACTGCTAGATACTTCAACAGTATTTGGTTTCTTCATAGGTGCAATTCAGACAGACAGACACAACCCCATGATAGACAGTCCCAGGTTTGCCACAGTCATTGATTACACTAACCAAGATGGCTCCCTTTGTCTGATTTGGAAAGTAGGTAAGTTGAGGGTAGGGTGACCACTGGCATGACTCTAAAACGGAAGACAGATTTGGCCAAAAGAGGACATAGGGTCAAAACAGAGGACAAGTGTCCAAAAAGGAGGACTAAGGGTCAACAAGGACAACCATGAGGAGTTTTGAGCGGGGGGGGGGGGGGCAGGTGTTATGCACATATGCACATACCAAAAAAGCTGATAACTGTATGTCTATTGCGATATTATCTATTATCTCATTATCTTGTTATCTTGAGACACCAGCATGAAAGAATACTTGCGACTTCTGTAGCATGTGTGTGCAGGTGTTTCGTGTTTCTTGTGTGACCAGGGGTGGGGGAGAGTGGCGTTGCTCATGGGGAGATGGGTAGGGGGTAGGGAAAAAGGAGGACAATGGAGCTGAAAGGAGGACACCCAACAGCAGACCGGACAGAGGGCTGGAAAACCGGACTGTCTGGATGAAATTCGAACGTGATCACCCTACTTGAGGGTCACCTCAACCTTTTCTTGTTAGTAACTTTTTAAAAGACTTTCTATTTCTGGTCAAATTTTCAAACCTTTTTCTCTTTATAGAGGTGAGCTGCACTGTGAGGCGAGAAACAAGCTTAGCATTTTGGGAAAAGTCTGACGATAATTTAAAGAGAGCGATTCCCCTCTATTACTAAAGTTGCTAAACTGATTCACATCAAATCTTACTTTCTCGTGGAAGATCAGCTGAACTGACAGTAAATCCCATATTACTGAATCCCTAAGAATATCGGTATGTATGAGTTCACAGTTCTGTGTATTTGTGGAATTATCACAGCATTATTTCAGATACAAAACTATTTTAAAGATATTATTACACATAAAGATGTCAGGATGAGGTAATAAGATCAAATGGTATTCAGATCTGAAACTGACTGGTTTTTCAGTATTATTCATATTGTTCATTTATCCACTTAGATTTATGGCTGTTAGTAGGGGCTAATAACGGGGAAATGAAAAAAAAAATCCATGATGTCAGACTGTCATTCCAGAGTAGGTGATTTTAGGACATTAGGCTCAGACCCAATGTCAACAACAAGCATTCTCAGACATAAAGATGGATCCTTGAAAATGTATAGCATTTTCTACTGCCTTGGTATCAAAGACACTGCCTTCAGTAAAAGATTTATGTACAACGTACTAAGCCTGGTTTATCTGGAAAAACAGTTGCATGAGACTTGATCTTGCCTGTGTTTGCTACTACTGCACCCGTCTAAGCAGAACGTGCCTAGGTTTACTTATGTTAATTCCTAATCAAGAACCATTCCTGCACACAATCTGCCTCATTGACAATTAATAAATAAAGATTATCAGTAGCCTTTACATGCATAAACTGTCAGACAATATAGAAGTTATTTATAGCATAATATATTTCCCAGTCCCCGAAATGGACCTTGAAAATCACATTAGCATTGCATTTTGCACTACGAATTCAAATTAATGAAATGCGTTCAATGTGAGTCAGTTCACGTAGATATCTACGTTTGAGATCTTCTCCCAGCTTTCCAATTTGTTTTGCAAATATGTTTAACTAGATGAAACCTGTGTCTTTTGCCTGTACGTGTTTCTGTGAATAAATACATAACCACCATCTGCTGGAGCATTTCAACAGAAAGGTCTGCACCTCTAGCTTTGGTAGAGATACTTATGCTTGCATCCTCTTTAATGATGCATAATCTTGTGATATTTGTTCTGTTTTAATTTTACTCGGAGCATCCATTTGTGTTATACACCATTTACTTTGAGATTTTGAGATGCAGTACAACACTGAAATGTAAGACCACTTCACTTGACCATTGGTCTTCGGGTCTGATTCTGAGTCTGCGGGAAGGAGAGACATCTGGCCTGGTGTTTTATATCTCTGCTAACTGCCATGTGGGAACTAGCATCTGTGACTGCCAGGGAAAGTTCAGCAGCATCGTGGCCTGCCTGGGAGCCTCACCTTCTACCAGCCCTGACTGCCTCATGGACATCAACACTGTGTTGCAACGGTGCGAGAAGAAGGAACGCGGGAGCAGGAATCAGGGCTAAAACATGACATTTATTCAGAGCTAAAGGCAGGAACAGAAAGGGATCACAGGGGACCACTAAACTGAGACTAAGAACAAAAATATCAGGCATCACAATATCAGGACTGGGGAACATAGAACTGGGAAGCGCCCTTATACAGAGGCTAACAAGGGGGCAGAACGAGAGGCAGCTGGAGTGCATTACACAAGGGCAGGAACAGGAGGTAAGCATAATGCAGAACAGGCATGGCTTGTTAGAGCCACACTAGGGAGAAACAGGAGGGGCGGATAGGCAGGGCAAGACACACTGGATCTTAATCCACCTAACTGACAGACTTTCATTCTGTTTTTTAAATTGACAAGCTCAATAGAATGAACTCCATTTACAGAATATTATTAACAGCCAGTCAATGGGATGACACAGTAGCTTAATATATAGTTTAATACATGCCTCAATATTTACATTTTTGTAGGAAAACCAGCAAAAAAAAATTCACCCAGGATCAATAATAAGTCTTATCTTATACAACACAAAACTGCCACGTGCAGGGGGCGGGCAAGTTGGGGGTGCAGTTGACAGCTTGTACCATGAGCACCTGCCCCTCAAATTGTCTCTGCACTGTCCTGACACAGAACTCTCTTCTTAATCTACATAAAGCTTTTGAAATGTAAACCTTACAACTGCTCCATTGTCATTGCCTCTTTGTTAAAAGTTCCTATTGCCTGAACAAGAAACGTATCATCAATTATATTTAATAAGTATATCAATGATGAGTGATTACAGGCCGTGTCAGTTACCAGCTGTGGTCCTCCTGCACAATGTAATGCAGCGTTTAACAATGTTAAAGCGAAATGTTTTAAATGTATACAATCCCCGTGGGCAGTAATGAATTCATTTGTTTTTTTCCTTCCTCAGTTACGTAAATGAATCCCATTGAGAACAAATAGTTAATCGAATTGCATAAGATCTCGTTCACTGTTCCCCAGGGGAGGTAACAATATACGAATGAGGTAGGTATTGTCATCCATTTTCAAAATTCTTGTAGATGTATACAATAACTTACACAGGAAACTTACACAGGAAACCCAGGGCATCAAAATTGAACTTTAATGGTCACTTTGCAGTTAGATCTTTTAACATGTTCACAAGGCAGGGAGCTAGCAAGCAACAACTCTTCTTACACCATCACCATGTGATCATACAGACAATTGCTCCTCACAAACGAAAGACTCTTGTCCCCCTACTGCCCATAGTACTTTACCATAGCGGACTGAACTAGGGATGTACGGATCGATACAGAAATAGTGATTTGATTTGAATGTTTTCATATTTAGAATAGTTTCTAACATCAAATCATTTAAATGTTTATATGGTAACACTTTACTTGAGGGGGCACAAATAATGTAGTATTATGCTATTACTTATGTATTAATTAACCACAAACTAAATCTTAGTTACATACTGAACTCATGTTCGTTCATCATTAATGAATTGTCACACTTTCATCTCAAGCAAGTATTATATTCGTTACTATATCTGTTAATTCTGTAAACCTTTGTCAACTATTGAAGGATCCACTAAGAGAAGTAAGGATAAGTAAGGACAAATAATGAATAACAGGTAACATACTGACCTCACGTTTTTTCAATGCTAATGAATTGTGATGCAGCATTTATCTCAAGCAATTATTATATGTTACTATATCTGTTAATTTGTCAATTTTTATTAACCTATTGAACGAACCACTTTAGGAACTATTAAAGAACTACTGAAGGAACAGGTAATAAATAATGTGACAAACTGATCTCATGTTTGTTCATCATTAATGAATCATGATGCGTCTTTGATCTCAAGTAGCAACTATGTTTGTTCATGATTTGTACTACAGTAGTAACTGATTTACTACTAAGTATTTGTGTCCCCTCAAATCAAGTGTTGCTGTTTATATTACTACAGGGAGCAGGACATGGACTACTGCCAGACACAGCCGTCCATAAAGGGGGGGGGAAGGGGAGGAGTTTCAGGAGCTCAAATGATACAGCGACTAGGGCAGGAGTCGGTAACCCAAATAACGTGAAGAGCTGATTTTTTCCCATTTTAATACAATCACACCACTATAGGAGCCACAACATGTTTTGTTCAATATTCATTTTTTTTCTTTTGCATAATGTACACATCAGTTTATAAATCTAAACTGTTCCAGCTGTTTTTGTCTCTGCCAGGGGTTTTAATATACCTGAAATAGGGAGAGGCAACAATCGATCCACCAGCACACCTGCCCACTAATTTTATCATCAGTCCCTCCAGTTAGTGGCTACCGGCACAGAAGGAAACTGGGGTTCCACTTGGCCTGGACCCACATCTGGTTAGGTGGACGCTAACATGGTTCCTCTTGTCACCTTCCGTGACGGTAAAAAGACAAGAAAGGTCACCATGTAGAAATGGTTCTATACAGAACGATGTGGTTACACATACTCAAGAGCTAACATGCTTTTAAATTGCAAACACAGGAATTACAGCAATCAAGCTCTGTTTTGTTGGGTTTAAATGTGGACTATTTATTTTTTATTAACCATTAGATTCAAAGCATTTATTGTCATATTACAGTAGAAAATATTATTACAGTAGAAAAGTGCATTTCTCTGTTCAATGAAATTCTTTCTTTGCTGTCCACACAAAATGCCGAGGTACAATATAATAGAAAAAATAGTAAATAAATACTTTGAAGTGTAATGTGCAAAAGAGCTTAATGTGCAAAAATTACAGTATGAGGTAGGTGATGATGTCCATTAATCATACTCCTGACGGCTGTTAAGGAGTCTGATGGCAGTGGGGAAGAAGGAGTTGTTGAGTCGGGAGGTTCTAGATTTCACACTTCTGTACCTCCGTCCTGAGGGCAGAAGTGTGAACAGTCTGTGTTGGGGGTGTGTGGGGTCTTTGGGGATGGAGGCAACTCTCCTCTGGAGTCTGCAGTGGTAGATGTGGTAGATTAAACAAGCGACAAGGAACAATATAGATCTGCCGTTGGATTTCTTGCGTGAGCGTGGGAATCTGAAAGCGTGAGTGTCACGCCAGATGCGTGAGAGCGAAAGTGCCATGGGTGAGATACCGACGTACCCCTATACCTAGGCTATTAGCACTTGCCAGCGGTGACCTTCTGCAATACCACAGCGTGCCACTAGAGGACAGCATCCGAAAATCCGCGGCGGCAGGGCGAGATGCGCGAGCCTCTTGGCTCAGCGTCACTACTGAGGCTTTGTTTCCGCTGCGCTTTTGAAGTGATGACAGTCTCCTTCTCCGCTTATTCTGTTTTCTTTTTTGTAACAGTTTATGCGGTCTCTGGATACAGGCACCGCGAAATGCCCTGAAGTAAAATTAAGCATCGGTGTGAATTGTTACATCGTTGGGAAAGGAGGCTATGAGCTAGCGAGTGACCAGTTTAGCCAGCTGGTTAGCCATTTTCGTTTGTTGACATATTAGGCAGAACTTCCACTGTTTGTGTCTCGATTCTGGTTGGAGGGATCTGAAAATAACGGCCAAAACTGCGAGAAATGAACGAAGACGACGGCTGCACAACACCGGTTAACAAGGAACCTAATATTTCACTGCTGTTCACCAAGGACGGGCAGACTTACTTCGTGGACAACAGCGGGGGTCTGGAGAGCAGGAATGCGGCCACGCCGCAGGAGCAGGACGGCGGCATGCTGTCCTTCGATGTGGACGATCCGGGCGAGGAGAGCGACGTCCTGGACACTTCGGACCCCAGGGACAGCGCTGCCAGCCCCGAGGAGCTCATCGACGAGGAAAGCTTCGGTGACAGCGAGAATGTGACCAAGACGTGCACGTACGAGGGGTGCGCGGAGACCACGACGCAGGTGGCCAAGCAGAGGAAGCCGTGGATGTGCAAGAAACACCGCAATAAGATGTACAAGGACAAGTACAAGAAGAAGAAGAGCGACCAGGCCATGTCCAGCGGGAAGTTAGACGTAAGTGTGTGTGTGTGTGTGTATATATATATATATATGTATGTATGTATGTATGTATGTATGTATGTATAAATACATGTTTGTGTGTATAAATACATGTTTGTGTGTATAAATATGTATGTATGTGTGTATATATAATCAGTATACACTCAGTGACTACTGTATTAGGTACACCTAGCTAGTATCAGTAGGACCCACCTTTGTCTCCAGATCCGCTTTAAGGTAGACAAGTTGTGTGTTCAGAGAGGCTATTTTGTGCACCATGCTGCAGTGAGCTCTTATTTTGCATTTCCTCTTAGCTTTAACTTTCTTCAAAGGCATCTGGAGACTTTTTACCAATTTTACAATACTTCCTACAGTAATGAATATCGTCATTCTTCTGTGTTACACGTTTAGATGTTCAGCTTTTTTTTAAACTGCAATGTTATCATAAAATACTCAAAATGAAAATCCATGGGCTATCTGTGTTGAACAGGAGGGCGCAGAAGAGAGACCTGTCTCTGTTACCAAGCAACGGCTTGGGGACCGGCTGGGGGACCGACCGGCGAGGCCATCCCTCATTGAACAAGTTCTCAACCAGAAGAGACTGGTACGTTTCTGCATTACATATATTAGGTATAAAACTGCATGTTAGACTTAAGTTTTATGGAGTTCACATTTTTCCCTGGTCAACTGAATACTGCTTGTGTTCGTAAGTCTGGTAAGTCTGTTTTCGTTTGGCTGACAGTCGCTGCTGAGAAGCCCAGAGGTTGTCAGTTTCCTGCAGCAGCAACAGCGACGGCTTCTGACAAGTCAGAGAAGTGGAGCCGTGCAGGAGTACCAAGGCTGCTGACAGGAGGAGGGGCCGGGCCAGAGAGATGACCAACCAGGAAGTCCAGGCCTGGAGAGGCCCAATCCAGGTTGTCATACTAATAGGAAAAAAAAAATGGGATGATATGACCTGTCAAGCAGATTATTTCTTTCTGGAAGTGGATTCATCCAGTAATTAAGGCAACTTTCTGTTTAACATTCAACCCGGCTGCCTCTAACAGGATTATCCCAGTCCCGTTTACAGGAGTCCTGGTGTTGAGCATTACCTACAGGTTATTTGACATTCAAGATGAATGAATTCAGTACTGGGGGATTGAAAACCGATTGTGTTAAAACACACACTGTCAAACTGGATCTAATAATCACTGCTTGAATCCACTTCCCTATAAAGAGGATATTCTAGGTGATATGTGAGGAAACCTCGCTATAGACTTTCCAGGTTGTGTTTTAGAAAGCCCCCGTGTGGTTGCTTTCTCTTTTGTGAGATACAGGAGTTACGCATTTTCACTGTCACATGACGGCCTTGTGAATCGGCCACACCCATGGTTCTTGACCCCTGGACCTTGTTGGTCTCCATTATGTGTGTTTCAGCCCTCTTTGAACTTCCTACCTCTCCACGGACTGAAAAGGCTGAATTGGTTCAGTCAGCTTCTTAGTACTCACGTGGCCTAAACAAATACATGCAGAGAACCACAGAACTAGTGATGGATGGGAAATGAGGCTTCAAAACATGGGATGGGATTCCTTTGCCAGGTCAGATTTGATTGATCTATCCCTCCCCCCAGTTGATATCTGTTGAGACAAATAAGTGATGGACAGCAGTTAAACTTTGCTGGGCATTCAGAGCCCCAGTACTTCCTTCACTATGTTAGTCTAACACTCAGAAGTAACAGCTAAAGGCTAGAGGGCTAGCAGGTATAAGGTGGCTGTATTCACTACAGTCCTGCTTTGCATCTTAAAAATCAGGTTGGGAAATTCGTAATGAAATGAAATGCTGAGTTTGAGAAAAGTGCACCCTGCTGTTTGGGAGGACTGGAATCATGATTCACTGGTGTATACTATCACTGTGAAATGAACTATGTTTTTTTTATATATATATATATACATTTTTATTTATAGTATCATAGTTACACTTGCTGTCCAGAGGATTGTGTAAGTGGCAAGTATTGATTCCCACCTCCCCAAAGATCAGCTGGTGGTATCAAACATGCAGCTGATAATTGCATGCTCCCAGCAGCTGCACCTTCAAGACATAATGAATTTGTTTTAAGACTATCATTGTGTTTTGGCCCTTGTTGTGATCATATATATATTTTTTTGCATTATATGTACTTTGACGAACTATCATTGTATATTGAAACTCAGATGGAGTCATTGTGTCATACTGCTTGTTCTGGAGAATTTATCAGTGTATAAGTCTTCATATTATCAGTGGCAGAAACAAGGCCTTGAATCCCACTTGTTGGTGGAATTAGTGGAATCAGTCACCAACTGGTTTAACCCTCTTCCACTGGTTACTTTTTTGGATTCCAGTTGGACTGGTTGGTGTCTGATAGTGTGCACTAATCCTACCCGTCGTGGGCTCTGAAGATTCATCATCTCTCATCACTTACGCTCAGAGAGATATGAAACTAAGATTATATGGTCACCAATGGAGAACCATGACGACATGCCAATGGCAGTCATCCTTCATATGGACTTTTTGATATAACTCATGGATTTTCGACAACCTATTTCAATAAATAGTGAGCTGTGTGCTGCGTTTACTTGCATGTCTGTTCAGCCTGAAGTGCCCTTCTCAGCTGATCTGGCATGGGTCATTTGGCAACTCCCAACTGTTATATCGTCATTCTTCTGTGTTACACGTTTAGATGTTCAGCTGCTGAATAAACCCAGAGACTACAAGCATTCACCAGAAGCTGAGTCACTGTGCCCTGCTCGGCAGTCCTGTGTTTCGTATGCATGAAGAGAGTCAGGATCGAACTGAAATGTCTTAGACGACGGTTTGCTTTAAAATGCTTTAGTGTAGGACAGTGCACAAGTAGCTACAGCAAACAAAACAAACAGTGTTGGCAAACCTTTAGTTTATACTGTTCTTGAATGATGTGAGGGACAGGCCTTGCTGTAGAAGTGTGACTGAGTCCTGCAATGTTGCTCAGGGGGTGAGAAATTCTTCAGTTCAGTGATTTATTTATTTTAGGTTTTCTTGTCAGTAACACCTCAAAACTCAGGTGAAACTGCCGATTGTCCATGAATGGACCTGTCCATGGAGAAGTGGGATGGCATGGAAACTGGCATGATCCAATGGGCCAAAAAATTCTGAAATTGCTTATGTTCCTCCACGGTCCATTACAAGGCTGCTAGTTTCTCCAGTTCTTCAGTGCCAGCTTACAGGACCAGCACCCATAATGTCTGGAATTGGTGCCCATATAATTAAATAGACTGATCGAGGCACACTGTCCCTGAGACGAAACTCTTTGAAGGACAGTGGTTTGTGAATGCGGTGACACGCTACATGGACATCTTTACTATTGCGGTTCTATGTTAAGAGGGGAGGTGGTCTTGGGACCCTGTCTACAATTTGCAGTGAAGCTGGAAATTTTACACACTTTTGCACACACTGGAAAAACGATCAATTTTACAACATATCTGGGAGTAAAGGACTAAAAAGCTACATAAAGGTTTATAAAAAAGAAAAAAAAACAACCAAACCAAGCATGCCACTTTACGTAAAGTATTCCAGAAAAACTGGCTAATATGCTTAGGCTAAATGTTGCATGCGCTAACTGCGGATGAAATTAAATGACCAAGAATTTGTCCTTATTCAATTCAATTCAGTTCAGTTCTGGGGGCCCTAAAATCTGCTGTGTACTATGCGCCGCCATCTTAAGAAAAGGATGTTATTAATCGCCTAGGTGGTGATGCTGACCTTCCTGATGTCGGCTGTTCAGGGTTATCCATGAAATCTGTGCAGTAAACCTTCCTGACAAAGCACTAAGTTTCTGACACGATTGAGCAGATCCACAAGGGCTATACAAGTGTTTCTCCTATGAGTTACTGTGACTTTTTTCCTTGAAAGATGTGAAACCACAGCGCATGAGAATCCATGGTGTGTTTTTTTGCTTTTTTTTTTTTTCCTTCTTCCAGTCACCTCTGACCCCCACATTGCTCACAAATTCACTGTTAGGATACAGAGGAGATGGGATTGTGTGGGGAGCCCATTTGAGTAAGCACTTTGTCCAGCCATTGGAGAGGGCCATGCAGGTGGATCTCCACCCAGCAGGGGGTGCTAGTGACGTCCTGCCGGTGGTACTCAGCTCCCCAACCCTGTGAAGTGTTTGTTGAATGGGGTGGGGGGGAAGAGGAAAAAAAATAAGGACACCTCAGTCAATTGTCCGCATTGCAAGACCTCAGCACTAAACACGTTCAGCCCCAGGTAGGACGTTAAACCACTGAATGTCACCCTAAATCCCTGCACTCTGCAGCAGGAGTGATAGCGTCTGCAAAGCCGGTCCATGCACATGCACCCGGGCAAAAAGTGGACCTGTGGACAGGACCCAGTGGTCCTCTTCGAGGGCTCGATGACGCGCACGGTAACCGGAGACTCATTAAATCTCCACCATGTGCCTTGGCTCGCACTTCAGTTTGTGTGTGCACCCCAGGATCAAAATACGACCAGATTCTGTTACCACAGCAACACACAGTAGAAATTCTATTTGGGCCCTCAGTCGGATATGATGTCGTGGCCCGGAACGCGACTCGTCCAGTTCATTGGTCCACTGAGCTAGGTGGGAATGTGTCTGTTATCTGATAGTGCCAGGATCTCCTGAACTCTGATCAGGAAGCTTGAGAGGTTAAACCTTACAGGGATACGTGCCAAGCTGCAGACTACACCTTCACCACTCCATTACGGTTATGCAAACATTTAAAGCATTGATTATTTTTTTAGAAGCTTACATATAAAAAGGGACTTGAGGAGCATTTACAAGTGAACCGGCTACACCTTCACTGAGGTAAGCCAGGTTAAATATGTTGGGCGAGTTGACAGTCCCCCACACCTTCAACACTACCCTGTGATTATGAGGCTGCCGCCCACCAGCGGTCTCTCACCTTGACAAAGCTCATGCGGATGGTGCACATCTTGGTGAGCTCGTAGACCACCTCAAAGCCGTGGTTGACCGATTGTGACAGCAGCTGCGCGAACAGCTGGTTGTTGAAGATCTTGAGGCTGCAGCCGCTGGGGATCTTGCAGACGGTGGTGGCATGGAAGCCATGCTGGTAATTGCAATTGCGGCTCTGCACGAAGATGCTGCTGTCACTTAGGCACTCAGCGTAGACCTCGCCGCCGACATAGTACAGGTGCACACCTGGGCGGGGGGAGGGGCTTAGGGTGACGCAAAACTGCCAAAAATTTGCATTACAAAATCTGGAATTGCAATAACAGTAACACTATTTGTTACTATAGCTGTTAATTCTGTAAAAGTTTCTGAACTACTGAAGGAACAAGTCATGAATAACACGAGTTTGTTCATCATTAATGAATCATGATGCATCCTTTATCTTAAGTAGCACCTATATTTATTTATAAATTTGTACTTCAGTAGTAACTGAGTTATTACTAAGCATTTGTGCCCTATCAGGTAAAATGTCTCCATTATAATAAAATGGATAGAAAAATATTTATCTATGCATTTCTTTTCTACGTTTATCAACACCTGCCTAGTTTAAAAAAAAACCTGCTGTAATTTAGACAGCGAGGCAGACCACTGGAACCACACAGATTAAGAACTGAGAAATGCATCGCTCGGAGGAGATAGCGAATTCTCACCCCAAATGCTGTCGGGAAATGACAGCGAGTGGCACAGCACCAAAAGCCGTAACTGTTAGCCTTGCTTTGCCTAATCTTCATCCGACATGCAACACTTAAAGGTCAATTACAAAGTCACTCAATGATAGATTCACCACAGATGCAAGTTCAGCAGAAACAGTCCCTGAGGAAGTAAGATTGATGCTAATTATTAAATGGCATTAAAGTCAGCCTCAGGCTGTTAGGGGGCAATATAAACACATCCAGCTGGATGCTTTCAAGACAGCAGGGATAGATTTATTTTCACAACCACAAGACCCAATAAACACTGGCCACTTTATCCAAAGGAGAGGGAGAAAGCTGGAACGTGTTCAATCGTCTTATATTTACAAATAAAGCAGATGATTTAAAAAAATCATTCGCTTAAATTGGGACTAGGACTGGACGATATGACCTAAAATCATATTTCAAAATTTACATCAATAACAGCAATAACTTCTTAACCCTGCAAAATCTAGAATATCGTCACTGATCCCTGAAAATGCATAGTCAGTATTACAGTACGCATAAGATTATACTTCAAAATGGGACTGAATTATTTAAATCATGCTTAACTGGTAAGTTAAGGGACTGCTCACACCATTTCATACACTAGTGTCCAAAATTGTGGAAACACTTTGAACAGAAAACTAGTACAAACATTTATTGAACATTTTAAGAAAACCAGAATTTTAAATATTAGTTTTGTTTACATAAAAGTGCAATCGAAATAGTAATGCAATTAACTTATTTACAAAAACATGGTTGTGCGTTGCATAATGGGGCATAGAGATTGGGCAATACTGTGTGTATGATCGATGTAATGAGACATGTAAGCGAAGTATGAACGGTTAATTACTACAGCATAATATACAGAATTCTGAGGTTGGGGTTATAGAGACTTTCAGAGTTGGAAGTCTGACTTCAGGGACTGTTCCAGTTGAAATTTCTGACTAGGAATTCGGAAATTCCGACTTCCCAGTTCAAATGGAACGCACCACAATTACCAAGCATAGCGACATTGGCAAAAATGAGGTTGTAGGTGCTGTTTAAGGCTGGTATCGGTAAATTCTCGCTACATTGCCCAGCCTGATTTGGAACTTTGGTGAACTGTGCTCAGGCAGGCAACCTGCCTGGCATGCTGAGTGCCCCAAGTCTTGGTTCAGTTAATGTGCCCAAATAAGCAGACAGACCGCAAACTTAGTAGTCTGCCTTGCATACCTATGTGACTCACGATGTCATGATGCCCCCCACCCCTTCTTCCCCACAAGGAATTCACTCCATAGCAACCCTGTTCCATCATTTAAAAAAAAAAAAAAAAAATCAACATTCAGACATTGCGACTATTTTCCCCTCAGTCACATGGCAGCCATTATCATTCTCTCCACCCAATCACCTCTTTTCTCACCTCCTCCACATGCTCCAGAAACGACTGAGACAAGTGAGTACGCCCCCCTGTTGAGAGGGTTAGTGTGAGGCAGCGTGGGACCCACCTTTGCCAATGTGCCTGCGTGTGTGCTCGATGGTCGAGTTGCGGTTGACGTTTGAAAGCAGACCGAGGCAGAAGCGACTCTTGTTGTTGGAGGGGTCGGTGAAACCGTCCACGAGGATGCTCCGTGAAGAGGCGTGGAAAGTCTCACCCACACGGTTGTTGAGTTCGTAGTACGCCACAGAGCACCAGTACTCTGGCTCCTCATAGCACACTGGCCGCAGGTCTGCAAGCCCACAGGTCAAAGGTCACACATCTGCCCTTAATGTAATACAAATACCTTTTTCAAAGGGTTTTTCCAGTGAAGCACTGCTTGATTTTCTAAGTCTTAAAACCACAAATATTTATCATCACAATACCAGAAACAGTACTGTAATACTCACATGATTACATAGAAATATAATTGTTGAAATATGTGTCCCCCATCTGTCAAATGTTTATCCCAGTCACGGAGTCACGGACATGTTAAAATTTCAGGTAACTTTTTTGAAAGTATTGAAAATATTATTGCAACTTGATTATGTCATGTAGTACAATACATTTTTATCTAAGCTTTTTATATTTACACAGTGACATCCATTAGAATTAGCTGCTATTGTTGGGGGTTGGGTGCCTGTTCATTTGCACACACTAAGGAAACACAGCAGGACCACGTTACCCATAGTACCATTCTCCCTGTGATTTTCGGCAGATTCTAAACAGGAGGCATGTGACGTCTCACCTCTGTGGGGTGCAGAGAAGACCAGTTTGTTGGATGAATCACCTGGCTTCACGTCCTCGGGCGTATCTGTCATGCTGTAGGGCGGCGGTGGGGTTTCAGCTGTGGGGGAAGGGGGGGTCATGGTGGTAATGACAATGGATATATGACAGTGGTGCTTCTCATATGACAGAAGTATGACCTCACATCCCAGCGATGCCTAAATAGCACCTGCCCCCATAAGCAGGCTCTGTA
The DNA here is from genome assembly GCA_011763525.2 of Mormyrus iriodes. Lineage (NCBI taxonomy): Eukaryota > Metazoa > Chordata > Actinopteri > Osteoglossiformes > Mormyridae > Mormyrus > Mormyrus iriodes. Next base: position 15,568,859 of record JAAGVU020000038.1, read on the forward strand.
GATTAAAAGTGAATCTTTTTGCTGGTTTATGGCTGAGCCTGGCATACCTGTCACCTGATAAGGGCTCCCTGGCTCGGCGGCGCTCCCCGGTGAATTGGGGTAGCTGATCGTGCTGGGAGACTGCGTGAGGGAGCCGGCCGGGGAAGAGGAGTAGGCGGCACAGGGGTGCGACGGGAAGGAGTCCGGGTAGGTGGCGTTCTGTGGCATGAGCGGCTCGCTGTGCAGGGAGGCGCTGCGGAACTTGGCCAGCAGGCTGTGCTGGGGGTTGAACTCGCTGTGTCGTGGTACCAACACCGGGGGCAGCACTGAAGACCGGGGAGACAGAGAAAAAAAAGTGACACGAAGTGCTAATGTGGAGGCCGCTAATATGAGTGTCTGAGGCAATGCTACTATAGCTTTAAGAGATAAATTGACTCTAGGTGTTTAAGTCACCTTGGATTAAAAAAATTTTAAAAAAGACTTTAATTTATCAGATTCTTTTCTCTTTTGTATTTGAGAAAGCAGCATCAGACAGTGCCTGGAGCAACTAGGGGTTAACGGCCTTGCTCATGGGATGTGAAATCTTTCAGCCAACCCTGGGATTTAAACCAGAAACCTTCTGATCACAACCACAGTATCCTAACCCACTGAGCCACACTCCACCCCTACCTAGTACTTATTGGGAAAAATCAATGAGATAACCATCGAAATGGAGGCTACCTGGCGTCTCCACACGCCGGTAATGGTAGGGGTTAATGCAGATTTCCTTCTGCTTGGAGCCGAAGGGAAACTCGCAGCAGTCAAGGGCCTTGAGCTCATGGTGGGACTGCAGGTCGGGCCAGCGCCACACACGGCAGTAGATGACATGTGGCAGGCCCTTGCGGTGCGACACCTGCAGCCGGCCGTCCAGCGAGCGCGGGATAGTGACGCACTTGCTGGGCTGTCCTGGGCAGCTGAGGGCCCGTTCCAGCTCCTCCATGGCCCCTTTTTTCTTCTTCAGCTTCTTCACCAGGGAGTCCACGGCCTTCTCGGCCCACTTCTCCTCCTCGTCGCCCTGCTTCCAGCCCAACAGCCGCTTGACTGCCGGGCTGGTGAAGGAGAAGAGGGAGGTGATGGAGGTGGTGGAGTGCATCGGGATGGTCCCGGAGGACAGGGGGCCAACCAAGGGAAGGGCTGGCTGGTGGCAAGCGCAGGGGGACGGGTGCGTGTGTGGCTACTGAGAGGAGCAGGGCACTTCCCTGGAAACCTGGAGAGCCGCTGACAGAAACTGAAGCTGCAGAATTCCTTGCAATATCTGGCACAGGGTGAGACAGCGGGGGTG
>JAAGVU020000038.1:15570258-15585924 GCA_011763525.2 Mormyrus iriodes
TTAACAAGCGAAATGTCCCCCCCCCCCCCAAAAAGGAACTGCATCATCTGTCCAGACAAAAAGTTTGTGCTGAGTCTTAGATTTAATTAATAGTCTAATGAGCAAGACATGCACACAGTGTAATCACGGGTCTAACACCTTACTCACAGCCGTGTATGATAATGTGATAGTGGGTGAACTCAACAATCATTTAAATACAAATGGGGAATGAATGAAGCAAAATGAAATACTGGGGGTCCGGTCCCCCCATACCCCGGTCCCTACGCCCCCGTTTACTCATGCACGTGTTAATGAACATCATATTTTTACCTGTAACCTACAGACAAAAAACTGTTCTGCACACTGTAGTTCTGCTACCCAGTTTCTCCTGGCCCAGCTGCCACCAAGCCTGTGTGACTTTGGTGTCACTGATTCGGAATATCACCACTTGCCAAAACCTTTTTGCAACACCTCATGTCCCACCCCCTTAATTAAAAGCCCCCCCCCCCACAGGGGAAAGTCTTGTGATCTATTGCCTTTAACGGACCGTGTCTGAGATACCATGCTGTCCCCTGTTCCTACAAACCTTCCGTTCGACTAGGGAATTGGGATTATATTCCAGGTCCTAACCCAAACCCCACCCACACCGACAGGAGACTCTCGGTGGAATTTTGTCGACACGCATCAAACGCACATGTGCAGTAGCCCCCACCCCACCCCATAAAGTCCTACTGTACTTTATTAATAAGGCAGTGAGGTAACACATAAACTTCTAGTTTTACATCCAGTCCAGAGAGGTCTGATTTCCACCAGCGGACATCAAGCGTCCTCTAATATCGACACTATAAAGCTTCTCTCGCCCCGTTCCATATCAAACCAGGCTTGCAGTTGACCTTAATTACACTGACACTGCAAGCAATAGATACCTTAATGTGAATTTCCAAGACGCAACTCTATACAAAAATTCTTTACTGTACTCCTACACGCTACTTTGCCGAGCCAAAGCCCCTATATAATTTAAGCATGCAAGTTAAATCCTTTAAGATAACCAGAGTGGTCTTTTGCAAGTCATTATGTCCAAACAAACCCGTTGAAGTGCTTTAAATAATGCCACATAAAACCTAAGTAAAATTTTTATAAACGCAATGCGCTTCGTCTTGCAAATATAGTGGTAATTCCAAAGGATTTGCTTTTCTTGGCACAAAATGAAAACAGGCGTTCACTTCAGTGCGGCATCAATACTTTGGTTCCGTTCTCATTTTCCTTTCTATGAAAGTGGCGTCGGCCAGTCTACCGACTGAGATAGGCTTAATCACCTATTACTGCGCTATCGGGACACCCCCGCAAAACAAACAGGCGCATTTCCTCTCGATAAACCGCGGAGAGCCGCGACTTGAGAACGCAGAAAACGGGCTGAGCTGCTCGGTCTACTGACACGAAACACCTTGAGATGTCAACGGGATCAGGTACTAACCGCACATGGCGCGCCCGTCCGGCGCAGCCTCGCTTACAGAAAAACCTGCCCGTACCACTTTCTTCCAAATTGACATTTACAACTGTAAATTATTATAGTGCATATTCTGTATCAACAAGAATACAGTTTGATTTTGTTTTACAGGAATTAACTTTAGGCTATAATATTAATTAAATACACATTAAATACCTGTACAATTTTTATTTTTAGGCTATATAATAAGCACCGATATAAGTATATAATACAAATATAAAAGTCGAAAAAATCAAAACGGCTCGCTGTAATTTTTCCTAAATGAAACGTTTTGAAATATACAATATGTCAGCAAATATATTTATCATTAAAAAAAAAAGTGTTTAAAAGCTACGCAAACATACCTGTGCGATAACAGAAAACAATGCACATGCGACGGCACGGAGAGAAACATGCACTTCCATTCCAGAGAGTTTTCTGCCCTTACCTTGTGTTTCACCCAAGGCAGCCAGCGCCGCTTCGCTGTTTGCGCTGCGGAGGTGTGAAGCGTCTGCTGGCAAAGGAGCCAGGGCAGCGGCACAGCCCCGGCGTCAGCCAGGCTGGAGCCTCAGCGCCTTCGTGCGGAATTCATCCGCTGGCTCTGGAACGCTCCCAGGATCTCGGCGCTCTAGTCCAGCGCAGGCTGGAACGCGACGCTCCGTTAATTAATATTATCTGCGTGCCGGGAAGGAGCGCTTACTCATCTACACGCTGTTAATACCTATTTTAGTGGTTGTTCTGTTTAATTTTTCTTCACATGAGCTTATATAGCGACAAGGAAGAGTTGACAAGCGCACCTGTTCTGCTCACCGTTTACAGTAGTTTAATAAAACCAGGCCTATAAATAGAAACCACTCAATAAGTTTGGGTTTAAGTCATTCTTTGTGTGCTGGTGATAACAATGAGTTTATATGCACCGGCAAAAAATACTGTAATGTATTAGGGGGAAATAATAGGGTAATTTCATTTTCCATCTCTGCGTACTAAAGCAATTCAACACGAGAAGTTCCAAACGCGACAATTAGCAGCTTTACCACGTGTGCAAAGCAGATAATTGAGGGCAGTTCTGGGATGGGTGGCGATTGCGCCTGCCAGACTAGGGTCAATGGTCATTAACTCTGTAATTTGAATTATGTAATGCTACTTTGATTAGAATACTATGCCGAACTCTCAATACTAAAGCATTATAACTGCCAATAAATCAAACTGATTTGCTGATAACCGATAATTAGGATTTTAGGCATTTTCGAGGATTTTTTTGGTATTTATTAGTGTGAGCTATACGATAAGAAAAATGTTAGCAAATGATTATATTGAGAGAAAGCAGCCAGTTATCCTTTACTTTGACATGTGTTAAGGCACTGCCAACTGCCTGTTAGAATTTTCCCGCATTCTGTAATTTCTGTTCACTTTTGGAATAAACTGTCGGGGGATAGGGGCTGCATACAGGCATCCTGCCTCGCGCCACACGCCTAAATGACGCAGACATGCGCAGCCCGGCTGCTGCAGGAGCGCTTCCCGCACACTGCTGGGAATATCGATCTCCGCGGAGCCCGTCCGCTCATTGCGGATGGATACATTTCGATCCTGAGTGTGTAGCGACTGGTCCAGTTAATGACGCAAGCCCGGCTGGCGACACACAGTCTGGGACTTTGACATTTTCGCATTCGAGAACAACTGGGAAGGAACGTAACAATGCTTTCCCAATACGAGGTACGAGAATTTAGACCCCTGAAAATTAAGGGGGTGGGGGGAAATCACAAGCGTGCACAGGATACAGTGATATCACAAATGTGTGATGTTAAAGCACAAGGTTTTAAAACGCCTAGGCGCGCAACGTCGCATAGAACAAGGTGCATTGTATTAAGTCTGCACCGTAAGAGATTACTTTGTCTCGAACTTATGCACGGCGAGTTTAGGTGCCGCATGTCGCCAAAAGGAAACGACATTTTTTAATCCTATGTAACACACACAATACCCAGGCAACGGGGACTAGGAATGAGGAAAAGATAGGAAGAGAAGAAGAGAAAGAAGGAGAATGACTTCCTGGCATGGAGACAGACAGGAGAGGACAAACAGGATATACTCCCCAGGGGACTGAACAGCCCACAAAAACATCCACATTATTAGGTTTGGAGCCTTCGCCAGACCTCAGAATTGCACAAGAAAACAGCAAATTATAACGGGACCTCGTATATTAAAACCGAAATTCTTCTTCTGAGTTTTAAATTGAAAGCACATAGGACACTGCACCCATCCGTTTAAAACGTGCTATGATTATTCTCTCACCAAGAGGTATTCCAGAATTCCGGCATGTATATACAAAAAACAACGTGTTTAAATTGTAAATAAAGTTCTTCATAATGCAATGCAGAACAACGTTATTATATTGACTGCAGACACACCGTTCCTATTTGATAGTAAAACTTATTTCACTGCACTTAGCAATTGATTCAGTGGTATATTGAGATATAATTCCGGGCTTCTCAGCCAGTGCGGGGTCGGTTGTGCGATGAACTGTAGAAGGGGAACGCCATTCTGTTCTGTTCGTATATAAAAATTATAATAAAAAAATACCCTTATTTCGGTGGTTTGTCTCGCTGTACATTATTTCGCTAGATTCATACTCAATGATTGTTGTCTTCACCGATCACGGTTCATCTTTCACTAGTTCCAGTCCTGAGAGCCACTTGACTGGAGTGAACCGAGTGCCTTTGCTTGTCATGAGGGGGGTCAAGTTGATCTGACACTGCTAGTCTCTGTTGCTGGGTCAGGCCCCCCATCTCCGTGGTTACCTGGGTTGCTCATCACTGCAACCATTTTGGTCACAGTTTTAAATCATACACATAGTTGCCCCTTGGTAAAATTAGTAAGACTTGCACATTTGCATTTTTTTTTTACTTAATATCTCTTCCACTGTTCCACAGAATAAATTTAGCTCTGTGTACATCAATGTGTATCTGACAGAACTTCAGTAAAAGTCTCATTTTGGTGTACAATCTTGCAGCTAATCGGTGAGATGCTTCAAAGCATCGCATGATAAATCTCACATTTTTTGATGCAGCTGACCCACAGTAATGGTATTCCGTGATTCACACACATGCTCACATAACATTTACTATCGCAGTAAAATGCACATGGCATTTACAGAGATAGCTCTGTGAGAAGAGTCATGTGCCTGCAGCTCAGTCCACATTTCTGAGCAGGCGTAGGCCCTTAACCTCAACTGCCCCAGGGATACTGTTTGATCCTGCTCTGATCATCCGTACGTCGCTTCGGACAAAAGTGTCTGGTAAATAAATAAAAGCAATATAACATTAAAATCAGTCCACAAACTCTCAACATTAAATGTTTTTCTGTATTTTTTCCCCATGTAATTTGTTTTAAGGTTCTCCTCGCAGTAAATTCAGTGAAGGAAAACCTCTTTAAATGCAAATAAAATTGAAATGTGGCATCTACAATTCAAGTGACCAAAATCAGAATATAAAATAAAAAATCATTGATAGCACTATGTTTCCGTCATTCCTGTCACACCCTGTGGACAGCAGTCATTGTGTCACACACAGCATTAGAATCACATGTAACGATGGTTGGATGTGGCTCAACAGTGCCCCCGCATCCACCGCTAGTCCGTTTTCCTTTGAGACTGCAGTGTCCAGGCACCAGTTAGGTAGCGCAGGCGAATGAACACCAGGTCCCTCCCCATCTGCAGCCAGCTCCAGAACGGCACCAGCTTGGACCCTGGGAATGAGTGGCCAGACAAGGCGTGTGAACTGGCCATCGTCACGGCGACCACATCAAAGCAACTGTAACATGGCAACAGCCACATACTGTGCCCAGGTACTAAAATAGTATGCCCTCTCTGCCCCTACATGTCTATCTGCCTCAACCAAACGTTTGTTCTTTTCTCACTTCAGGTGTATTAGGCCCAGGGGCATGGACACCCTAGCAGACTCAGGGGGCCCAGGACTTCATAGGGGCCCCAAAACCTACCACTGGGGGCCCACTTGGCAAAATATACTGAGCCCCCCCCCTCCCCCCCACCCAGCAAATTATATACAAGTCGGACTGGTATTTCTTTGAAGTGTCAACCTAAGCTGGGGACCCAATTTTGTCAGGGGGCCTAAATTTCTAGCTAGGCTCCAGATTAGGCCCCCAGAAAGCATGCATATACAGATGTGCACTTCTTGAACTACTGGAAATGTGAGTACCGGCTCTGTCCCCAGACCCTGTACATTTGACTCCAGTGGGGACAGAGAAACAGAACATCGCCTTTCAGTCAGACTCCAGTTACCCACCTTCAATCTCAGTCCAGTTCACTGCCACCTCTGCAATGGGAATCTTTAAGCACTGGGCGATGTAAAGGAGCTCCACGTCGAAGGCCCTACAAAACACCAGTGACACTGACTTTACATGTATACAAAGTCTCACTCTAGATGTTACTCCTGTGTGGTTCCCTGATGGCGGAATGAGCTGCTGAACCACATCCGGTCATCAGACACCCTCTCCAGCTTCAAGAAACATCTGAAGACCCATCTGTTCCAGGAATTCCTTTACTAGTCTGATGTCTCTTTTGTTGTGTAGCTCCTCCTCCAACACTGCTCACACACATACTTGGGCATTCATTAGCTCAGCCCAGCTGTACTTATGCCTAGTCGACTCCTCAACAGCCGTATTTATATAAAGTGCCATTTGCCTCACTTGTATGTCGCAGGAGCGTGTGGTAATTAAAAATAAATGTCAAATGTAAAATATATAAGATATAATTAAGCAGCAACAATGCTGCTCAAGTCTGCTTACCTGCTAGAGTACTGCGTGTGGCCTCTTTGCTATTAAGTACATTGTGAGTTTGCATCAAACACGCCAGCCAGCGCAAACCGTGTGCATGGCGATGTACTTAGTGATTTAATTTGACCGACTGGGACTTCATGCCGCATTGCCAGTGCCTTAACCACAGCGGCACTAAATCAAAACACAAGGGATCCCCTGTAATCACCAGAGCAAATGGAAAGCCACGTTCAAAGCATGCCTTGCCACTACGACATTGGAGCGGAGCCTTGGACAGTTGCGGAAAAAATTCTTTGACATTTAGATCGTGCCGGCCCACCCCCCTCCCCTCCCCCACCTTGCGATACTGAGGGGAGGCGGCTGGGGTGGGGGTGCGGGCACAAGATCAATGAGGCTACAGGTTTGCATTTCTCTGTCAGGTGTGCGGGAGGGCCTTGGTCACAATGTAGCACACACTCACTGAAACTGAATCCTGCACCACCCCCGTGGCTAAATTAAACTGCTGTTGGTATCTGGCTGCCAGTTCTCCAGTGTTGTGGCCGTCAGCGGAAGGCTCGTGTAGCACAGGTGGACAGACCACCTTAACCGAAATGAGATTTATTGATCAGAACCTGCCGCAGAACCACTAGCCGATGGGACGTGATCACATCACAGAGGATGATGAAAATGACCTTCCCAAAAACCCACAGAAATAAAATTCTGCACCATGATGTTCCTCTGAGCTCATGCCCTTGACCAGGAGGGTACCTGCTTCCCCAACTCAACTCAACGTTCCTGAAAATGGTGCAGCCAGAGCTTTGGACACCTACCAGCGCTCCACGTGCAGAATGGAGAAGGTCCTCAAAGCAGCTTCCCGGGTGAACAGCTTGAAACCACACTGGGTGTCCCTGATGCCCTTCACGCAGAAGAACCACACGAGGAAGTGGAACCCATACATCAAGAACGTCCGGAACACAGAGCGCTGCGATAGGCGGAGCCGGGGTCACATGTCAGCTACCACAAATATTGCAAGACAAAGGCTCCCACTAACAAGATTCACTGTTCTTTTGAACGATGATGGATGAATGAAACTTTATTAATCCCCAAGGGGAAATTCTCTTTTCACTTGCCCCCTCCTGCTCTCCATGAGACACACACGGACGAGAGCAAGCCTGGGGAACAGAGTGAAGGTCAGCCACCTACGTTGCCCCTGGGGCTGGGGGGTTAAGGGCCTTGCTCAAGGGCCTATGATAGTGATGGACAAAATGATGCTTTATGAACCATTTGCTGTACTTTTTAACCGCACTAGATGGTTGTCTTTGTTTGCTTTAGGGTATGCTTTATGCCCTTTTTTGCACAGAGCGTTCCATCTAACACAAACGCAAGCATATAAATACCTGAGCCACAGACTCCTTCTCCAAATGTGCCCTGGATCCACAGGAAATGGCCATGTTCTCCTGCAAGACAGACATTGCTAATCAATCGCTGCACAGATCCTACTGGCATTGCTCCCAGGGTAACCATTGTGTCCAGTGCGCCGAAAAAGGGTGTGGTACACACAGAGATTTAAGACCCCACCGGTTTTGGGTTGATGTCCCGGAGTCCAGCCTCCAACTTCTCCAGGTCTGGGAACTTCGTAGCACCATCTGCATCTGCCATCAAGATGAATTTCCCTCGAGAGCTCAGCATGCCCTGTGGAGATAAGGATGGCAGATTAAACAGCAGACTCCTCCACTGAAACATCTCCCAGGTCTGCTACATCACTCAAATCCTGACACTCAGCAGAAAAAACTAACAGCTTTAGACACACAGGCTCCAAACAGGTGAACAGAATGTAAATTATAACATTTCTCTATACCGTGCTTTTGGTGGATTGTGTTAATTTACCACATTTTCTGAGCAGAAACAGGGCAATGGAAGCTGCGAGTAGCACAACCACAGGACTCACCATCGTCACGGCGCCGCCCTTGCCGCGGTTCTTCACCAGGGTTAGAACCCTGACCTTACTGGCGCCGTACCTCTTAGTGTATCCCAAGGCGACCTGGGTAGGGGAACACAGCCTCCATGAAGCAGTGTGTTAGTAAACCGTCCTGGAAACTCAGACTAAAAGCGGGGGTCCTATCCCTAAGGAAAAGGGGCTTTGACCTGACAAGCTAGTGGATAAGAACCTGGTCTGGCAGTCAAGAGTCTACTGATTCAGGAGCTATAAGGTGACAGTTTTTAACCATGAAAAAAGTACAAAAAAAAAAAAAATACCGGGCTGTTTAATTAGAGACAAGATTTTAAGTAGCGCTACTGAGGGACCAGTTAAGCTAATAAAATTAAAATAACAGCGGTGAACCCATCTGAAATGAAAATGAAAAGGAACCAATTAAATATTAGGGATGCAAGCTCATTTTTAAAATAAAACATATACATTTTTGGAATTAAATTATTAGAAATTTCACATATACACACTAAATAAAACAGTTGATGTTTACCTCGGTCGTCTTATCTTTGCTGCCATCATCAACCACAATGACTTCATAGGTGAATGACGGCTGCTGCTTCTACGAGAATGCACACAAACTTCGCTATTGTACGGAGCAGCTCAAATAATGTATATTACTGCCACCTAGTGGCAGCTTATTATAACGCACCATCAGCAGATAACTTGAGGTTGGAAGTGTTGACCATATCATAGGAAACTGTACATTCCTAGGTTTATTTAAAACTCCAGAGAGTTCCCACTGTTTTGAAATGACACCGGCTAAAACCACAACATTACAAAAACACACATTTGATCCACTGCTTGGAAAAAGGGCATCGAAGAAGAACATCTTAAAAAAAATATATATAAATTATTATTTATGCATGCCAGGCACGGACTGGCCAACAACGGGGACACAAACGGCCTTTTCCATACCCATATGCCCACTATGCCCGCTCTGCTAACTTTAGCCTTTACCTGTCTGTTCTCCAGGTACTGCATAGCTTCCTCCATCATCACAGGCACTGCACGAGCAAAACAAGAACATCACATTAATTGGATTTACTCACCAAGTTCAGACGCTAAATCTACGTGATAACGTAAACGAAACCATTTAGTTATCAGTTGACATAAATATGCAAATAAAATGTATAATTTTACAGGTGTAGCACACAAAAGATATGCCAATATGCAACTCCCCGATTCATACCCCCCCCCAAAAAAATAGTTTGACAATAGTATTCTCTTTTTTGCCTCAATGTCAGAAAATGTTCCTGCATTGCGCAGATTGTGTTATACCGCATTAAGCGTGAGCAGCATATCTGAACATTACGTTATGCAGTACAAGAATAAAGTGAAATGAATAATAGGTTTTTCGTTTGCTATTTATCCAGCACTATGAATGGAAAGCATGCAAGGTGACGGGAAGGCCTCACATCTCAGCTCCTCGTTGTAAGAGGGCACTACCACAGTCAGTTCCCGGGAGTGTGAGGTCTGGAAGAAGGGAAACTCTTCCCTTTCGCCCTCTTCGGTAATAAAATATTTCTCCTTTTCGTGGCGCCTAAAGCCGACCATTTTGGAAGCACTGAGATGTGCTACTAGTAAGACCTGCAGGAAAGACGGGAGTCTCAATCACAAAGCACAACACTGCGGCGTCAAAGGTACACCAGTAATTCAAATATACAGTGCAAAACAAAAGCGACAAGTGACATTTCTGCATTCATAAACCAGCAGCCCCAGTCTGGGTGATCAAGGAAAATCTGTTCATCCTTCAATAACAAGCACATGATTTTGCCAGTAAAGAAAACAGAATGAAAACAATCACTCACCAGTAGAAAACTGACCAATACCAAGGCACCCAATAACTGAACTAAATCAAATAAACCAAAATCCATTATCCATTCCCGGTGCAGCGAGTCAGTTTAGCAGTGAACCGCACTGGACTGGACTGGTGGAACGAATATGCAAGCTGGCTAATTGATAATAACCAGCCGCTATACTTCACTTTCACGTTTAATAGAATATATTCGTGAGTGCATACAGTATCAGGATGCGGACATGATGGTAAAGCAGACGCCCCCGTACATATCACAGACAGACAGCCACGCGGAAGCTGAGCATCGGGGCTCAGATGGACCACATCATCACAGCGGTCCAGGAGCCCGCCCCTTGCCCGGATCGGGCCGGGGAACTGAACAGCGGCCTCTGCTGGCCGGGAGTCTCAGTAAGGATGGAAAGCGGATGGAGAGGAAAATTACACTTAAAAAAATTATTTAAGCATTTTCTCATAGCGACATTTAACATTCAAATTATGTAACATATAAGATACAGTATATTTTATTTATCTATAAAACATAAAATGTATCGAATCTGCGTCTCCTGAGGGGTGTTCTGATATTTGGCTTTGTGAGTTTCGCTAAAACTGGAACACATTTCAAAACTATTAGAACGGTCAATTTAACGAGCATAGATAAAAAAAAAAAAGACCTATATATAATATAATTTTAAGGTATCTCTCCATGTAAACATTTACACTAAAAGTGCCATTAAAAATCATATTGCTCTTGATAATTATGTAAACGTTATTTATTCGTTTTGTACAAATGTTAATATTGGCTCATTGCATGTAAAAATGTATATGTTTTATTTTACATTTAAAATGTGATTTATTCAGACACGGCGAATCTGCCGTGAATTTCACGTGTTTTCACCAGTTTCGCCACAACATCATGGCGGCTGGATTCAAGTGAGTGAAATTAACACTATCGGGGAATAAAGCTGGAAATAATCTTAAGGTTGACAAGCCGAAAGTATAAACAATCTGATGTCGTTGTTTTAGCATTATTTTTTGTTATAAATGTACATTTTGTGTGATAGAATGTCTCGAATTTGTTTTCTCGTTAGGTACAGTTTGACAGAGAATTACCATGAAACTTGCATAAACAGTAAATAAAGCAATTTACCGTATTTTCTCCCACCTCAGAACTGCAGAGCCCTTAGAATATCACAGGAGTTTTCTGGTAGGTGGCAGGTTGATTATAAATGCAATTAGTGTCGTTATCTATTTGTCGGTATATCAGGAAAATACATATAAAAGAAAACTTATTATTAGAGGGATAACAATCGATGGGGGGTTCTGCGAATAATCGAAAACCCGTGCTTCTCTTTAGAAAGAAAACTGTCGACCAGATGGGAGGGAACTGGGTGAATTCAGAACCACTACGCTGAATATTGGTGAGTGATGGTTTTTCATCCTTATATTGGAGACCTTCTTGGACATGAACTGCTTAACGGGCAAACATTACACCCCTCTTTTGACAGTGTCATCTGTACATGGGGAATATTTTCCCTTTTTATCACAGAACTGTTTCCCCAGTCTCTGAATTAAGTTTTTACATCTTCCGGTCCAAGGATCGATATCCACTGCCAACGGATCGGCTTTGGTGAAGATTGGGAACACCACAGTCATTTGTGGAATCAAAGGGGTACGCTCTGCAAAATTCTTGCTGGAAATTGTCCCATTATGCCACGTGGTGTCTCCATGCCCTCCTTTCTGTATTTGCAGGAGTTGACTTCTCCACCGAGTAATGCTCCGAACAAGGGTTATATCGGTGAGTCATCGCCCTCAACTCAGGTTATTAAAAACTGAAAAGTATTTTTTCGACTTACTGACTTACTGTAACTCTTGGGTGTTCCAGTGCCCAATGTGGACCTACCCCCGCTGTGCTCCTCAAGGTTCCGCCCGGGACCACCATGCGAACAGGCACAGGTTGCTAGCCAATTCATCGCAGATGTCATCGACAGGTACCCAGCCACCTCTTTTCTGAAACCCTCCATGTCTGGCCCTGTACCTATTGATTGCACTGTATTTTTGAATTTCCTACATTCAAAGGCTGGATCTGTTAAAATGAACCATTGTTCATGCTTCTTTGAATACACTGATATCAGTGACACCAAATTACTCTTCCCTGCTTATAGCTCCAATGTGATACAAAGAGAGGATCTTTGCATTGAAAAAGGGAAGGTGAGATTCTTCTCCGTGGTTACTTTCTGGCAAACATGAGAATACAGCAGGTTGATGACTTCTGTCTACTTTCCAGCTCAGCTGGGTGTTATATTGTGACATTATATGTCTGGACTATGATGGGAATCTACTGGACACCTGTATCATAGCCCTGCTGGCAGCTCTGAAGAACGGTGAGCTCTGAAAGCGTTCTATTGTGCAGGTTGGTCAGGGATATAGCTGTTGGATCCCTGTTGGATCATCACCTGAATAAATTCAGGACATCAGTGGTCCAAATGGTACAAAACCCCTGTGTGAGCAATAGTTAAACAGTTTTTTTTCCAGGATAGTAAAAGCATACCGATTTTAATGCCTGTTGAGAAGCTATGGTAACTTTTTTTTAAACCATGTTCTTTTCTCACAGCGAGGCTTCCAGAAGTTACAATAAATAAGGAGACAGACCTGGCTGAAGTGAACACAGACAAGCTGCATCATCTCAGCATATCTAAACACCCAATTGGTTCATCGTTTTCTGTTTTTGACAAGTAAGTCTGGTTGGCGTGATCGGAAGATATCACACTTCGGGTTTCATGGCAAGTTCAGCACCTGTTAAGGAGTTTAGGTCTAGAGTGTTATCTTACTTACGGAGTGCACCTTCACTGTGCCTTTCAGAACCTTCCAGACTGCAGTGTAAAATGGAAGTGGTTACATTTGTCCACAGTTTGATAGTTCAACAGACAAACCCCTGAGCTTCCTTCTGTAAAGGATTTTCCTTTAAGTTGTGCCGATGGTTGGATTTGTAATATAGCATGATTTCATTGTATTAAGCACCATCGTCATCGTCGACCCGACCGCAGAAGAGGAGAGCCTGTCGACGGCAATGATGACCGTGGTTACCGATGAAGATGACAGGCTGTGCATGATACACAAACCAGGTGACTCCCTCTGCCCCCTCAGATGATGTTAAAGGTTTCAATCACTGGCTTGAGGATGCCTGAAGTTTAAACAAAAATGCTGTGCACTTCCCTTGCTGTAAGCTTGACTACAAACCTCCTGGCTCAGGTGGAAGTGCTTTATCTGGGGAGAAGCTGCAGGATTGCATCAGCCGCGCAGTTACGCGACATCGCGAGGTCAGCAAGCTGATCGAGAAAGTCATGAACAGTATCGAGCCACAGAAGTGAAGACAGACATACAGTGTTGCTCTCTTTTCTCTAAAAGTTGTATTTTCCACTGTCAATATATATTCTTTTTTTATCCCAATAAAACTACTGACAAATAACTCTTACAAAAATCTGTTTCTGGGTCTGGAAACATCAAATGCACACAATTTCATACGAATATACACATTCTCCATGGGGGATAAGCTGAAGGTTTTAAAAGCGGTCAACTGGAAGTTACATGTGAAGAATGGCCAACCGTGTGTTGGTTTTGGGTTCCTCGGGCCTGGTTCCGGGGATTGGTTCTGACTTAGCTGGTCAATACCCAGCCCTGCTTTTTACAGGTGTAGACTACCTTATTATTGCATGACCTGAACAGAGCAGATAATCTGTTGAATATTAGTTTTCCATCTCAGCCTAAGACATTCAGGATTTAAAAAACAAAAAAAAAAGTAGCTACCATATCTTTACCGTGTAAAACTTCTTTCATTAAATAGTTCATGAGACAGCGTATCGACAGCTCAGGAAGAGAAAAATGGATGTGGGATCTTCGGAACCAGGTCAGGGAAGCTCTTTTGGAGCCTCCGAGAGGCCCTGGTGTCTTGGAGCTAAAAAGAGAGCCTTGTCTGAAGTATAAGTGGTGCCCTGCTGTGGCCGAATCTGCAAAGCCTCCGAATGGTTTAACTACAAAAAAGAAGAAGTGTGCAGAAGCTGGCATGTTCCAGTAGAAGCAGACGTGAGTGCTGGGAACAGTCTCTGATTAAAATGGGAGCGTCCCAGTAATGGCGCTGGCTGCCGTCACGATTTCGGCAGCGGCTGGGGGGTGCTGCGCTTCCTCTTACTTCTTGGGTGGCTGCCGGAATGTTGCCGTGGCTGCGCCGCCTGCGCCCCCGCCGCCAAAGCCGTTTGCTGCTGCTGCTGCTGCGTTTGGTGCTGCAAGAATCGCAACTGTGTGGCACAAGGGGTAGGGGTGGAGGGGGGGAGAGAAGCGGTTAGTCCATCTTATGCGGTACCACTGGGTTTCCCGATGCGACCTGGCTAAGTGTGAGGGCGAAAATGCCTGGAGGGGAGGGGTTAGTAAGAGCTGGAATGATATACAGAACGGACGGGGGGGAGGGAGGAGGGGGTTGCCAAAAAAAAGAAGAAAAAAAAAAAAACAGCAGTTGTATGGTGCTTGAAGACTCACACAGACCCAAGACAAACGAAGAGGAAGACGACGACCAGGCAGCACCAGACAGAGAGGAACCTGCAAACAGCTTGGTTCTCTTTGCGGGTCGGTCGCCCATGGCCACTGCAAACATCTGGGAATCTAAATATCTCTTGGATGAGCTACTACTCCCCGGCAGCGCCAACAGGCCGACCAAATAATGTGGTTGTCGGCTGCCACCTCCTCGTCAGCCTGATGGGACCAGCCACTCGGGCATCAGTAAAGATGGAGAGAGTTCAGCAAGTCGGCCAATGAACTGAATGTGCTGTGGGCGGAATTTTGGAGTGTTATGCAGGGGGTGGGGCAAAGAGGAGAGGAAGGTTGGTCATTGGCTGGACAAAGGGGAGGAGGAAAATTCTTTTTTTATGCATCAATTTTCCATCTATTATAATACAACTTCTAGGCACTGATGTGGGGACTTTGACTACAACCTTAGTTCAGCGCTGACAGAATCAATTACAAAATAAAAGAAAACGTTTCACTTTGAGCAGAAGGGGGCGAGAGTCACTGAAGGTGCCACAACGAAGGTGCCGTCTCCATCCACATGCACTTAACAAGAAGGAACGCCCAAACAGAAGTCGTTAGTATGTCACTATGAAGCCACGACAAAGCCGACTGGATGGTGGTTAAAACAAAACAAGAAGGATAAAGGAGAAAGCCAAGGGGGTGGTCAATGGTGACACTTAGATAGTGCTGCAGACCACAGGCAGAACCGCCGTTCAAACAGAAACGTTCCGGGTCAGACGGCCCGTTGGGTAGACGGGAGCACGGACATTCCGGAGAGCATCAGCCTCCCGGCATGAGTATGCAGCGATAATAAGCAAATGAACAACAAGCACAAACTAAGTGCTATTCAGAATTTTTAAGATAAAAACACCAAACTGAAACGTTTAACTGTATCAAGCTCTTTTTTTTGTGGTGCGTGACTAGATATAAATTTTTTTAAATGAAGCCTTAATTTCTTTTTTTGGACACAGGACTGCTGGGTGGTGGCTGCATTACTTGTAGCTGCGGCTGGTACTGCTGCTGTAAGGCAGAGGACAGCTGGAGTCGCGGGGATGGCAGACTCGGCCCAGGCCTGTCCGGGCCACAGCCCAG
>JAAGVU020000038.1:15585952-15644621 GCA_011763525.2 Mormyrus iriodes
ACAGGGAGGGGGGGGGGGTGGAGCCAGGGGTACGGTGGATTGGGGAGAGGGGGGGATTCAGAGGATTCAGAAAAGAAAGGGGAAAGAAACAACAAAAAAGGATAGAGTGTAGCACAAAGGGGGGAGCAGAGGTCAGAGGTCACCTCTTAGTCATTAAGAACCAAAAAAAAAAATTTTTTTTACTATAAAAATAACATTCGATCCACAAGTGTGTAGGAACGATCTACAGGACGACGGGAAACACGAGGACTCATCCATCACGCCCGTTAGAATCTATGTGTATTAGTGCAGTGGAAAGATGGGTTTGGGGGATGTGCAGGACGGGACTGCAAAAGGGAGGATGATTTGTTACCCGGAGGTTCGGTCGACCCGAGAACTGATTGAGTGGGGGGTAAACAAGGGCCCACGATTGCATCAAACTGCACAGGGGCTGAGTCTCAGGTGATGTGAGCTCCCGGGTTACCCCCCTCCCCCCTGCTGCCCCCCGAGACAGCATTACGGGGTCTGTGATTAAACCTGACTGATGAGACGGACAGACAGGGTGTTACATGCAGCGATATGACACGGGCATCCAGGAGTGTGTGGGGGATCGCTTTACATGTCTGCGTGTGCATGTCTGTGTGGGGGTGCGTGAGCCCGTACCTGCTGCCTGGGGGGACATGAAACCACCCAGGTTTATCACTGCTGCTTGGGCTTGACTTCCCAGGCTCTGGTCTGGACCTGCTGCTCCCTGATCAACCTGTAGGTGGCGCAGGAAACAAAGGAAGGCAATTCGATCATTGTTGTTGTGCTTTAGTTTATCCACATGTGTATGTGTCTGAACACCAACAAAGACCCCCCACTTTGCTCGAGTGCTTAAGTACTCACCGACTCCCCCTGCTGTTGGGGGCTGGGGGTGGCTGATTGGCTGCTTTGCTGCTGGGGGGAAAACTGTGACAGCTGCTGCTGCTGTAAGGGGTTGAATATCAGTGGGGTTGCAGGTATCTGGGGGAGGTTTGGGGTGGAGAAACTCAGTAAGAAACAAAAAAATAAAAACATTGCATAGTTCACAAGTCGCTGCTGAGCTCTGTGTACCTGGAGCAGATTCAGGGGGCGAAGGCCCGGAGAATTACTCAGGCCAAAGGGACTCCCTGGTTTGCAAAGGAGAAAGAAACAGCATCTGGGTACATCAACCGGCAAGATCAAGGTGTCAGTTCAATTTTCCTCTACTTATATTTCTCAGACGTAAACCCCAAAATATTTACTGAATGGTTAATGGGTTTAATCATTTTTAAAAGGTATGGTGGGAACTGGGGACACACCTCCTTGTGCTGTGGGCTGCATAGTGGGCATGAGACCAGCAGGGGGCAGTATCCCACCAAGGTTGATTCCTGGGGTGAGGGCACCTGGGTTGCAGCTCAGCATGGGGTTAGAACCACTCATCAGGGTCTGCGGACCGCTGCACATGCAGATACGGAGAGACGTGGGCACGCAGAATCATTGACATGAGTGCAAAGGAACTGTTAGACAGAAAAGGGGAGGTCGACAAAGCCAGCGCAGGCGGCTCTCACCAGACAGAGCCCACCACGTTGATGAAGTTGAGCCCGGTGGGGTTAGCCATGACCTGTGAGGAGGAGGTGCCGGTGGTGATGGAGGTGGCCATGGAGGATAGCGGTATCGTCATGACCGGCAGTGCCTGGCTGAGGGCCATCTGCTGCTGGGCGAAGGGGGCCAGCAGGGCAGGCTGGGGGGCCATGGCTGCATCCGGAGGGGTGGGCGTGACTGAAGGCGTGGCCGCCTGTACATCCGCTGGGTGGGGTGTGGAGCACGGGGTGTTGGTGGGTGTCGGTGTTGACGGCTTTGGGGTCCCTGATCCTGGAGGGAAGGCCTGATGTCACGGCAATTATCTTGATTCTATCAGGGAATCGCTTGTGGGAGTTTTACTTACACAAAAATGTTCTGAGAACAGAATGAAAAATGATTGGTTCAGAGAGATAACCAATCAGATTGTAGAGGAGGTGGGACCAACTGGTCAGATGTTCTCTCTCTGAGCCAATCATTTTTCGTTCCACGCTCAGAACATTTTTATGCAAGTAAAACTCCCATGAGCTCAGGGGATCTGCTTGGTGGTGGTGGTACTGGGGAGGGGCGTGGCTAGCAGCATGCTTACTCTGAGAAGATCCAAGGGGTGACAGTGCTGCAGGCGACACCAAGCCCACTTGGCCCAGCTCCAGGGAGTGCTTCCGGGTCAGGGGTTGCGCCTTGGAGGGTGGGGGTGTTGTGCACTTCAGTTGGTTGCTGGACGTCTGCGAGGAGTACGGAGTACCTGCACCAATAGGTCCGCATTACAGACATGACTCAGGGAAGACCCCTAACCCTCAACCTGATCCCCACTTCAGAGCTGGTACCACGACTTACCAGGACATCCAGTGCTTACCTGAGGAGCCACTGCCAGACACAGACGGCAGCTTGATGGGTGGCGGCCGGTGCTTCAGCGTCTTCCCCAACATGGCAGGCTGAACGAGCAGCGAATAGCCGTCGGCCTGTATAAAACCAAACAGACAGTGGTCACAAGCCGCCAAACTGCCTCCCGCATCCCTAACGCATCAACAAGATCAGGGAACCCTCACCTCTGGCTCCCCCCCAGGAGACACCTGGGTCCGCCCCCCTCCCATACTCTCAGGATTGTGCGACATCTTCACTGGACACTTGACATCCCGCTCGTACACATCTTTGTACTGATTCAGAAACCTGAAGAGCAGTCAATGACACAAGGCCAACTCAACAAGACGCTCCAGGGGGCCATTAGGCAAGATTCCTTAGAAAAGACTGACAAAACCTAACTGTAGTAACCCAGGGAATCTGAAATGAAGTCAGCATTAAAACCCACTTGATATCCATCCCTACTTTTCCAGCACAGAGTTAAAGAACTTGTACTCTATCCCAGGACACAGAGAGCACAAGGCAAGTATCAAACACTGGGGATATTAACAGAATTTAATTCAAACTCAGTAACTCACCTATCAGCATCAATCTTTGATCCCATTAAGAAACTAGACAGACCACATGCAGAAAAAAAACAAAGTCAGATGGTCTTCGAAACCCTTTTGTAAATACAGACTCTTCTGCCGATACAGAAGCCAAAGAGGTGGTTGAGGCTCACGGTGGATGGATGAGATGCAAGTTGCTCCCCCCATCTTCTAATTTGGGGTCCTTGGCAGTGTAGATCTCCCCATAAACCTGGGGGTCGCCCACAGACTGGAAGATGGTTACCTTTGTCTTCTGCACCTGGCCACCTACTTCACACTCAAAAAGATAGTCGTCCTTCATGTCCTTTGGAGAGAGGGAACGATGTGAGTCCAAACTAGGGGCCAAATGTTGTCAAAATTTGACGAATGAGTCGCCAGTGCTTTATTCCACATATAACTCTACAAACTGCATCAGAACTGTAAACCATCGTTCTGAGAAAATAAATGTTTAATCACCATGTTTAAACTAACTGTAGAAACACTGGAACAGTCTACAAGTCTTCCAAAAATTCAGAAATCTGAAGCTGCTTGTGACATGAGACACTCTACAAATCCACAGAAGCGACAGGATGACCTTGGACTCCTCGCTGGTACATCTACCCCAAAATCCCTCCCCCCAAAGCGACCCAAGTGGGCCTACCCGTACCTCAGCTGGCCAGACAGAGGGCTGAGCATCTTCCAGTTTCACAGACTTTTCCACCACAGCATACTTCTCCACCTGGATGAAGAACAGTTGCAGTGAAATAGAGATGCTCATTTCATACCTATCTGCACACATTTACATGTAGTGTTTGGCCACAGAACAAACGAGTCCGTGTCTCTGTAGGGTCAACCTTGTATATGAAGTTGGAAAAACTTGCTGGAGTGTATCCATGAAAATCGACCTCCCCCCAGCTCCAGTATGCTGATTGGCTCTTAGTGTAACCCCTCTCCTGTCACTCACCAATTTAAAACATATTATTGGCTAATGATCTGGTTAGTCCCCCAGTATAAATTATGCCTCCTCTTATGCCCCCCCACATTAAAAAATCCTAGAATCACCCTTGATTGGGAATGACCTGGCTGTTACAATGCTGACACAAGAGGTAGACTCTCAAAAGGAAGAGATATTGAGATATTGTAGGCCAGGATTCTCCAATTCCAGCAACTGTTGTTGGCCTACAACAGGGTTCTCTAATTCCGGTCCTGTAAGACCAAAATCCAATACAGTTTGCAAAGTTCCCTGCTCAAACACACCTACTACACCTGGTAATTAGCTGATTAAGATGTGTTTGAGCAGGGAAATCTGTAAACTGTGCTGGATTTTGGCCCTGTGGGACTGAATTTAGGGAGCCCTGCTGTAGGCCAACAACAGCTGCTAGCCAGAATGGCTGAGGGGAGCTAAGAGGGGTAGGACCAGGTGGAAGGGAGGCGGGGAGGGATTTCTAACTCACGTCAACTTCAGATGGGGCGGTAAGCTGACAGCTGCTTCGTCTCCACATATCCACACACTGTAGGGGGTGAAAGATAAGTGTCACATTCCCGTTTACCTCATACTTGGTAGAAGCACAAGCGCTGAAGATGGGTTGGGGGGCGGGGGGAACTGAGCTTACATTTCCAGCTTTGGAGATCTTGAGGTCTATCGAAGGGGCCGGCTTTCGCTCCTTTCTCTTCTGCAGGTAGTCATAGAGGCGCAGCTGGGGGGGTGGAGGGTAGTGGGCCATTTCCTGTTGCCGGTTTAGTGCTGCTCTTGAGTGCCTCTTGAAACACCTAAGAGGGGAAACAGAAAGTAGGAGCTAGCAAGCTCTGTTGCACTCCTATCCCCTCTGAACAAGCAATACTTCATTGTTGTAAATAACTCACTATATTTACTGTATTGTTTTATACACGGCTCTGAAAATTAGGAGACCACAGCAACATTTTCAGTTTCACTCATTTCTCAATTTATGGGTATGCGCCTGTGTAAAATATACATTTTATTGCAAACTGCAGCCTGGCTCTTCCCTGCTCCTTATTGATGAAGGGCTTCTTCCTTGCTTTACGGATCTTCAGTCCTTCTTCTAGGAGCCCGTTACAAACGGTCCTAGCAGTGCACTTCACACCACTTAATTCTTCCCAATCTTCACTTGAGGTCATCCTCCGATTTATGAAGCAGTGTTGCATAAACTGACTGTCAACTCTGTCATTAAAAGGTTGCTTCTGTCCTCTACCTGGTTGGTTTCTGGTCATTTCCAGTGTCTCCTGCTTCACCTTGTTCTTGTGTAGTGCTGTCTTAGAAACTTCGAGCCGGGAAGCAACCTGCTGCTCGGTGTGAGTTTTAAGCCCTTTCCAGAGCTGCATATTGTCTATATTCCATGCAGTCCTGCACTTTTTATACGTTTATCAACCACACATGCACATTGTGTATATATCAACCAAATTGTGTGACACTGTCTTGTCCTCACCGTACCTGCATCTATTGTACGTATGAGAGCCACTGACGACCACAGACAAATTCCCTTAATGAGTATCACTCTCCTGGGTTGGAGATTCAAACCCTACTCCCACTGTGTGTGTGTTTTGCTTATTATCCCAATTTTGGACCTTTGAGCAAGTGCCCAAGCTAACCTCCTTCAGTGAAATACTGAGGTGTACAAGTAGGCAAACATCTTAGAAGAAGTAAAGGTTTTCATCATCGTCAATGTCACCATTGGCTATGGCACATTTAAGAGTGACATTCCTCAGTTTTTTGGTGTAACTTATTATCCTCATCTGAATAGTGACTTCCTTAATATTTTTTTTGCAGATGGCAACTAATGATGACAGATACAAGATGAGAATGTGCCTTCTCACCGCTTCATGGAGCGCGTGTTCATCTTCTGCTTGTTGTAGAGCAGGCGGTTGGCTGTGCAGGTGACAGAGATGGAGGGGTCCAGGCATAAGGGCTCTGCCGTGGCGAGGATCAGCTGGCTCTCCAACTGAAGTTTGTCATCCTGTGGAGAAACACAGTGAAATAGGTTTGCTGAGGGGTTCAGAACTGGAGACAGTGGGGCTTCAGCGACTGGTGCAGTTTGTCCAGTGAACTACATTTCCCATCAGCACTCATGGCACACAGGAGTTGAAGGTCATGGGAAAGGAAGTCCAGGGCAACAGAGAGTGGAGCCTGACCAACAGTTTTTTTTTTGCAAAATGGGTAGGTAGGAGTAGGCTTGGGTGCTATTAAGGTAACAGAGTATACTGTAGTATTTTGAAATCTTGGCAATAATTGATAAATTTATCATGGGGGAGCCCACCCCACCTTGGCAAATTTTATTGGCACACTTCAAAGCACCAGAATTGTGTTGTTTTTGAAAATGTGGCAAAAATACTGTATAACTACTGTATACGGAAGGTATCATGGGATAAAAAAAATAGATACTGGCTAAATGCAGTTTGGTTACTGTTTATCACGGCACCAGGGGTGGTGATTCAGGAAAAAGTCTCACCTGTGTCCACTTATGATGGTCACTTGTTAGGGTATGAACGTCACAGATCAAGGTCTAAAAATAAAATAATATAATATGAAAATATAACATTAAGCTTATACTTAATAATAATACTAACTGCAGCAACATTACATAACAGATGTTACCTGCATGGTAGGCCGCAGCAGGATGTGCTTGCATTGGTACAGCGGCATCTTAGTGTTTCCAGACTGCCTGTAGTCTCTGACCTCAGCGATGACACAGCCACAGTGGAAGATGTTCACCTGAGTGTGGATACAGATGAGTTTACATACCAGAAAAGGAGTAACTGAACCGCCTGCACAACAACCACAACAGATTACAACAGACAGCCAATGTTTATTCAGGTAACTCATAACAGCTTGACAGTTCTGACATGCAAGATACCGGTTAATACGATGACACATCCCCTTTAAGAGTAACATAATTAAATATTATTCAGTAGGTAATTTAACTGTATATTTGTTATAGCTCATGTAGAAACAGAGATATAAGCAAAAGACGTTTTGCTAATTCCTGCCATCCCACCCTGATCCAACCCCATAAAAGCTGGATAGAGATGATGGTTGAATATGAAGTATTACAGGTGTAACCACAATGCACTGCAGTCCACTTGAGGTTTATTTTTACTGCTCACCTGGGCCTTCTCCAAGAGGTCTAAAAGGATTGGAGGAAGTTGCTCTCCATCTAGATACTCCAGCAATTCCCCCTCTTCATATGGCAGCCGGATAGTCTCAGAGTCTACACAGCAACAACGGGGCAATAAGAGATTTTAAACCAGATACAACTCTACTGCATAAATTCATTACAAAAAACAGAACGAGGAAGGTAGCTCTTCTGATGGTGAAGTGTGTTTTGATCTTAACGGCTTTCATATGGGCTTAAAATCTCGCAAATTCCAAACATCCCACCCTCCACGATAACCAAAATTCCATCCCCCAAAGACTGGTCATCAGGACCTCAATGGTACTCAAGATGCACTGTTTGGAATAACAGGCCAAAGTGCATTCTGGGAAAACTACCGGATCCATTCTTTCCCCTGAGCATCAGGGAGTAGCCTTCATTCCCAGGGTAGAGGTTGATCACAAGACACGACACAGACTCCTGGGAGACCAGCTTCTCCAGTAGATTGACATTCCTCCTTAGTTTCTGCATAAACAGGAAGCCCAGTGTGATGAAAGTGTGGATGGAAGAATGGTTGCAAATATGCTAACATATAGATTTTAAACCATTAGCCAAAAACATTGCCAAAAGACTTAGACTCATTATTCGAGCACTATAGCAGAGTACTAAAAAACCTAAAATAGTAAAATTAAATAAATAAAAAAAAAGTTGCATTACTGGATTAACTTCCAAACAGTCCTAATTAAGTCTGCTCTTCCAACATCCGTACAGGTAGCATCTCCATCAAGTTGCTGTTACCTTTAACTCTGGCTCCTTTTCACATTCTTCAATGTACAGTTCATACAGCTTTTGATTTAGAGACTTCCTTCCGCTAGACGAGCATCTCCTTTTGACTGGCCGTTGGCGAGCACTTTCCACAATGTACTTCAGGGAAGAAAAAAAAAAATATATAGCATGTCTGCATTTGTAGGCATTGATAAATATTAATATGCCACTTAAAAACTACATACCTCTGCTCGATCCAACGCATATTCCAAAATGTGTTGCTGAAAAAGCAAGGGAAAATTGGTATTTCCAATATACAAAAACATCTAAATATTACAAACAGGCCAGTGTGTAGCAATACGTCTGTATATGTTCATACTACAGAAACATAGGAATATGCATATCGCAAATCAAGGCTGTAATTATAATATACACTGGGGGGAGGGGGGGCACGTCCCTCCCATTATTCAGATGTGCTCACAATGTCCCCCATAATATATATTACAATATCAGGCCTTGGTCCCCCCCAGTGTTGACTCCGTTACTTTGGTCTTGTCCCAAATAAAAATGATGAAAACTTTGATTGGGGCGGGTGGTGGGTAGGTGATTGGGGGTGAGGTGGTCGGTCATTCCTGTGGGGGCAGAAAAGGAAAGCTCACCATTGTGGCCCGCCACCAGTTGCTTTGACAGGAGACGTCGCTGTGGCTATCACACCACTGTCATCCTGCTGGACGACCATTCAATCCCTAAAAAGTCCGGGGAAATAATATTAGACAAACACGGGGGAAAATCATTTTCCTCGCAGACGTGCGAGTCGCCGATCGGCGGCAACAAAGTATTATTTTACACCCCCCCTCCAAGACGGCGGATCGGATGGCATTTGGAGCTGCACGTAAAGGACTTGAAGGAAACCCAAACGCACCATGCTCGGATGGCTGGCACCGAAGAGTATTAAAGCATTTTCCCCTTGATGGCTGTCACTAGTTGGCGAAACGCACCACTTAGAGTTCATGCTGCTTCATAATCGTCAGTAACGCAGTAAAATGGATGCATCGCCTCGCATTAACATCTTTAAAACACCGTGAAGTCCGACAGTCAAAATAGCATATTTCAGGTTAGCGCGTTAGCTAGTAAGCTCTCTGTATTTACTACGAGAAGCAAACTCGACTCCAGCTCAATCTGCTGCCCCCCTCCCCCTAAAAAAACTCCCATCGGTTTTAAAATACAAAAAAAAAAATCACTTGCCTTTTTATGCACTATTAAAGCCTCCGTGCATCCTAAAACGGCGCGATTTCAGCGGATCGGGGCAAAAATGCTAAATTATTTCAGTGTCTTCTCTGAAAACAAAATAATAATAATAAAAAAACTCACAGCAGCCATTTTCTTCCAGTGTAACAACAGAAAAGTAAGCTTCCGGTACGTGCTGTGTGGGAGGGACCCAAAGGCGCAGGCGAAGCGAGAGCGCCTCGGAGCTGCGCCGCAGAGCCGCGCTTTACAGTCGGGGTCCCAGTAGCCGAGTTGCATTTAAACCCGCCTTTATCATTATGTATGTGATAATAATCGGAATAAATGTGATCAGTGACATTAATATTACAGCGTTTAAATTAGTATTATCGATGTCGTCGCCATATTACTACTACTACTACTATTATTATTATTATTATTATTATTATTATTATTATTATTAATAATAATAATAATAATAATAATAATGATAATGAAAATGATAATGAAAATGATTATTATCGTTATTATAATTGTTATACTAGCAGCAACAACCATGATAACAATACTATTATAATTAATATTATTTATAATTGTTTGTTATTATTGTTGTTGTTGTTGTTGTTCTTATTATTATTATTATTATTATTATTATTATTATTATTGCTATCGTTAGTATTCTGATCACATATTGCTGTTTTAAACGAATTGCATTTTAAGTATTATCGGTTCATTCATTTTAGATAATGCTGGTCACTCCGTCCTTTGCAGAACTTTATTTATAAAGATACGTGCAAAGGTTATCTTGTTCATTAACCGATCACGTCACAGTACTAAGATTATCGAGACATAGTAATATTAAGAGGGACTGTGTGTTTCCATGCACCTCTCAGACTGTTTATCATTGTAAGGGTCGCGGAGGGTCCGCAGCCCATGCCAGACGGAACAGGACGTAATGAATGGGTGCACCCTGTAAGTAAATCAGAGGTCACATACACACCAAGTGGCCGGAGTGCCCGGAAGATACCTGTACGACAGAAAACGCGCACAGCCATCCACGAGCCGAGACACTGGGAAATGTATATACAATTATTTTACATGTATGCTTTTTTGCAGCTTCAAGTATAGTTCAGTGCAAATTGCAGGGAAAATACAAAGGTGCAAGAAAAGAAATGAAATAAAGTCTTTAATATGATTAATGTGTTGACCGCATGCAATTTAATTTCACAACTGTCTTCTCTACGCTAAGTCTGACAGACCGGTTATTGCAGTGTCGGAAGTGAGTGCAATTAAATCTGGATTTGATTATATGCCGCTGCATCAATGAGAATGGCGTCTTTTAAGACTTATCTTCCTTCCCTTTCAATCCAGTTCGAACTAGAGAACAAAGTTTTTGATTGAAACACGTATAAATAGTCCGAAAGGAGCTGGACTGGAATAATAATTAGGAATTCACAGCGTTACATGAAGACACAGATCAGCAGAGGGCGCTGTACGAACGATTTACTGTCCATGATTTCTGGCCACGTAAATAAAAATGACCTATGTAATTGGTTTGCTAATTTTATACTATAATTACACGTATACGTTACGTTTTATTTTACAATTAATAATGAATACGCACAATTTGCAATGAATCTATTTTACAAGATGTTTTATTAATTTGTATGATTTAGTATCATTTAATTAATTTTGTGACACTGTTAAGAGTTGCATGCATGCAATTTATCTATCTTCCCATCTTATACCAGTTTTCAATTCTGTAAAAGTATTAGCCCAGAAAAGTTGACATAGGGTCACCCTGGCGAGTGAAGATAGCAAGGGAATAAACTAAACTGGTAGGTTGATAAGGGACTAAACTACAGCAGCCGTAATCCACCAACACCTGAACATCATTTGTGTCTGTTGGAAGCCTGGATGTCATACACACAGCCTCAGAGGTTTAAGTTTCTGTCAGGGATAAAGTCACAGGTAAAGAAATGACAAAATTTATGGTGTGCACTGAGATTTCTCATTGCTGGTGGGTGTAATTCATAATCATTACTTTATAGAGAGCTAGAGATTCTCTTTTGTGGAAACAGTTCTAGAATGCCATTTGGACACAGTATACCATATTTCTCTGGAGCAACCTAGATGCTGCCAAGAAATTTCAACAGAGTTGTGGTGTATCCTTAGTACTTTGAGCACACTAGAGAGATTTATGAGGACAATTTCTTCATTAATTAAAAGAGCATGTTTTTATCTGGGTCTATGTATTTCAGCAGCGACCCATTAAACATGAGTGTGGTGCAGTAATGTTTGTCATTTAGTGTCTGTCTGTAGAAATGTGCCTTAAAGCACATTTTGGCAGTATTGTGCTCTGTTCATGTATCAGAGTGCCTGTCCAAACAGCTGGAAGTGTTAAAGTGGTAAGCACCCCCTGCTGAATGGGATCTACAATATGCCAATTAAAAAGCCTAATTCTGTAATCCTTGGACAAGCTGCTGCAGTGAAGTAGCACTGAGGCTAAAGGGGTAATACGTAGTCTGGGTTTGGCCATCATCTGTCCATTAAACGCATAGCTGCCAGACTTCCCTGCTAGCCAGCCAAACTATTGACTGGACTTTACTTTGAAACTATTCTGAAACAACTTATTATCCAGAAGGAAGCTGGCATTCACCAATCCCTGTCTTTTGCCTCCAAAATACACTAAGCATTTATGACTCCAGCTACCGAGGCAAGCGATGTATATCTACCTTGCCCACACGGGCTACTTATGCAAGCAGAGACTCCAGCTCTCCCGACATTGGGAGACCCTTCATTTTGGGCTCAGAAAGCTGATGGTGGCTTTTAAGCGAGGCCCATGCAGCCTGGATAGGCAACTGCACTTGGAAAAAACTGGGTGAGAGAGTGTAATGTGGACCAACTGGACAGCTCACTGGGTTAAGAGCAGCAAACAGATCCTACACAGTCCTACACAGTGTTCGATTTGAGGGGGATCGGGGAGGGAACCAGAACCCCCCATAAGAGGGAAGATGTGATTCAGTGCCCCCTTCCCTCTGCCCACCAGGGCCTCCTCCCCAAAACATAATTCGAGCACTGGTTCTGGGTACAGGAACGATTAACCCTTGTGTATTTTACTTCTTCCGTTCTAAATTCTAGATGCTATAGAATTTATCCTCATTTTGAAAATCGACGGGGGTAACTTCAACCCCAAAAATAACACAGGGGTTAAACACACTAATGTAAATGTGTGTATCTTAGGACTGCACTAATTCTGTTCCTCAGTCCATGACTCACCATGGGCGGAACTTCTCTGTCGAAAAAAGAACATTTGAAAAATGAAAATCCTCATATAGGGCCTAATGTGTGCATAAGCATGACAGTTCGAAACGGAAAAACACGCAGACGTCATACGTACTTTAATGGTGAGAGCGATAATGGTTCAGATGGACTTTGAGCATTCTCATAGGGTTCGTGATGTTCTCTGTGTTATGTTATTTTTCCATCAGTGGAATGGAACCAGGCTGGAGCTACATAAACAGCAATGTTACACCACCTTTGAAAACAGACAGGATATGGTGACTTAGTGACATCTTTCTCACAAGGCAAGTTCCTGTCAGCCTTGTTTGTAGTGAGCTCCTAAAGAGGGCGCTGTTGTACCACTGAAAATAATTACTCTACACTTCTGGAAGTGATTCTGGGACTAGCACAAAGCGTATTTACTTATTTTATTTTCTGCCATAGCTTGGGAAATGTTTATTTGAGAAAAAGGACACTGGGAAGTGTTGTGTGCCTAAATCAGGAGAGACCGGAGAACAGGAATACTGGGCTGTCACAGTCAGCTGAGCTGTGAGGAGGGCAGCTATCTTTGCAGATGTTGAGCCTTCAGGCTGGAGTTTGCTCTGATCTGGGTTCAGTATTGGCTCAATACTTCTGTATTGACATCATACTCTCTGCCGTATCCATACTCTGTTTGCGGCCCTGTAAAAGAAGAGCTGAAATGTTGATAAGTTTGTGAGACCACTGAGGTGTTGCCTGAAGGAAGACTTCCTGGCTCTGTCTCAGATGTACATATGGTCAGCTATGTATTTACAGATCATTAGAATGGACCAAAAGCTTAGCTCCATCTGAACTTTCACCAAAGGCACCATGGCACAAGGAAGATGGGTGAGGCTGTTGGATGTCACATCAGATAGCCATTATGATTATGAAGCAGCTTGGATTGTAGATGGTGGTACTGCAAGTAGTTTCATCCTTTTTCTGAAAAGTATGCCAAACAAAATAATATGCCAAACACATCTTGTGCAAAATCCTAAAATATATGTACTGCCAATATATTCTCTTCTAGGTCTTAGTAGGACTTGTGGTACAGTTCATGAGTTATCCAGCAAGATCTCTTGTCCACAGTGACTGTTTAAACACATTGCCTCTGCTCAAATGACAAAAAAGAGGCCCCCTAAAGACATAAGTACGCAACTTTCTGGGCACATGATCACACAACCACCTTCTCAGCTGCTGTCCTGGCTGTACCTTATTAAATCCGAGCCACACAAAAAGCATCAGTTGCCATATTATGAAAACAGATGCCTACTGTAAAATCACTTATAAGAGCGACTCATTTCAGTGAGAATTCTTTGTTTAAAAGGTCAAACAACTGCGTTAATAATATTAAGCTTAATCAGCTGTTTGCATCATGTTTACTTGTTTGCACTATATGCACTGTTTTTTGTACATCTGTTTGACATTTAATGTATGTTTGTCTGTGCGCCATAATTTCCTCCTGGGATCAATAAAGTGCATCTTAATCTTAATCTTAATCTCAGTCTTAATATTAATCTTAATTGAAGACCAAGAACCTATATTAAAAAACACAGCTACTCTTAGGTGTTCATGAACGTCTGAACTGTAGGTGAATGAAAGTTTTTGCTTGATCTCTTGGGCTTCCTGGTTTCCCGTTCATTCTGGACTTGAGGTTTGCCACAAGAGTCCTTGTTAATGCTGCATCAGCTTTGGCTCGTTGTATATTAATCAAGAACCTTGGCTCAGAGAGGGATGGGCTAGTCAGTAGCAGAGGCCTCACTGTATGTTTTTTCTGGGTTCATTTCTGACCCACTTTTGTGGCTTAATTGATCCAGTTATGTGTACAATATATATAAAAACACATATACTTGAAAAAAATGATAAATTTTTAATACCTTACGAGCTAGATCTGTGGTCAAGGTACTTGTTGGCTGTCAGTTCATATTCCAGTAAGGAATTCACTATTGTACCCTTGAGAAAGGATATTCAAACTGAGTACAGAAAACAACATAGGACAAAGTGTACGAAAGTCTGGATCATGTAAATAAATAAATAAATAAATAAATAAATAAATAAATAAGCAGAGAGAGAGAGAGAGAGAGAGAGAGAGAGAGAGAGAGAGCGAGAGAGACACGCACACACACTTGCAAGAACTGCATTTGCATTATTGCAGTAACTTCCCACCAAAGCCTGTGTCGTTTAAACATCAGCTCTGCCTCCAAACTCCATGCATCTTCACTTTAGCTTCTCACCGATTCTTTCCCTGCTAGTATTCAGTCCCCTCGGAATATGTAACTCGCTCTCCCCGGTCCTAATTACTGTAATCCCCGGGTGGGCAGTAAAATTCAAGATAAACTGTGGAAAACAAAATTCTGACATTCTGACAAGCAGCACCTGGACTTTCAGTTTTAATAAACATGGAGTTTCAATAAATGGCCTTTCAGAAAGGTGCAGCAGAGGGGTCTCTCTGTACTTTCACATTTTTGCTCCCTCCCACAAATGAAATGTGCATTTCATCACTCCTTTAAACTCCTTTATAATTATCTTTTTGTCTAAACCAGAATTTCCCAACCCAGTCCTTCGGCCCCCCCCAGACAGTCCAAATCTTTGCTCCAACACAACTGTACCAAGATTTTGGTGTTCTTGAGTATGTGGTTCAGGTGTGCTGGGAGCTGGAAGGGAGCAAAAACCTGGACCATCTGGAGGTCCCCGAGGACCGGGTTGGGAAACACTGTCCTACAGCATCACCCTAATATGTAAATCAAGCAAGGTGGTAGGAGCTGCACTTCTCTGGACCCTAGAAAAAATAAGGTAAGAACCTAAAAAGACTATTAAATAATCATAAAGTGCAACATTAAGAACATTCTGGAAGCGTGGAGTGGTATTAAGATAGTAGAAATGTTCGTGGAACAGGTGGGTCTTGAGACGTTTCTTGAAGGTGGACATGGAATCTGTCTGCATGTGGTTTGGCAGCTCATTCTGCCATCGGGGAACCACACATGAGAAACATCTGGTGTGGTGGAGAGATCTCCAAGTGGTCAAAGTGACGCCTTGAGCTTTGCAGCATTGAGATAACCATTTCCTTGTTGTGCAAGCGGCCTGTCAGACTGAAGGAGACCCAATGATAACAGTTTAGAAGCGAAGCAGTGAGCATAAACCCAGGCTGCCGTCAAACCTGAGTTAACGAGCAGAGTGCGCGATTTTTATGGGAGTCACCTCCACTTCCCTCGAGGTCAAAACAGACTGGAACAGCGTCTTCCCCAAGAAGTGTCAAAAAACCCACCAGATCCTTGGAGCTGCTAACCTTATTCTGTACTGGTGTCAGCAAAACATAAACCAGTTACTTCATCCTGACCTACTCCTCGAACAAAATGTTTGGTTCCCATGTCCATGCTGGTTATGGTGTTTTCCAGTAAATACTTTTATTGATATACAGCCTTTCCCGAGAACAGAAAAGAATAGCTGTGACCTTCAGATGTACTATATCATGAAAAAGACACACAAAAGATATAAAAGTGCAAATGTGTGTGTGAAGGATACCATGGCCTCTCCCTTCATGTGCAGAAGTTTGAACAGAATATCTTTATTGCTAACAAATGGTAGTAATTCATTAATAAAAAACTGTGTTGCAACTTGTTTATAATTGTCTATTAATGATTCACAAAGTGTTAACCCTAATTAATAACCTGATCATAAACCATTCATAAACCCGTACACTATATGGACAAAAGTAATGGGACACCTGGCCATTACACCCAACAGGAGCTTTTATGACATTCTATTCTAAATCCATAGGCATCAATATGGAGCTGGTCCCCCCTAATATCTGCCACTCTTCTGGGAAGGCTTTCCACAAGATTTTGGAGCGTGTCTGTAGGAATTTCTGCCCATTCATCCAGAATAGCATTTGTTAGGTCAGGCACTGATGTTGACCGTGAAGGCCTGGCTCGCAATCTCCATTCTAGCTCATTCCAAAAGTGTTCAATAGGGTTGAGTTCAGGGCCTTGTACGTGCCAGTCAAGTTCTTCCACACCAAACTCCTCCAACCATGTCTTTAAGAACCTTGCTTTGTGCACTGGGGCACAGTCATGCTGGAACAGGAAAGGGCCTTCCCCATACTGTTCCCACAAAGTTGGAAGCACAGAATATAGCATAGCTATTCAGGGAACTAGGTTGTGGCATTGAATCCTGTAGTCCTATAGAGCACTCGGGTCACTTTTGGGCCCTTCAGCAAAGTCTTAAACCCCAGTTGCTCTATGGGCACTGCATGCTGGCTGACCCTGTGCCCTGACCCCACACCACGTCTCTCACAGACGTGATGGGCTATGTGAAAACTGGAGAATTTCAATGCACCTTGTACAAGCATTAAATAAATAAAGCAACTTGCCTAATAAAGCACCCAGCTGTGTTTGCTCCTGCCCAATAGTGGGCTGCTGAACATTCAATGTGCTTTGGATCTCACACGCAAACAGTAGTGTTTGTGAACAACGTGCAATAACAGGGGTGGTGAGGGGGTTACTACGGTGAACGACAAAGAGGCGAAAGCCTAATTGTTGACAATTGTTGAGATAACTGTTGACAACCCTCAGCTACACAACCTTTGTAGACACGTCTTTTGTTTTTAATCTTACTGACAGCCCCTGCAAGGCCAACTGCTACGTGGTTGCTGTATATCCCCAAAAAAGTCTGTATTAGCCCTGTGTACCACAGAGGTGAGATAGCAATTGCAGAAAGGAATTCACCCAGAGAAGGGTACAGATACATCAAAAATGATCTTGTTACAAATTACAAATACTTGCTCATCAAATGTAACAAAATAAAATACAAAATATTGGGGTGACAAAAATGTATTTAATTTAAAAACAAGTCATTTGTAATTGTTAAAAACAAATATATATATATAAAATAGTAGTAGCAAAATAGTAATGGGGATGCTGGCAAGTTTAATGCCGTGCCGTCTAGCATATTTTTGCACCGAGCACCAAAGCAGCTTCTTTCTTTGGATTATGGGAAAACAAAGTTCACAATGAGCAAGCTGGGCCCAACAGGATGTCACATGATTTACTTGAATATAGCCAAAAATGATGACAGGCTATATTTAAAGGTCTGTAAGCCTGGTGCTGAAGGTTCTTAAAAGGTCATAAGGTTCTTAAGAAAATAAATAGACAAACAAAGAAATAAATAAATGATACATTTGATTAATATATTAATATTTTAAATACATTAAATACAATCTCTCAAAGTATTTTGCTACAAATGTCATCTAATTTTTCTTCTGTCCAGCAAAATACAAATTACAAAATACTCAAAAGTAATTAAATACATCATTTAAATACATTTAATTGAAATACTGCCCATCTCTGCAGGCACCATGTGTAGGAGCTGGGTGACAATGGGTGACCATAGGATTCTACGGTTTAAGAAACAACGCAGGTGATGGCAAGCTCAGTGGTATGCCATAGGTGATGGCGCTGAGATATCTGTTTCTATGATACAACACCACCTGCTTCCTGGATAAGGCCCAATGGTTTGAGGTGAAAAGATACTACCATGTATTTTGGTAATTAGCTGCAGAGGTGCTTTGATTTATTTGGAGAAGCACACGTTTTACTAGTTAACCACAGTCATTAACATTAAAACAGTGTAATGTGAATACCCTGAATACATTGTTTTGACCACTACCCCACCTCGTACAACTAATCAATATCTCACTTATTTGTAAATTTATTAAGTCAGCTGGTGGTGAAATATATATGTATGTACAG
Organism: Mormyrus iriodes; assembly: GCA_011763525.2. NCBI lineage: Eukaryota > Metazoa > Chordata > Actinopteri > Osteoglossiformes > Mormyridae > Mormyrus > Mormyrus iriodes. The sequence goes on from JAAGVU020000038.1 coordinate 15,604,082, forward strand.
TACCAGTCAAATGTTTGGACACGCCAAGCTGCCTACGAAGGAGTATGATAGTGTTGCATTATATAACCTAATCACCTGACCTAAATATTCTGAAACTGCCTGCTCTATGCAGGGTCTGGGGGGAGGGGGTCCGAAGCTTGTCCCAGAGGCCACGGGTGCAAGGCAGTATAATTATCATTATAAATATAATTGTTTTGCACTTGCTGTTTATTGGTACTGTTTACTTGCATTGTTGTGAATGATTGTGTATTTTTTTCTTTATTCCAGTATTTTTTGTTCAGTGTTTAGTGTTCAACTATTGTTCAGCTGTCTGAGGCTCTGCAGAAACACATGTTTATCTCATGGGTGTGAAATGACAATAAAGTGACTTGACTTGACGTTACACTCCGTGGCTCTGTGGCCGGGTCTCAGTGCAGAACATGCTGATTTGCACCACGCTGTAAGGAGCGAGGGGCAGGTGGTAGTAAACAGCTAAACGACCTGCACGGCCAGGATCACCTGACGCTCACCCCTCGAGCTCTAGATCATGCGTTCCATGCATACAACCACACACACAGTCACAGCACAATATGGGGCTGTGTGATATCAGCGGGGTTTGGATAGATGTTAATTGGAGGATCCTAGGAAGACACCAGTGAAATGTGTCATAACTGAGCAGGATAATAGGCTTTAGCAGCTAGTATGGGAACAGTTACAAACTGGCTCGAACTGCTACTTACAAAAAAGTGGATTTCCACTGTAGACTGGATTTGCATGTTCAGCTCATAATAAGATTATGCCTTTTAACAGCATTTAGTTTCTTTTATTGATCCTGAGAAGACACTCGTACCTGTGAGGTTTCTGGCGTTCAGGGATTTCTTTGGAAGCTAAATGTTTTCTGAAGTTATACAATGGCCAATTTTGTCTGTAGTTTATCTATGAGTGCTTTATCTGTCAGGATTTGTTCCACTGATAGGAGAGTCTGTCGTTCTTGCATGGAACACACTGCTTGTGGCTATGCATTGGGGTAAACTTTACCTTGGTTTACTGGAACAGCAGTAAAGTTTAATCTTCCAAAAAATGTATAAACTCAGGTCTGGCACTTACCTCTCCATGGGATAAAGCCTAAATCCCACAACCACCGCCCACTTCATGTCTCATCCGGGCCAGTAACAGAAGAAGAGGCTGCCTGAATGCTCTATACCTTAATGTGCATCTGAAATCAACATCCTCTTCAACCGTTATGAAGCAAAATGGCAAGAACTACGACCACTGACCCCCCCCAGCGGGAAAAACATAACATGACAAATAGATTACCTATAAGAAAAACCCAGGTAACGTGCTTAGTTGGAGTTCTTAGCTTAGTTATTGCTTAGTTGAAGTTGAGAAATCACATTACCCTCAGCAGAAAAGTCTCTTTTGTCTAATATGTAATATTTTTTTACATACAAATAAGGGGATAAGGAGGGTGTTTAGCCTGCTGCCATTTTTGCCCACCAACATTACCGTCTTTGTAGGCTGCACCACAGGAATCCGATCTGGCTGCCTGATGTTGGAGGTACCTTATTCGGTGCTGATGGCAGCCCAGGCCATTGCGATGATGCAGGCTGGCATCTTTACACCATCCCACAAGTCTGCTAGGCCACTAGAATTGAGTGTGAAAGGAGCTCCGTTCGACCCTGGGACGCTCAAACCAAGCAGCACTAATCAGTTCACAGAAGGCGGCTACGAACTTTGTAATTCTAGGTGCCAGCCTGCTATCAGGCTTACTTCAGCTTTCTGGAATTTGTTGGAGGGCAGTCAAAGATGCAGTCATTGTGGGTTATTGTCAAAACTATGAAAACAAAATGAGAAGAAGAAGAAATTTTTTGAAAAAAAAAAAAAGAAACGCAGACACAGGGGGATAGGCATTTCTGGAAAAGTGTCTCAGCAAGATTTGTGTCAAATCACATTATTGTGAGGTAAAATACTAAGAGCAAGTATTGCGGTCTAACTTCTAAAATTAACCTGAGCAGCCATTCCTTTTGTACAGATTTGGCCCCAAATCAAAAATAAATAAGGCCCTCCTTCTGAGCTTAGGGAAAAACCATTTGATTTGTTTTCCACAGAGGTGTTCTGGGGCCAGAAAAAGTCTTTCAACGAGTTGCAATGGAACCAAAGGAAGCATATTGAAATGGTTATAATGGCCCTTAAACTCGCGTATTGTTAAATCCCTCATATATCTGCAAATGATTAATTAGTTAAGCTTATGCACCAGATCAATGTAACTCGTTACTTTTGTCGTAAAAGTTCCAGCAAAGTCTTCAGTGTTACAAGGTATAGTGTCTGTTTTTGTTTATATTTTTTGAATGTGGCCCCCGTCTTGTGGCTTGTTTTCCTGTTTATTCCCTGAAGGCCATGAACTTTGGATGAAAGTTGAAGAAGGGTGACGGCAAAATGAGGGATGCAATGGACCAAATCACTGGTCCGGACGGCGATCGCCGTGGGATGGGAAAGTCTTACGGCGCTTATGTGTTTGTTCCACTGTGAAGCAAAGTAAGTGAGGGCCCCTTAAGAGCCATTTCTGTTTTGTACTCTGGGACATCTCCAAGCAGCCCTACCACTCTCCCCAGCACCACCGCAAGCCATACGGCAGAGGACGTCCAAGATCATGTCTCTCTTTCGTTTATGTGCAGAACTATAAAACAGTTTATTGGGAATTACGTTCCTTGGGAAAACATTCAAAACCGCAAATGGCAAAGGTGGCCTTCGGAGGGGTACATCAGTTTGCGGAAACCGTGTTCCAGCCACACACAATGTGGCTGATTAGAGAATGACGAGCATTTGCCTGCCAAGCACAAAAAGGCATAAACTCTTAAATCCATAAGTGACCGATATGTTTAGTTCTCATAAATCATAATGACACGTAGATTGGTCTCATTTCTGCCTTAAAGATTATTTATTATTATTGTTGTCATCACAAAGCCACAGAGACTCTTGGATTCACAGCACACCTGGCTGTGTGTATATTTCTGCTTACTTTCCTCCACTGCCTGGCTAAGAAATATCCTTCGGAAATGTATCTCCTAAGACCGGACAGGATGATGAGTTTGTGTGGTGTGTTACTGTGGGATCAGTAACTTACCTGATGTTCGAGCTTCTTGGCTTTGGCCCATAATCAATCACCAAGCCCTCACCGTTTGGGAGCATTGTGTATAACAGCTTGACAGGTTGGCTGCGGATGTCCTTTTGGGCTGGAGCCAAAATGGCCGCCCTGCTCCGCTCTGTTTCCAGTTGAGCTAGGCCGGTCTGGATGGTAATGATATGCTGTGTTTCCACTGCTGCCACCCTCAGTGCTGGAGGTTTGGCAAGCAGGAACGTGTCTGTTTGGTACAGATACAAAATCCACACTAAAACCAAGGCAAAATAGCCTTTTTCTCAGTGTCAGCATAGTTACTGTGCTTTGACTTAGGTCGGTATGCTGTGATTGGGGTCTTGGAAGTCTTGGTTTTGCATATGAAAACCACTGCAGTGAACATGCATGTGTGTGTGGGATCTGGAGGATATTTTCCCCCCAAGTGGCACTTCACATACAACCTTCCTTAGTGACTGACGCGCTGACACTTCACTCAGGTAGATGAAGGGATAGCGTGCTGTTTACCTGGCTGTTTCTCCATCTGTGATTACCCATCCTAAAAAAGCCCTTTGCTGTTGGGGACAGTCAGGGGGAACAGGATCTCAAAGAGTTCAAAGACAGAGATGTGCTATTAATCTCTGTGGGAAATCTCTTTTCGCCTTCCCCATCCTGCTCTCTATGAGACACACAGACTGGTGAGCACAAGCTTTGGGGTCACAGCACAGGGTCAGCCCTGGAGTTGGTGGTTAAGGGCCTTGCTCAAGGGCCCACAGACATGTGACCATTCCGGCAAGGGCAGGCCTCAAACTGGCGACCTTCTGATCTCAGGCACAGAATCACACACCGCCTGCATAGTGTACTTATGCCACTGAACAAATGTTTAAGTGCTTCTGGTGAGCAGAAATGATCGATTATCATCCATAAAATAGTATGGGAAAGAGAAACATCCAGCCAGGTTGACTGAGGACAGATTTAATTAAAGCTAGAAATTGTACACAGAAGGACTACGGTCCTGTAATCCTGCAGAATGCACGGTATGCTTTTGGACAAATGGGACTTACAGCTTTAACCTTTGCGCATGCACACACACACACACACAAAGAAATTGACCACACCTTGTAAAATAAAATCTGCAGGCATCAGCTTGTCTCTGACAGTACTATATGTATTTTTCATTGCATTCAAGTCTAAACCAGTGATGGGGAGTAAGAGTTTTTAAATCTCCCCTGAGGTTTGGTTAGTGAAACCCAGCAAAATGATGGTAGGGTAATCACTTCCACGCAACATTACGCTTCATCAGTGCATTGGGCTCCAGTGACCTAATTTGCATTTTACTACTTTCTTTCAACGTGTGTCCCAGAGAATAGCTCCCTCTAAAGACGTGTATTTTATGCTTAGCTGATGAGTTTTATGAGACAGAATAATAATAATTTGGCAAAGGAGACAGTCTTCCAAATTTATTCCTGATACTTCAAATAAATAATAAATATATTTTAAAGATCTAATCTAGGATTAATCTTAAGTACATATTACCCAGAATCCTTTGCAACTCTGTACTCCTAGTTTGTAGGCCTAGTTTACTTAAAGCCAGGGGAGTTTTTAGCTATTGAAAATATCAGGAGCTGAGTCAAGTTTGCCTGGGGCATGACTTTCTTTTTATGGAAGATTGGCATTGGGGCTAAAATATTCAAGACTAGGTTTAACATACTCGGGGCTATAGCTACTAACTTTTTGCTATATTTGCTACTAACTTTGGCAGCACAAAACTAAAAACAAATGAAAAAAAATAATAATAATTTTTAGTTTGTGGACGTACACACTACACGTGCTTCATTTTGCACCCAGCTAACCTCAGACCTCTTTTCCTGGTGAGGGATACGGCGCCAGTGCACAGAACCAGTGTGACCTCGCTCCCAAGGCTGCTGACTCCAGCTCTCATGCGTGGATCCCCAGGTGTAACCCCTCCGGCGTCTCCGGGGTCTGGTCTGGGGCCCATGCCAGGTAGAAGGAGCCTGCAAGAGCGTCCCCTGGGAAGTGAACAACTGCCAGACTTGTGAGATACTTGAATAACCTCAGCTGACTCCCCTTGATCCAAAGAAATAGAGGATCTACTCTGAGATCCCTCTGGATTTCTGGACTCATCACTCATCACTGGTGCTGAGAATAATGTAATTTTATTGACATGCATACAATGCTGTTATGGGTCAATTGCAGGGAGGAAAATGGTGAGAAAAGGTTATTACATATGAACAGAACATAACAGCAGCTAGAATATTCCAAGTACAAGGCCCACTAATGCACAACTGAAGCTAACTGGCTTAATCTTTTCAGAAATCAGCTCAGGGCTCAGTAATGGGGAATGGAGACATAAGGCTAAAGGACACCAGCCCCAGATGGAGATAATCATCCCTTAATGGACTGATTGACCACAATGTTCTTGCTGCTCTGCTGTAGTGGGTCAGTGTTATATTTTACATTTTTATATTTCCAAACTGAGCTATGTCATCGAAAGGCAGCAACAAATGTAATATTTTTACAGCATATTGAGGTATAATCAAGAGATACTCTTTCACGTCTTTGTGTTACATTTTAATCTGTTATCGATTTAGATTTGGTTTTCTCGAGGGGAGTCAGGAATGAACATCATGCCAGGGCATGATGGGAACTCAGAGAACATGAAGCTTTAGCATTGTGCCCGTTTTTCTGAACCCCCTTAAGCTGAGGATGAAGAGCTGAAGACATAGTCAAGACTGAAAGACCTATGCTCAGCTGTCAGAGATCCCCTCATAGGCCCGACAGAAGAGGCCCATAATTACTCACCTATCACCGTAGAGTGACAGCATTGTCATTCTGTACATTCTCATTGAACGGGAGAGCGCTGGAAAACCTATGCTAGCAAAACAGAACCGAAGAATAATAGCTGAGGTTGGGCTTGACATTGAAGGGTCATTATTTCATCAGTCACTTAATGTCTCATGTGGTTGACTGCTACGTCAATACAACAGACTAAGCTGTGATATCTGGGGCAAAAAGTAACTCAATAAAAATCTTCTCTTAACTGCTGCAGGGCTGTGCAGAGGATTTCTGATGGGCAGGGGCTCCACCAGTAAAATGGGTGGGTGATTGAAAATGGGTCCAACTGGGTAAAATTTGAAAAGGGGCACTCAAGACCCAGAAGGGGGGCACTTTCAATCATTCGTGCAAAAGGGGCACAGATGATCAGGTATCCTCAGCCCCCCCCATCTCAGATCTGCTGTTTCGAATTAGATCGACTGGATAGATAAACAGCACATGCTAATACCACCCCCCACACACACATTCTGAATATTGCAGGCAAATGTACATCATCACATGTGAATCCCCATACATTCCCCCACGTCCTGTGGGAATCAGTATGATTTGAAGTTCTTAAGCACTGCAGACTCATGTGTTATGGATTTGAATCCCAGAGGTGACTATCGCTCCTAACGAAGGTGCTCCAGCTGGTGGTGGCCACCGAGGACATCAATGGAAGCGTGTGAGGCATTATGCTGAAAGGTACCTGCTGTGAAAACAGAGGAACTAATGGTTAAAATACCCGAGCCACTCTGGTTTTCGTTATTGTTTCACAGTATGGGATACTGGCGCGGTGGAGGCAGGGTGCTTAGTACAGTGCTGCTTGGATGTGAATCCTTCATATTTCATAAGTTGTAAACAAATGATTTCAGCACCATTTAGCATTAAGACAAACATCAGAACCTTTAAAATCACTGTGCAGACATAAATTACTTGTGTGGTGTGTTACTGTGGGATCAGTAACTCACTTACCTGACATTTGAACTTCTTGGCTTTGGCCCATAATCAATCACCAAGCCCTCACCGTTTTGGGAGCACTGTGTATAACAGCTTGAGGCATGTCTACTCAGACTGCAGGACTGCAACCAAATATCTCCAATAGTTAACAATTTGCCTTTTTTGAGCAGTTCCGTTCATTCCTGCTTCCAGCACTGCTGCAGCTTTCTCAGATATGTGGACTGTCCTGCATAAATAGCCTGCTTCAGGGCTCATTTCTGTTGGGTTGTGGTCTGGACTTTGACTTGGCTGCACTAAAAAGAAATTTCTTCTCGCTAATCCATTCTGGGGCCGACTTGTTGAGTGCAGCTTCAGCTGACCAAGGCCTGACGTTTTCCTCCAGAATATTTTGTTGCTGAATTCCTGGGTCCCTTGCCAGTGGCAGCTAGTGACACACCCACCCACATGCTTGAGAAGTTCTATCTTAACATAATTGTTACCCATTTAGTTGTGTTTAGAGCTTAGCAGAAGTTTTAAGCTTGGGAAAAATGATGAGCATATTAAAACATACTTTTTGGCACAACATAAGCTTTCATTTGAGCAAGCATGCTCTGCGAACACAGCATGCTGCTTTTCAAAGAGCATTTCTCTCATCCTCTAGAGATTTGAACAGTACAGAATAAAAACAAAAAAATATATACACACTTTTATGCTCATATACTCTAGGGCTTAAATAACAGTAAGCATTTTAATTTATTTGATATGATTTACATATTTTGCTATTTATTCTATTCATATTTAGCTTATTAATTATAAGTGTGTTTTGCTTTACTTGGTAAAATGTATTTACATTTAGCTTGTTAGTAAATTAACTGTGTGTTTTACTTGGTAAGTTGTAACTCAATTCACCGGAGTTCAGATTAAGTATCTTACTGTAGGGGACAATAAGAAAATCCTTCATGGGAGCTGAAGCTATATCTTTCAGGTAAATATATACAGCATTTTCTCGTTTGCATGAATGGGTTCAATATCCGTAAGGTCACCACACACATCTGGAGCAGCAGAGGCAGTTACCTGAGGCAACAGTCTGAGGCAGTGCTCTACAGCAGTGGTCTGAATGAGTCTGAGGCAGTGGTCTAAAGCAGTGGTCTGAATCAGTCTGACGCAGACGTCTAAAGCAGCGATCTGAATCAGTCTGAGATACTGGTCTAAAGCAGTGGTCTGAGGCAGTGGTCTAAAGCAGCAGTCTGAGGCAGTGGTCTAAAGCAACAGCCTGAATCAGTCTGAGGCAGCTGTCTGAAAATCGTACTTGCTTCCCCCAGGCTTGAGCACCTGGCACAAATGTCCTTGTCTAACCACACTTCCTGGAGTCAGATTGCTTTCTTATGCCTCAGCACTGATGTGGAAATCCTGCTGGATTCGACACATGCCCCGAGTCAGGGTTTCTGTGGTGAATATAATGTGCTTTACTGAGAAAAAGCTGTTTCACCATATGAGTATCTTATATAAAATCAAAGCTGCGCCTGGCTGTTTCAGAAAATAGCGACCTGATTCGAAACAGCAAGCTGAAAATCCACAGCCACATCTGTGAGACAAAAATGAGGCAGTACGAAAGAAAACAGGTGACTGAAGCTGAAAAGCTCTTAAAAACAGCAAACAATCCGCTCTATGGCTCCTCCTGCGTCCAAAGTCAGAAACACCCTCCTGCTCGAGAGGACGCTCATCGTCAGCGCACTGTAGTCAGCGCCTACGTGTTGTGTAGAGCGATGCTTTTCTGCAGATGGATTAATTCTAATATCAGGACGGGCAAATTCAGCGTGAAAGGCTCTGCCAGAATTCCGCCCACGTCTGCCTTTGTGTTGCGTTAATTGAAGTGATTATCGGGACCGGACCTGCCGAATGTGGTGTGCCCATGTAAATTACTCGCTAATTTGATGGTGGCTGTTTTATTGCTTCCTAAGTCCTTTCCCCTCAGTCTCACCATTGATTTTTACATAACTTAACCTCCTCCACTCGGGAAATTACGTGGTGCCACTCTGATCCATTAATGAAACAAGCGAAACAGGCTGCTTTCAAACCTGCGGCTGGGCTCCAGGATTCCTGCCAGCCTCGGAAGGAGCGCCTGGATTGTCTATTTAGTTACTGATTTTTTACATTTTCTCGCTATTCTTCCAACATCCGACTGCTGATTTTTCTGACTGAATTAACTGGTTCAAGGCAGTATCAGGACTCACCAGCCGCCTCCGTGCTGAGGTGGTTATTATCTTTAAAGAAAACTAAAACTCAAAGAAAACATTTTCGTCAACGGAAATAAAATATAAAAATAAAAAAACTACAACTAAACAAAAACTATAAACCTTGCTTCTGAAACTGAAATAAAACCAAAAATAATAGTGATGATTTGATTATCTTTAACTACCATTATTAATACCTGGAACATGTTTTGTCCGTTTTGAGTAGATAATGTGCACTGTTTATTGATGTAAATAATGTTTATTTATGTAAATAGGTCTACAACTTTCAGTTCTATCGCTAGAAATAAAATAAGTAGAAGTAAAATCTATAAAAACTAAATAGAACTATTTAAAATAAAATTAATCATAACTAATAAAAACACTGAAAACCAACAAAGGCTAAGCTGGATTTGTAAATAAAAATGGAAAATATTATACAAACAAAACTTAAATGAAAAAGCCTGAACTACAATAACTGCTGGGCAGTTTCCTGCAGCTGTTCCTAATTTTGCGCATATTATACAAAAATACCTTATTGCTTTCCAGGATGTGACCGTATGTCCCTGGTGTGACATGTAGCTGCAGGTCGAGGGAGGGATGTGCGACTACTGTGGCTATCTTGTCTATCTTCCAACCGCTTATCCAGCGTAAGGTCTCGGTTGTATTCATTCCCTGTTGTTAAATATGTTTTTGTTTTGTTTAAACATTTGAAAATATTTACATTCTGGAGAAAACGTATATTTTCCTTTACCTCCTGGTGATTTGATATTTATCCAGTGTTTGACCCTAAACCTTTAGTTCCCCTGAAGCCACACTGAAGCTGTGATGAACCCAAGCTAGCATGTGCTGAAACAACATACTAGCAGGACAACAAAGATTAGGTGAAATTGGTGATGTCACTGGGGAATACCAAGCAGAGGTGCTCAGACAGGGAGACAGCCTAAAGGCAGGGGCTCAAATGGTATCTGCTTTCTGTAGCCTTTCTCTGCAGAGGTGGAAAGTTCAGGTTTAGAAAGTACAAATCCAGACCAAGGCTTTGTTCCAACCAGCTAAACTCACATTCACAGAATACTCAACAAAATGCTCAACCATTCTCCATCATGAGGAGCGACCTATTCACCACCATGGAGTTTACATTGTGAGAACCAGTTCAAACTCATTACTGGGATTACAACCACCACTCAGGACCTACAGTGCTACCATACTATGGTATTTCTTCTATTATTAAGGGGCACGTTTCTTCCAAGACCTCATACTTTCACAGCTAATAACTACAGACTCTATCATAGAACCTCACAGTTTATGGTTCCATTGCAAATAACGCTCACTTCCCAGGGTTAAAAGTGTACACATGGTCACTAGACAAACAACATATCTGCCCCACCTGCCCCCAGGTTACTACTCAGGGAACCGAGCCAGCTCTGGGCTGGGCTCAATTAGAGCCCCACCTTTTTTAAGCAGAGCAGTGAGCATTCACGGTTATTGCTTTTGAACCATAGGGCTCCATAGCTTCTTGGTCAGAGGTTTGTTTTATGGGGCTGGATGGTGTAGGCTTGTTCTGTGCCTGTCAGCTGCCAGCAGAAACTGGCTAGCTGGTTTGGGGTGGCTTGGAGATTAGTGTGCTGTGTTGCTGGTGTCCTGTCTCTGGCTGTTTTTGTGTCCTGGCTTTTGTGTATTACACCTTATAGGTTCCCTGATATCTGGTCCAGGGATCTTCAAGTCCTCTTCTGTTGAGTCTGCCTCCTGGTTCACCTCATCCTGGAGGCTGTACATCAAGTCATAAAATCCTCCTGGTTCCCTGTTTCCACCAGTGTTTGGGATGTTGGTCTCAAGGGGCAGAAGACCTGGGGTGATGGCTGGACAGCCCAGGTTGAGGTGTTCTGTAACATACCTTGTTTTGTGAAGGCTAATAAACATTTTAGTAGTGATGTAAGTAGTGACAATATCAGCAAGGTTCTTGAAGGATCAGCATCCATTTGCAAAACGGTTGCAAAATTTGCAAACTTGCAAAAATTGTGCACTTTTTCCCCTCATGACCAGATGGTGCCTGGTGCATACTGCATTAGTCCCCTGTAAGAAGAACATTTAAAAATGAAAATTCTGAAGACCAACATCAGCACCATTAGAGACACAGGTAAGTCTTCCAATTGCTTTAGCTCAAATTAAAGCTTCGGTCACTGTTCTAAAATCAGATCACTGAGTTGACACCAGCACACACACAGCTTGATTGTTCTTGCTTTGCGCAGTACATGCAATGGCAATACATTTAGGCATATCTGTTGATATTTGATTTTGGTTCCCATGGTGACATGGCTGACCCCAGAGGTAGGGTAACTGAACCATTCAACCAGCCATAGTCTCTCTTTGTAGTTGGCTGATGATTTTATCAGTCCTCCTTTATAATTCAATTCATCTAGGTATTCACAGGTATTCAGTCATGAGAGTCTTTGTTTTCATTCTTGATTTTCCCAAGAATTACAAGCATTATTTCCATTTTCTATTGTTTCCTAGAGGATTTCGTCCATAGTGTGCTATGTAGGCTTCTGAATATTTTAGGTTTTTCCATCCAAAGCAATTTTAAAGTACAAATGCTGCCCATTTCAGCAACTGGATGTTTTTCTGGAACTGCAGGGACCCATCTGGGACTTATGGTGCCGTATCTTTAGCTGATAAGTGAATGGGTCAACATCCTGTTGAATAGTGAGGATTCCACTCCTAACACGCAGTCCTTTTTCTCGCTGATTTGTACAGCTCCATGTTTTAATGGAGAAATTCAGGTCAAGTATTTTTCTCAATAGTGCGCGAGAAGCGCTCAATTACAATACACAAACGAATTACTAAAATACAGTTGCAGGCAGTGATTCAACACTGTAAGGATATTACAGTGGGACAGGGAAAGTTGGATAAAATGGATTTTTCCAGAATTCCCAGCTTAACGATATAATGCTGTCATTTACATAACACCTCTGCCATTTTCCAAACCCTTTGGAACATTCGTTTCTTCGGATTTTGCTTAGCTGGATTGTGTTCCAGCAAATGGAGTTAGCTGGGTCCTGCTGACATATGCACACATATTTGCTGATGGACTTCAACACACCCCTCATCCAAGGTTGCACTGCACTCCGACTCGGTTATCTTCATGAATGATGCTGGGGATTTCCCACATTGCTGTAACTGTAATTTCAGTGGTTGGGTTTTGATGGAATAACTCACTAAACTACCCATTAAAATTTTTGGATTTTGGTCCTATGCTTACAGCATTAATACAAAATAACTGAAGTAAAAATTAGTCAGTGAAAAATGGAAAAAAAAAACTTACAAGATATGAGTATGTAAGCATCCATCCATATTCTGATTGCTTATCCTGGATGGAGTAACTAATATTATTAATTCTTCTTTTTTAAACAACAAACAAGGTCATGAGGTTAGCCCACCCACAGAGTCTGACACAGTGTATTATGGCTGTCTCTGGAAGGAGAAAGAGTTCATTCTCTTTGTTTTCTCATTCCTTTTAATGACATTTGAATGTGCACAATAGAATATGTTTCATGAGCCATATCATCCAACTGATGCCACGGCAGAAATGGCTGATCTGTCAGATTCTGCTCCGGTCACCTTTCATCTTATATTCCTCAGACCTCTCTGGTATCACTCTTGGGCTATGTTGCCTGGACATGTGGGAAATAGCCCTGTATTTGCATTTCCTAAAGAGTAAATATGCAGCTTCAATGTAAAGGTATTTTTTGGCCATCATTTACACAGGAATTTTCCACAGAAGAAAAGACCTCCAGTAGGGTCGTATTTCCGGGACACTATGAGATGACAAGTTTATTTTTGCTGGAATACCATCTGGATTATCCTTCTGTCACCTGTTATGGCTTGCCTTGTTGCTCTCAAATTAGCATTAGGAACTCTTGGGGGGGAGGAACGTTCCTGTCACATCAGCCAAACAACAGACTCATTTTTTATAAGTGAAAGAAAGACCTTCATAAATTAAAATAGCTCAGCTCAGGGTTTAGGTCTGTGGCAGACCTTGAGGCGGGGAATGCAGAAGGTCATTGACGTTGAATCCATTTTATTGACTGGAGGTCTGGGGACTTTCTGTCCAGATGACAAAGCTGTGTAACCCAGACAAACATTTGTTTGAGAGCTGGAATGATAGCTTTTTCTAAGCATTAGGTCATTAACTGAGGTTAGTAAAGTAAAAGCCGAATTCTCCAACCATTTTATACAGCTGAAATATATAGTAGTACTATGGGACTGAGAGAGACTACTAATGTCTGGAAGGAGGTGAAGGCAGCCTGTTTAGACAACATCTCCAGATTCGCAATCAGTGGGCCTTCATAGCCATGACTGCATGTGGAGAAGTTATTATGGTAAAACCAAGCACAAATGTTCAGCTCTCTTCTCCACACCCCCCACGTATTGTTTTAACTAAAGTCTAGCTCCAGACAGCTGCCAGAGTTCTAGAGGAGCCCCTCCCACACACATCCCACGTCTGGCCAGACACCCGGCACTGAATCATGGTATGGGCACTGGACGGTGCCACTTAACCCGTTTGCTTTGCTCTTGGGGATTGGCTCTATGTTGGCAAAAAGTGTGCGTGTGTGGGGGGTGGGCTGTAGGAAAAGGGTGGGAGACATGATGGTTTAGAGGTTTAGTTCCAAGCAGGGCAACGGCTGTTGTACTCTAAGCACTCTAAGCCAGATTCTTTAAGCAACCTGAGCTTCTTCAAAAATATGTTATAAGTGAAAACTAAAAAAGTTAACGTTAAACAGAAACATGAAATTCTTACTTAATAGTATTGAACATGGTAAATGTGCTTCAGGCACAGCTGAGCTAATGAAGCCTTATTAACTGAGAAACTGAATAGTCCAGTAACTTCCCCTAATCCTCATTTGATTAAATTTTTAAACAGGATCCTGAGCCCTTCCTAGAATCAAATGCAAGATTATGCAAGAAGATTTAGAAACTGCTATTTATATTTCTATACATGATAATATATACGTGCTGGTCTATGGACTGTAGGATAAAAGTCACAAGCAAACGCAAGCAAACTGTTTGTGGCCAACAGGGGGCCCCCAAACCCCGTGGGCCCAACACATTGTGTGGGTTGAGTGGTTGTAAACACCACCACTACATATAAATTCCCCACAGAGTGGTTGATAACAGGGCTGCCCACTGAGCCACCATAATGTAAAAGTCTATTTCAATAAATGATATTTATAAGCACAAAAATAAAAGGAGGCTGACTGAGGTTTTTCCCATCACAGGCTGTTTCTGGGGCCCCTTTAGTTTGGTCTCCCCTTTTTGATTCTTCAGATTGACCTGCAAAGTACATGTGTGTGGGAGAGGATAGGTATGTGTGTGTGTGTGTGTGTGTGTGTGTGTGTGGGTTATGTATATATTATATTGTACAATAAAAATGTGTTATTTTTTGAAACTCAATTCTATAAAAATCTGTGACTGCAATCAAAAAAACAAAAACGTCAAAAGTATTTTGTTTGGTTACTTATGGTTTAGGTTTGAGCTGGGTAAGGGTTAAGGTTGTCATTGTTGGGATTAAGGTTTTTCTCATAGAAATGAATGGACAGTCCCACAAAGATATACATACAAACGTTTGTGTGTGTGTGTTTGGGGTGGCAAGGGTTAAAAATGTCAGAAGACTAGGGACCCCAGGAACTGGGGAACTATCTAATGTCCTTGTTTATTCACAGATAGTCTGTGGCTAAGACCCCCTACAAAGTCCAGCATTCATGGAGTCATGAAGGCATATTGTACAGTGAGGGACAGACAGACATAACAACTGACAATGCCTTAATGTAGCAGAACTGCAAAGACTTATAGATGGGTTTAGCTGGTAAAGAGTGTTAAAGGTCCATTCAACATCTGACCCTGATCAACAGTTATAATGTGACTGTTAATAAAAATAAGTCTTGCGTGAAAATAAGCTGTTATGTAACACTGGCCTGCGTGTTTAAAGAGATGCTTTTTTTCGTGAACTGTTTCTACAGCCGGCCAAATGGTTTTATATACGATAAGGGGTAGGATTGCAAGCTGTGTAGGGCGAGCCGTGTTTCACTTTCCAGTGTGAGAATGAAATAGGTGACTTTTTGGCTGTTTCGTCACCCTAGTGATTAGCGACAAAGACTAATATGCTGAAAACTGCAGGAATAATATCCAATATAATGGTTTCAGTGCCAACATATAAATGGGCAAAAGCCGCACGTTACTTCATACGAAAGAGTCAGCTTAGCAACAAAATGGAGGAACAGCAGCTGGGACTGTTAGGACCAGATGCTTTTCTAGTATTTGTGTTTCTGTTATGGAAGGGTCACGGCAAAGGCCTTTTTGCCCGTAATGCTGTTCCTGCTTTTTATGCCATAAAGGATGTCAACAAACCAGAGCTGGGTAGTTCAGGCCCAGAAACTACAAATCCAGACCAGGATTTTGTTTCAACCAACCAGTTGAATATTCAGTGACTTTTTATACTCACCTGGTTTGTTTGACCAAAAATCTTGGTCTGGACATTTACTCTCTGGATCTGAACTGTCCACCTCTGCAACAGAGACAGTGAGAGTCCACGTCCTAGTAAAGGCAGGTATACATTATTCCCTGCATGTCAGGTTCTAAGCTGCATTGGGTCGACGTGGTCGAGAGTCCTGTTTCCTTACCGCTGTAGCGTCCACACCAGCTGTACACACCAGATGTACCTTGCTGATGATGTCATCTCATGAATCATTTCCTGCGCTGCCAGAGACTTCCTCTTTCTCGGCAGTCGACCATTTCAAAGTTTCGTTTTTTCCTAGAATCCTTCCAAGCCTTGTCTCGGCTTCTGGTATTCAAGACTAGTTGGCGTGGCGAGTTTGAGGTGAATATGTGTTCGTTTCAGTGTCTGTGCACTGCTCTCATGTAACTGTTTCGTATGTAACATTTTAGTCAAGTCAGTTTATTTATAAAGCACATTTAAAACAACGAAAATTGACCAAAGTTCCGTACAGACCACAATAAAACACAATAAATACTCTTAGATAAATGCAATGAATGTAATAAATAACTAATTAATTAAACTTACAACCACAATTAAAAGACAGCCATGCTCAGGCCTACTCAGAAGCTAACAAAAATAAATGTTTTATTATGAACTAATGTATGAACAAAATGCACAATAAGAAGATCTGGACAATTATGCTGAATTATTCAGTTTCCGACATTGTTCAGTATTCACCAGTTTTACATGAACATCCATCCTGCAGGAAATCATGGAAAAATATCTCAGAATCTGAAATACGCTGCCATCATTTGCATTAGCATGCTTATAGCCCTGTTTGATACATATAACTACTTAAAACTTTCCATTTCGCTTTATTCAGGATCTCTTCTCTAATCAGTGTTGCATTAATGTTGACGTTACTTACAAATTAGCCAAAGGATTTTGCTTTTGTATTTTCATATTTATCTAGGTTTTCCACTGATTTATAAACACATTTCAGTTGAATGAAGGACTTTACTTTAATGAGTAGGGCGGTACAGATGACTTGCAGGTAATGTCACAGTCAAGTGACTTTACCCCCTTTGACCTGGAAACATATAATATGGAGGTTTTGGTCCATTTTTATAAATAGAAAACAACAGTTACTGAAGTAGTTCAGTAATATGGATGGCATTATCCTGTGATAAATGGGGACATAAATCATATTCTAAAATAGGGTACCTCAACCACTGGTCCTATACTCACACACACACACACACACACACACGCACACACACACACACACACATACATACATATATTTATATATATATATATTAGTTAAACATGGTCTGGTCCATAATGAGCCCATTCAGTTGTGAAATTTACATAGTGTGCTGCCAGCGCTTTGCAACAGTCACCATCCAGGCCCTGTGGTCTGAAAAGTCGAGATTCCTTGTAAAACACAATAGGGAAGGACATTTTCTCTCGAAACTGCTTTGTCTTGGCAGTATGACAGTCTTTAGCATCTAGGGGTGGATGTGCAAGTTTGACTTGCAAACCCCACCATCTGCTCACTCCAGTGCTTCTTCCACTGCACCAGAGCCAGCTGGGATGAGAAGACAGGATGACCCACAGGGGAACTCTCTCCCATTCAACCGGGGTGAAGCTTTTCCTTGGAAGTGTCACGCTGACTTCATACCTCCAACTTGCATCGCTAACATGATCAGCTGCCCTGCCCGAACAAAGGTCAGCATTCATGTAGCCCAAAGAGGCCATAAACCAGTTGTTGTTTAGACCAAACATCCCGTCTTGAGTGTCCATCTGCAGTGACTCCGCAAGTTTACAATGACCATTGTGCCTGTATTAATGTTCAAGATTATTGTCATCTTTTCAAGTCACTTTCAAAGTGGAAAACAACATCGGCATTGTTCTTAAATTTCGGAATGGACATGGAATGGAATGTTCAAAGCCATACTGTATGCAAAGAATACCTGGCTATAATTTTTGTTTACAGTGAGCATCAATGACTAGCAGAGATTAATCCAATAATGTAAATTATCCATAAATGTAAGCACATTTAAAAAAAAAAAAGAAAATAGCTTTTTGGAATGAATGACATTATCCCTAGGCACTGCGAACTTGTTCTGCAATGGGACACCACTACTGGGCTGTAAATCACTCGCTTAGGCACTGTGGATTGTGTTTTGTTCCATTTTTCCATCTTTGACAAAGGGATGTTCTCTGGGACTGCAAAGGATAACAGTCCCAGAGAACTTTAGCTACTTTACTTCAGTGAATACATCTACTAACTTTGATTGGTCTGGAGCCTAGTGAGATACACATTCTCAGAATTTAGCTGACACACAATATCATTTAACTTACAGCACAAAAGAAAAAAATATATTTTTTTTTCTGCCAAAAGAGAAAAAAAAACATTCTGGAATATATTTAACAATGATGCAATATATTCAACAAAGTCACATAAACTTCTTGTGGGTAAACTGCATAATTTTAAGGGCAAATGAATCTTTCATACACAAAGGTGATTTTCTTGTTTTCTGATCTGCACAGACTTTAAAACCTTCCCAGGTGTAAGCCATACACCTAGTGGGAAACATGATTCTTTTAAATTCACTCATTCATTCATGTTCCTGCTCGTCTGCCAAGCAATGATTAAAGACCCAAATGTTTAGATCCAGCTAAAAGTCCAAGTTTATTTGTGACAAGACTTTGGCCTGTTTCACAGGAAATATAACTTCTCAGAAAGATTCATAATGCCTCTCACTCCCATAATGAGACAGATCTCATATCAGCACATAAGGAAAAGACAGAGAAAGGGTGGGGGTTTTAAATACGGCTCAAACCCTCCCCCCTCCATGAAGAGTATTATTCCAGTCACATCACCCCTGATGGCAATCCCATCACGTTCCCAATGAGCTCAGCGTCCACCTTGGCAGCTTGAATAATCTACCTGTCAAAGCTGACTGCCCACTGAACAATATAATTGTCAGTGCCAGACGAAGTTCACACATACATAATGTTTATTTGCCATGGCTGTCTAACCTGCAGAACAATGAAGTACTGAATGCATTTTTAGTCGCTTAAATTTCTCAGATTTCTGCCCTGTCCCCTTCATTATTCTGACAGTTTGATCCGTTTCAAACTCGGCTCATCCCCTACACTTTGTCTCTATTGCAAAATACAATTGTTTCGCAAAGACCTTAATTCCAAGTACAGCTACGGAAAAGCTTTTGTTTGAACATCTGAATGTCCTTCAAATGATGGCATTGGTAGAATTTTAATGGTTGACTCATTCGTGTAGGACAGTATCCATCAGGCTCCATTGTTTCACCAGGGTTTGGACAAAGGGGCCAAGTGGTGTTTTGAAGCCAGGTCCCCTCCGTTCAGAAGGTCAGCATGGCCGGTCCTGTTTATATAAGGTGCATGAGTTTTGACAACGTCATCAGTAAACATCATACGACAGGCTACGCCACAGGTAACGGAGCGAAGATGGAACCCAAAAGCTGCAAAATCAATCAATGTCTTCTTACAGCAGCAAATGCAAGTCTTTTTTTTATAACAAAAACATTTGCAGAGAGCTAGCAAAGCATTCTGAATTCAGGCACATCTGACATCGGTTACCATGGTGACCGTCACACTTGCATGTATGGTCACAACAGCAGTCAAATTATGTAAAACAGGAATGGTTCCGTGCTCACTCTCAAAGTCATCCTGGTCCCATTCTGCGCGTGATTACTAGTCCTTGTTTCCTGTAGCCCATTCATGACATTTCCAGACAAAGGAACATTTGAGATTACCCTGGCCCAGATCAGATCCGTTCAGATTCTACAGATTTTGCTCCGAAGTAAGTTAAACAAGGCTACCTTTGAGGGTAAGCCAATACCAATTGTGGATGCATTCCACAAGATGTGAGTGGGCAGAGCTACGCAAAATTTCCCCAGAAAAAAAACACATTCCCAGTTTAACAGAAGAGCTATCCTTGCATGTCACTCCAGGTTATAGTCTGACCATATACCTTGCATGTGACTAATAAAACCTTTGAATCCTACTGTGGCGTTAATAAAAGTCAGTAACATCGAAAAGAATCTGAGATTTAAACTCAAAGGCTGGCTGAAGTGGCTTGTTTGTTGTCCTAATGTCAGAGTTTAATAGTATTTTGCCTATGAAAAAATTGTTTGAATTCACTAGAAGAGACCATCCAAATGTCTTGTTCAGTGGGCAGCCAGCTTTGACTGGTACATGTTCCAGCTGTCAAGGTGGCTGCTCAGCTCTTGGGGATGTGACGGGATTGGCGTCATGGGTTTTAGTCTGAGACTTACACAGTCTCCCAGCAAGATGAGCAATTAGCTTGCCTAGTTAAAGGCTGAGTCCCTTTCTTGACATAACAGTGATGAGCTTCATTTGCCCTCAATCACCAACACATAGCTGCTAATAAGTCAACACGCCAGAGACCTTTTACGAGAGCTGAACCTGCCAGAACCAAAATGTGCCAAGCAACCTTCGGAGATAATGATTAGGTTTCAGGATTTATGTTGAGGGCTTCTTGGTTGAGGTGGTGGTTAATACTCCTGCAAAGGCCTGAAACTCCTTTTTCTCTCAATGTCCAACTGTCATGCTGCAGTCACAATGTAAGAAGCATCTTGGATAATAATAGCAAGCCTGTCTATATTCTTCGTGCTTCAGGATCCCTAAGTATGAGCAATACTCAAGACCTGTATGTGAAAGTCATTTGCCAGTGTTATTATTCCATTTTCTACAGCAATCTCGGAATGAAACATCTTGGAATTTCACACTACTACTGTCTAGTCTTTCCTCTTCACTGTCAATCATTAACACAGCAGTTTCAGTGCTGCTAAGTTTAGTCTTTGCTTGGACAGTCAACTGCTGTGATGTCGAACTCTCATATTCTCAGAGATAGTATGTTTTTGAATTTTGTGTTTTGTTCTGTTTGTTTTTGCAGTCATAATTATGATATGTAGGAGTATATAGTATGGACTTGACCTTTGGCCTTGTCTTGGGAGAAGGAGGTGTGTTACTTGGTGAACAAAGACCTGTTGTCATACTGGCTTCTGGACCTGTGCCACAAGCTTTCCCTTTAGTAGACAAAGCTGAGAGCTGCACTGGGAGTGGCTGATTAATACATCCCATGAACTGTATAGGAGTGGGAAATAATGTGATGAACGTGATCTTTGTAGGGGGAGGAAATTACGGATTAAAGTCAGGCAGCTATTGGAAGCCCTTGATGAACCCAGCAGCCTAACTTCAGAGGTGGGCTCAGATTCCTGCTTCCTGTTTGTGAAATGAGATGCCTGTGAAAGTGTGGACCCCATTGGCCAGTGGGATTCCACGCTGTTATCTGGCCCTCCTGCCAATACATTTCTGTTCTTTTCCACTACCTGCATATCTATGCCAGGCAATTAAGGATTTTATATCAAGTTGACAAGTGAACTCAGCGAAATGTGGACTGGTGGAGAACCTAATGTATTACCAGCACCTGGGATGTGAGATGAGTGTCAGTTGCACAGCGTGTGGGATGTCCTACACCTTCAGTGTGGCACAGTATTGGGGAACATCAACATGTCATGATCACACCACAGGGAGACACCTAAGACCCTAGATTGTGGAAACCAGACTTGCTTAACTAATCATTTGCTATTACATTTACATAAATTTAGAAGATGCTTTTGTCCAAAGTGATGTACAGATGACACAAATAGCACAGAACAAACATACAGCTTGCAAGGAGTCAACTAGACATAAGTGTGGATAGGGTGAGCTTCCAGTAAATGTCCAGGTACAAGTGTAAGCAGTCCTGGAGCAGGAGCTGCACAACATCTACACAATTATACAACAACTACACAACAACTTTTAACAAACTAAGAACTAATAAGACTGTTTGAGGCCCAGAAGTGCAACATAAGAGCATTCATAGAATGTGACGAGGGATCAGGTTGGTAGAGGAATTCATGGAGGCGTTTCTGAGGGGTGGAGATGGAAGTCTGCTTTATTCCATTGGCTATGTGTTGGCTACACATTAAATGACTAAAATCACAGGACAAGAGTTTCTGAACAGACATATCCAGCACCACTGCACGCCCACGTAGAGTGTGCCAAAGACCAGCCCCCCAGAAGCCAAAGCTGTCGCAGGGTAGTGGGAATGTTTTAAGCTTATCAGATGTCACTGACTATTTTTTTTTTCATATGTGGAGGAAAGGATGGATGAATTTCCAGGAAAAGTTATGTTCTTTTTTAATGCGAGGCATTTATTCGCTTTAGCTCCACACATTTGTCAGCAATTATCATCATCATCATCATCAACAACAACAATAATAATACATGAATAAATCTGAAGGGGGCTAAAGGACAGGTCCTGCTCAGACTTTCAGGCTTCCGGTCACATGGCCGTTTTCTTCAGCACAGTGGTACACTATCATCCACGTCCACAGATCACTAGGGGACCATCATCAAGTTATTTTGACCATACAGGTCCAGGCCTTTCCTCCAGCTGTATTAGCTCTCTGGCAACATTTCCCGCTTGAAATGTCTCTGCAGGGTTTCCCATCACCACAGCAGGCTAATTTCAGATCCTTAGGGCCAGATCCTCGACCCTATAGCTGCCCCATTTATATAGGGGAGGTTGTACAATGGAACCCAGATATGTCTCTGTCATTCAACACTTGAGGGACCAGCTGATATTTCTTGCTAGATATTTCTGGGAGATACCCTATGATGCTCTTGGGTATGTTAGGATTATTATTTTTAACGGATTGATATGAAATTGTTGACCAGATGATTCTGTCAGCAACAGTGACGCAACAGTGGCTAAAATTCTACCTGGGCATTAAATTGTGCTGCTAGTATTTGTTAGAGGTTTCATTTTGGACAGTAAACATTCTTAAGTATTTTTAATCAGATCATCCTGCAAGATCTGGTTGGGCCTTCTCTCCATGTAATGACAACCACCTGTTTCTTACTGTGATCCTTATTTAGCTATTTCTTTATCTGTCTCCTGGATAGCCTTAGTAAATTTTAAGATAATTTAAATTTGTTTGTCAGAGAGAGGCTGAAAGAATGATTGCAGGAGGTAGGAGTCAGGCGCGTGCAGAGATAGTTGCCAAAGTAGATACCAAAGTAGCGATAGTTCTGGAGATAGGAGAAGTCTGTGATGTTCAGACAGCTAACACAAGACTGAAATGGTTTATGGGGTCTTGATGCTTTCTGGCAAGGTTACAGTGGCATCTGGGGGTGATATGAAAATCTTCCCTTGTGAATGAAGAATGAAAAAACAGTTATTAAACCGTCTTCTTTCTAAATGAAATTTCAAAAAACACTAAACATGTTCCTGTCTTGTTCCGATGGGAAGAATCCGGGCAGCCACACAAAGAAAGTTCCTTGCATATTTTTCCACACTAAGAAATAAAGGACACATGACTGGTTAAAGCAATAACACAAATGACTATTTATTAATTTCATATTGTATCTTCAAAATGAGGTCCAAAGCCTTACTGGAGACGGCTTGATGTTAGCAGTCCACCAACTATGTTTTTTGGTGACATTTATACATCGATCTAGGCTTCTGTGTATCTTGTCCAGTAGCAGCTCCAGATCAGATGTATTTTTATGCATCTAACAGAAAGACAAATTTATTAGATAATATGGAGCAAAGAGCACAAAGTATCCATGAATCAGTTTTGCTGTGAAAACCCTTGCTGCCTATGAGAGCGTTCATCTACCAGCTAATGAGCTACCTAGCAATTGCTCCCCATACTATAATATGGATTAAATTAATTTTAAACGATAAATCTGCATAAATGCTGCTTGTCTCAAACCACTTGCTCATAACAGAACATGGAGACCAGTGAGTTAAACATCGCTTATGATGCAATACAAGGTACTGCAGCTGTTGTAGTATTTACTAAAATGGGACAGCAGTCAGTCTTTAAAGGGCACATTTTCAAGATTTTCATGACCTGCACCTGATTGCCACACAAATCACAATGCGGACTTTTTTCTTCACGAGTTTGGCTCTGGCGCTCTGATGCTCTATCTACATCAGCAAGGAGGATGATTTCCAGTAACCGCTGGCGATTCTGGCACGGCGAGAAGCCATTGAAGTGTTTCCAGTTTTGACATCCATCCCAACGTCTTATCAGCTGTACTTATGAAGAAGGTTAATTAAAACCGATTTACTTCTCGCTCACTAAGACGAAGACAAAAAGAAAATATCTTGTGTGCCTTCCAGCAAGGCAGCGAATTGCTGTGCTTAAACATTCATCATGGGAAAAATGGATGGGGGGGGGGGTGATCTGCACATGCCAAAGAGGGCATTAACTTGGCTATGGTTCACCATTAAGCCTTCTGCACACATCATGTTCACGCATGAATTGGAACAAAAAGAAGAACATTTCCACCTTCAGGATGTATCCACAGAATGAAACTCACAGGCAGCAGGTGGCATAGTACTGAATAAATAAATGAATCCGTCCATCCATCTTCCACAACCATGTATCCAGTATAGGGTCACAGGGAGGTTGAAGCCCAAGGTAGGGGAGCACCTGGCATGGAATGTCAGTCTATTGTGAGTCATACACTCACATGTCCATATACACTCAATGACATGTGGGTGGTTTAGAGCAACCAGTACCCTTAAATGCACGTTATTAGGCTGCAGATGCAAAGCTGTGCAAACACCGGGAGAACATGCAAACTCCACACACACTGAGGGGCACTGGTGTCGAACCCTCAAACTCTGGAGACGTCACACCACAATGCTACCCTCAGCATCTATTTAAATAGATCCCGCGGGCTAAAATTCCTGAATGGGAACCATTGTGGAGTATTATTTAAACTTGAATTATGGAAAAAGCACTGATTTTTTTTTAAAGCAAGGAATATCCAAATCAAGCATATATAAAATATACAGTTGCAGGGGAGGAAAGTTCAGGTTCAGAAAGTAAAAATCCAGACCAAGATTTTGTTTCAACCAGCCAGCTGAGTACTTTGTGACTGTGACTCGTTATACTCAACTGGTTGGTTGAAACAAAATCTTGGTCTGGATTTGTACTTTCTAGACCTGAACTTTCCACCTCTGTACAGTTGTATTGTAATCTTAGCATGTCCGAGAGGAAAATGCAGAGACGGAAGACACGGACTGGCTTTTACCCGGCCCAGGTTTGCGCTGGCTCTGGATTGACATAAAATGGGGCTCAGAACAAAGAAGTGAATCATCACCATAATTACAGAGGGAAAATGGGGGCCGTGTGGGGATGTGCTAATGAAAAGCCAGCCAAGTAGCCATCAAAGATGGTCCAAGTGTATCTTTTCTCTTTTATATTTTCTTTCTTTTCTGCCGTGACACGAAACAGATGTATTGGAGTCAGAGAAGGGAATAGAGAGGACCTCCTCCAGCTTGGGGTATTTTCCAAAGGGGGGGTGGGTTTACATAACCTTATCCCACCTCTCGGGGTAGCTGGCCAGAACCCATGAAGCTGCAACCCCTGTGACACTGCTCCATCACATCATGTAAAGTGTTAGGCTTCACTGAGATTCGTGGCACATAATTGGCATACATGTGGGAAATATATACTGCACACACCCAATTGGCTGAGAGCTCTCCCACAGAGCTAGATTTATTGGCTAAGGAGAAAGTGGTGACCCCCCCCCCCCACTTCCCCAGGCAGGGGTCTTGTTGGGAAGGCAGACTTTCGTCAGGCAGTTCTAAATGTTTCAGTCTTTGGGTTTGGACTGACAGCTGTGCAGCATGATAGCTTTCACCATCCCTCTCTGTCTGTCTGTCTGTCTGTCTGTCTGTCTGTCTGTCTTTCTGCCAGTCTTCCAAGTATTCTGCAGGTGTGCCTCCCATCCCCCGTCAGGTGAAAAGAACATGCCCCCGTAGACCTTTCCTCTCCCATTTGTCAGAGCTGTAGGCACGTGTAAATCCTCTCATGCCTCTGTCAGAGCACCCAGGGTCACGCCCCAGCCAATCACTGCTCCCCATCTTCAACACACAGAGGAAGACTGCAATTTGAGCAATTCTGAGCAGAGTGAAGAATCACTCTTTGCACTGTGTGAGTTCGGCGGTGTTAATTGAGCTTTGTGTTTATGACTTGATGTCTAAAGCCCAACAGTTAATTGAATTACATCTTTAGTTACAGTAGTAGAATATCAGACTACAGTAGTACATTTGGGTTACAGTTGCTACTGCAGTAGCTTACGTTGTGTTCACTAGCATCCTGCTCAGGGTGTTCCTCTGCCTTGAGCCCTGTACCAGGGACAGACTGATGATGATAGACTGATAGATCCAATGTGACCCTGTACTGGGCAAGTAGCTGAAAGATGGATGATGATACTTTATTGATCCCCATGGGGAAATTTTCTTTTTGCCTGCCCCATCTGGTCAAATGTGACTATTCTGCCAAGGCCAGGCTCGAACCAGCGACCTTCTAATCACAAGCACAAAAAAAATGTAACTAAAATAAATAAAATGAATTGACAAAAAAGTTTTTTAGTTCCCTGTGGCCCCCCAATGGCTGGATGGATAGATGTGTTTTCAATATAAGGCTCACCTGAGCAGCTAATAATTAGCATCTTCACCTGGTAAAATTATGTTGGTTAAACACCTGAATGAGATGCTCATTGAGACTGGCTTTGTAGATTACCTCTTGTTAGCTTGCTGGTTATTGATCAACCTTGGATTTTTAAAGTAGGTTCTCCCAGTAGTTTCACTGAGATTCTATTTAGTGGAAACAGTCATGACCAGAAACCTTTGGGGGCATAAAATAAATCAAAAGTAAAGGGATACAAGGACTATATAAAAGGAAAAGACCAGTAATTCCTGCAAATGATGGCATTTGAAATTCTTCAGCATTAATATAGAGCTGTTTACATGCTGAGAATCATACATTTGTGGTGTTTTTAGCTAAATAGCCTACCCATCTTCTGCCGTTACGTTACGATTATGCCATAATTAATGGTCCGAGCACCAGCGCTGCTGGATCCCTGTTGTTTTTCTACTGATTATTATAATTATTTTTGTTTTATTTTTGGTTGGTTTTTGTTGGCTTTTCGTGAACTCGCGGGATCACAGCATAGGATACCATCTGTGGTACCAATTATTAATGAATCAAAACTCTGGAGCCCCAGGCCACTTGATATGGGCAGGGATTTATAAACATGCATGGTCCGGGTGTACCCTCTGGGCCTACAGTTTAAGTGCTGGCAGATCTGAAAAACAAATGATCAGAGAGACCTGGAAAGTGATTGACTGATGCTTATGGCCGTAGGCAGAATATGAGGTACTGAGATATTGAATATGAGGTAACCACTGCTGTAAAAAGAGCTGTAATGAAAAAAATGGAAAAATGAGAGAAAGTTCAAAGCATCTGACACGAGAGGAAGGCACAGCTTTTTCCTCTGGGTTAGCAGCCCTGACAGCTGGGCCCTCCAGCATTAAAAGTGATGTTTGAAGGAACATGTATCAGGTTTTTTTTTTTTTTTTTGCATACAAGCAAAGACTTGGGGTTGACGAAATGCGAAATTGCATGGATGAGAGGTGGGTAGAGTTGAAGTGACAGGGTATTGGTTGAAAACAACAAAAAACAAAGCCAATGCACACACGTTGGAACATTGTATAATAAAATTTATCTTCACAACATCACAATCAGTGTTATCTTCATTATGACATCCAAAACTGGAGTGGACTGCAAGCCAAACACAAAACATGCAAGCAAATTATTTTTCAGTTAGAGATAACATGCCTACAAAAATGCCACCAGGCCTCTTCTATATATATTCAGGGAAGTGATATTGATCTGCCAGCCAGAGAGAGACCAGCCATCAGGTTAATCCCTGGTAGAGAGGGAGAAACCGATTCTCATGTTTGACAAGGTAATTTGGCTCCAAGAATAGCTGAAGACAGCATGACTAATCAGTTACACAATTGGATTGAGATGTAGCTCTCGAATGAGTCCTACCGGTGTGTACTACAAGGATAGTGTCACGATGGAGCACAGAGGAAGAATGACGATCCATAGAGTGGCTTTCAGACATCAAGGGAACTATATTTTGAAGTTAAGTAAAAAGGCACTAGAACCAAAAAGGAACCACGAGGGGTTAAAACAGAGGCAGGTAGGGTATTAAGAATAAGCAAGGGCTAGAACTTACACTCAGGGAAACACAGAGGAACAGTAACCAAGAGCCCTAACTGGGGCCCAAAACACAGGTAACAATTACAAGTCACAAGCAGGAACAAACATACAATGACTGAGAGAATAACAGGACACAGGTAGGCACATATATACACAGTTAATGAGCACTAGATAAGAGACAAGTGTGAGTCATTTACCCGTTAACCAAGAATATTGAGAAAAAAACAGGATGGTCAGCGACATCTGCTGGCCAAATGGGGGCATGACGGACATGGCAGGGACAATCCTGACAGATAGCTTGACCAAGACTGGCTTAAGATTAATTTCTAATTTGTAAACATGTTGCGGATGCGTCATCTGTGTTGAGTTTAGAAACGTTTTTTCTTGTGGATACTTTGTACTGGTAAAATTGTGCTTGTTGCAGAGACATGCCTCAGGAAAAGTGGTGAAGAATTTCTTTCAACTCCCAATCTATGCTGACCAAATAGGATTTGATATGTGGCAAAGAATAGGCTGAGAAACAGGGTCCCTCTCTTTGTCTCACGCGAGGATTCCACATACCTCTCAAAGCGGAAAAGACAACTGTGTATGCAGCTTCTCAAAACAAATACTATGAGTCTCCAAGCAAAAAAATATCTCATCTGCGAACAGACAGTTTGAACATCCTCCCCGTATGACTTAAACCACCATGGCCGCTTGCATTTCTGTGCCTCAAGACGAAAAGGGGGGGAGGGGTTGTTATCAACCAGCAGAGACATGGGAAAGTGTCGTGCAAGAGACAGAAGTCATTTTATGTTCGATATAAAAATAAACAAATCTGTCAGTGGAAAGTCTAATGAGCACCAAAGCCATAACAACTATGAACTGTACTGAATAACTCTTAACCCTATTTATGACACGGCTGTCCAAAAGACCAGCTGGCAAAAACGTCAAGGAAAACAGCAAGTGTCCTGTTCAAACGAGCTGTGTATAAGGGTTGAGGAAATTAAGCTGCTCTTTAAGGGCAACTTTCTTCAAAAAGGGGGTCAACCCACAATCAGGCTAAGTAAGTGAGAATAGAACGTGTTAAACAATCATTGAACAGCCAAATGTCTGTTTTTTTTTTTTTTACAGCTGTGAATCACACAGTCATGACGTCTGTCTTCTGCTGTTATCTCTGCGGAAGAATAACACATTAAATGCTTGACTAGAAGCCCTGTTTCCCCCAACTGCTGTGGTTTTTCCGTTGAAAAAGTTTTACTCCTTGGAATTAAAGGATTTAATCCTTCTGCACTGGAAATGTCCCACCTTGGGATAAGCACTTGGCAGATAGATGGAACTAGAATCATTCAGCATTTTTCTGATTGGTTAACTGCTCTTGATTGTGATTGGTTCATTTATTTTGGTGGTGCCTTAAATGACACCTATAACCCATGGCAGTAACCAATAATGGTACCCGCCCCTTCATTCAGATTTGTAATTTCCATTAATTACAATGGGAAAAATGTGACCGATTGATAAATAGATAAATTCAGAACACACATGAGGATCACCAAACACAACTACAGATGGGCTGTCCAAGCTTGGATTTTGATACTCAAGAGTGTCAAACATTTGCTTAATGATTGGTCTTAACTTGGTAAAGGTTATTAAATAATTTCATTTCTATATGCGAATTTGAAAGACTCTTATCTGAGGGATATGGGTACTAACTTCAAAAATTTAAAAGTCAAAAGTAATTTATATATATTTTAATGTTTAATCTGAGGTTTGTTTTTGGGCTATTGAGGTAAGTTAGTGAGCTTAATTTGATAAAGTAAAAAACAAAAATTCTCAGCTTGGGTACTATTAAGTAGGGCAATCAGCAGTGCGGTGATCATCTAGCTGCCCTGACTGATGCACGTCTATCAACAGCATCATTGCCATCCTACAACCCAGTGTCTTCAGCCTCAGACTGTGTTAACCTGCTGGGTGAGGACACATCCCCAGGGACAAGAGACAAAAAGCACAAGAAACAAGAGGGAGACAGCAACTGTGAGAAAGAGAGGAGGCTGACACTGTTAGGACAGAACATTCTGGAAGCTGGCCCATGCAGAAAATGAGCTGGCTCAGTATGTAAATACAGGAAAATGAGTTGAATGAAATTTCTGCTGCATTGCCCAAAAAGTTCTGTGTGTGTGGTTAAAGGGTCATGGTTTAATTTTCTGTACAGGATTAGGGCAAGGGAGATAGCAACCATGCATGTACTGGACAGACTTGGTGCAGTAGTCCCTTGAGATGTACAGAGTCTTAGCACGGTTTTTGCACAATCAAGCCCCTCCATGAAGGAGAAGTAGGGTATATAATGTGGATTCTTCCACAAATATATATGAAAATAACATAGAGAATATAAATGACTATTAAATTAATTATGTTCAAATTTCCTCTTCTGAGGGTGCAATAATTTACTTTGTATCCTGTTAGTAGAAGGAAAACAACTAAAAAAACACTCATAAGAAAAAGGTTTCCGGTTCCAAGTGAAATATTTGTGAAGTATTTTTGAATCTCACACTATTCATTTCAATTTCACTTTTAAATAAAATTGAAAAAAAATCTAAGCTGACAATTGAGCTGATTTAAATTCTTTAAAATGCCTTTTCGAGTCTCTTTTTCACGGAAATCTTATGGACCATTTGCATGGGTAGTTATTTTCTCATGTGTTTAAAGGTTTGCTATAGAGATACAGGAGATTTTCCTCTTAAGGAAACGAAAACGTTGCACTGGGAGTCAGCAAAGGTCCTGGCTTGTATATGCTCTGCGATCCATTTGAAATGAATGATGTTGCACCCATCTACGAATTAAATAGGCAAACCCTGGCTGACAAATTAGAACAATATGTGTGTGTATATTACTCTCCCCAAATGCCCTGCACAGATTAGAAAAAAGAGAATTCTATTTTTCCATGCAAGGATGTGTCCACATGCACACACACACACACGCACACACGCACACACATGCACGCACGCACACACGCACGCACGCACACACACACTCACGCACGTACACACACACACGCGCACACACACACGCACACATACACACACACGCGCGCGCACACACACACACGCATGCACGCACGCACACACGCACACGCACACACACACACACACAATGTAAAACATATGAAATAGCTAAATAGTTCAAATCCTTGTCAAGTTTCAAATTTTGAAACAATAAATATTTAAGTTAATGCTATCGCACCTTGTTCAGAATCCCCAAACCACATGATCTGTTTGGATGGTGGTTCTAACAGACGTTTCTCATAAATACTCTGCCTCAAATGCACGAGCCTGTTGCACACACAAAGAACTACTTTTCCTTTGGTACGAAACGCTGAAGGTCATTTGTTAGATGCTCTAGTTATTCCACAGGCTGTCAGACCTCTTTCCAGGCTTCTCTGTGGACTGGTACCTTCTCACGCCGGCTTGATGTGCCTCCTTTACGGCATCCTTGAGGTAATTTCCAAGTGGGAACCAAGTAAGAGGCAAAGTGTAGCTACGAGAGGAGGGAACATCCGCAGCACCCTGGAGGAATATGAGATCACTCTCCCCAAGAAGAGCAAACCAAACTCATCATCGAATGGCAGCAGCTAGCTAGATGACAGAGGTAGATAGTTCAGGTTCAGAAAGTAGAAATATGGACCATTTTGTTCCAATCAACTAGTTGAGTACTCTGTGACTGTAACTCTTAATACTGAACTAGCTGGTTGTAACAAAATCTTGGGTCTGGATTTTTACTTACTGGACCTGAACTTTCCACCTCTGCCAGACGAAACCCTGCACCAGTCATTCCATTTTTCAGCTCATGTGTTCTGTAAACGTAGTCCATTACTGGTGCTCTTCCTTGGCTTCAGGATTGACCAAAAAATAATACAGAAACGATGATGAATATTGGCGGTGGGTGGCAGATCATAAGTCAAAAACGGGGTGCCGAGGTCCAGAAGTGTGATGTGATGGAAGGCAGGCTGCGGACCACATCAGCATATGCTGGACGAAGGCTTGGCGTTAATGATGCCAGAGGCTCATTACCGTGGCAACCTGAGTAATGTTCATGACTCACCCTTTTAAGAAATGTTTTTTAGCTTGCAACTGTTTGCTGTGACTTGGAATCCAAAGGCCCATTAAATCTTTGGTATGGGTGTCGGAAAAGCCAGAGCGCTAGGTACGTGGAGCTTTGCAAAGAACAAATTCACTTTGGTAAGCTTTCTCCTCCATATTTTAATTTTTGCAACTGGGAACATTAGTCTTGCTATGGTATTAAAGTACAGACTACCATGAGAACAACAAAACATAAAGCAGATACCGTTTTCCAAGGCTGTGTTTGTCAATGACATCATTTACTGCTGAATGGAAGCCTGTGGGCTCCCAGCCAATATGAACCTTCTACCCACTGATGAATCCCATAGTACATTCCGAATCTAAAACAGAACTGAAGTATTGGAATGGGTTCTAGAATAGAATAGAGTTTAGGAATGGATTTTGCATTTTGGTTGAGTTGGACCTACTGTGTTTGATTATGGCTAAATATGGAACAGTGATAGGAAGACTCAGAGTTAGTTCTAGGGGTTATTTTGAAAGTGACACAAGTCTGGACGTACAAATCATTTAATTTCAGGCTTTGGCTTTTCCAATCCCTGACTTCCTGCCTATGTACATAGCCTTCTGAAGGATTTTAGGGGTAAATCTGTCCATTAAACAAACCTATGCCAGATATAATGAAGCCTCCCCATTTCTGCTTGGGGTACCTCACACATAGGAGCTGCCACACTATATTAGTGTAGAAATTTGCCTGCAGATGAGCATTTGAGTGAAATAAAACCATCATCATGTGGTATTTGAGCCTTTTTTCAAGACCACTTTGATTACCCCAGACAAATTAGTTATTTAGTTATTATTAAGTTATTAATAAATTATTAATTAATTTTTAATTAAATTATAAACTTGTAGTGAGGTATTGCAGTTCTTGCTGCGAAAAACTGTTACCTACATGCCCATAATGATAATTGCACCTAATTAATTTAACAGGATATTAAACAATTGTGCTTGATTTCCTTTAACAGCTATGTAATTCAACTGTTCAATTGTTCTTCTCCCGAAAAGAGTATTATTTTCCATTTTTATGCAGCTCTATAAGTCATTGCATGTTCTATGTGTTCTTAATTTCATTCAGTTTAAAACAGTATGAGCACAATTCACTTCAATGCAAGTCTGAGTACAGAATTAATTAAATTGATAAGATAATAAGTTTTATGGGACTGTATACAGATTTATGGGCAGGAGTGTCACCAGAGAACAAAAGGCACAGCAGTGGGAGATGTGGCCACCGAACACAGCTGCAGCTCCCCAGAAACTCGTTCTTCTCGTGAACTCAGCGCACCCGGTCCCAGCTAGAGACGAAGAGATCACGAGGCCTTATTAAAGGCTAGCGACAAAATGTGCTAAAACCAAACAAGTAGATAAAACACAGACAATAGCTTTCTTTCACACACTAAAGTTGCTAACTTAACTGCACCACCCTAAGAAAGGAAAAGTGCAGTGCCTACTTCAGAAAAGACAAACATTCGTACTGGAGAAGGGAAAAACCATAGAAGCTATATTTTCGGTGTCAGAGACTTTACTTCATATTTGCTTTGAATAGTACAATTTTACAGAACATTGCAAGCAAAGACTCAGAGTTGGAGGAGGGGGGTGGTAAAAAAAGAACTTGTTGGAAGAAATGATGCAAAGGGAGATGGTGTGCGGCTCAGCAGGTTATGACACCAAGCTTGTGATTGGAGGGTTGTTGCTTCAAATCCCACACTCAGCAGAATGATTTCACCATTGGGCCGACGAGCAAGGCTCTTAAGTCCTGGCTGCTCCAGGCACGGTCTAACCCTGCTTCCTCTGATGAATAAAAGTATGTCGATTTGGATAAAAGCTGCTACGAAACGATGCTTTATTTTAATCAGTACAGGTGCATTGGAATGCTTTTCTCACTTATCCCATCACACTGTCCTTTTAGACACACGCACACACACAGACACACACAGACACACACAGCTGACTGCAAAGCTTGTACATAAAAGAAGCTCTTTGAATCTTCAATCAATTGTTGCTATTCACAAGACTGCTGTTAAGGGTGAAATGGGACCCGAGGAATGAAGGTGAATTTGGAAAGACCTCCCCCTTGTTTGAAGAAATTCATTGTGTATTGGGGTTCCCAGAGCTCAGGGGAGAGAGTCAACAGAAAATGGGGTTAGACGTTTTTGTGTATTGTACTTGTCGGGGGAGGATGAATTGACATTTACATCCTCCATCATACACAAACACACACACACATGCATGCACTCGCGCGCGCACACACACACACTAGAAAATAATGTTTAGTTAAGACATTCTAACTTTACACATGTCTGTATCAGGCGGCTAACATTTCAAGAGAAGAAAATGGTAGAGTGTCCCTCTGCATTCAACTATTTCTCCTGGGCAATTTACATTTTTACTGGACTAATACAGGTTAAGTACCTTTGCTCAAGAATACTACAGAAGAGCCACCCCTGGGACTTGAATCCTCATCCTCATTAGTTTACTTACTGCTCCAGATAGTGTTCAACTGCTTTATAAAGATACTTTTATGTAAGACTTTCAGCAGCTAACAAGGCTAATTTCCCTTTTGTCCTTGTTTAGATTCCAATTGGCCATTTACCTGCGATGCACTCAGCCTTTGTTCTCCGCTTGATTTAAATAGATCATTCCTGAAACATACTGAATACTGGAAACAAAACTGTATAACAACACGGGAGCTTCATCTTTATCGTTTCAAGGAATTCCTCACAACCAGAAGCTGTCTTCCTGAGGACCACCCATCAGGTTTTGATGCCTTCTTGTTGGGTTTCTCAGAACCACAAATCAGTGGTTTGCTGTCTTGTGACAGTAAAAGGCTCACGAATCATCTAGTGTTATAACCACCATCTCATATATACAGAGATAAGCAAAAATACAAAATATACTATTTATAAGACTGGCAAAATACAAAATAGTCACCAAAGTATCAAAATAATCTACAATATTTTGTAATTTGAAAATATAAAAATACATCTCACATACTTCTATTCTATCTCAGCCTGTTCCTTCAGAAGCACACTGACTCACAAGGCCAAGCATAAGAAGAACATTTTTTCACTGCTTAACAAGACACAATACAAATGTGAAACCAAAAAAAGGATCAAATATTCTGAAATGTTTTGCACTTTTTCTCGATTGCTTTGGCATATTTCTCAAATGACAATTAACATTTGCTAAACAGCAAGTATAATCCCCAAACCATAATGTCACACAGCAGAATGTAATTTTTCATTGCTTCACACAAATTTGTTTTAGTACTTGAATGTGGCATAATTTTCAGTTGCTTTAATCTTGCTGGTCAAAATGGATTGTTGGATGTAGTTTCTCATTGTAATAATTATACACTCAATACTGTACATGTAAGTGATCATTGCGTAAGCCACCACATGCAAAGCAGTTCACCAAACATTCAGAATGATTCAAGGATATATCTCATTTATAATGTTGTATTTTTGTTTGTTGTAAAGTTTAAGCAAAAATATATTCACATTTAAACAAAAAAATCCTTAGAGCAAAACAAAAAAACGCTTCTTTGCTAAAATAGCAACATTCACAGTCAACTTTGGTCACTTTGATTTTCAGCAGATGGTGTTTTTTTCTTCATGTTTCAAGTCAAGTCAAGTCAAGTTAAGTCAAGTGGGCTTTAATATACACAAATATACAGTAGTACGAGACATTGTTTCCCCAGGACCCTGGTGCAACATAAAACACATGGGGGGCTGTTTGTACACAATTACAGGGGTAAAGTGCAGATAAAGTACACGAATGCAATCATGGGGGCTGGACACGGACCACACATAGTGCACATGACACAATAGGAGGGCAGGCATGCAGTATACACAAGAAAAGGGTGAATGGAATGATGTATGTGGACTATCACTGAATATAAACTTTCTGTGTAATATACAGTATGTAAAATAATTTAGCAACAGGTAATGTAGCAGCAGATAGCAGAAAGTGCAAACATGCCAGTAAAAGAAAGTTAGATAGAGTGGCTGGTGGAATGAAGAGCAGGAGCTGCTCACTTAGTGAGGAACTGTAGGAGCTCGGGAGTCTTACAGCTTGTGGGATGAAGCTGTTACAGAGTCTGCTAGGGCTTATCTGGATGCTGCGTAAACACAATTCCCATTCTGGGAATCCCATTCTGAGCCGGTGGAGATCGCTCACAAACAGTATGTAAAATGGACCTGGCGAATTAACGGGATCAGGCTGGGTAGTGAAACTAAGTGGCACAAATCGGGCACCTTTGAAAATATGCCATAAAGTGTAATACTGCACCTGCACAGATGTGCAAGGTGCAAATCAGGTTTGCAGAGTCAGATATTTCAAAGCTATCTGAAAACTTTGTTGAGCCACGGACGGCATTTTTGGGCAGCATGCGTTGAGTTCTGTGCAAATATTAAAACATTATGAAAAATGACATTTTAATTTCTGCTGTAGAAAATTCTCATAAAGATATAAACTCACAAATTGGGACCTCGGAATCTGAGAACTACTTGCACATATACAGGTACTATACCTATACATATACACAAGGTGAGCCAAAAGGTATACATAGGTATACAGTTTTCATTTTGCAAGGTAAAGGTTCTATTTTACAGTCAGTTTTTTAACTTACAAAGTTACCTTTAAAAGTAGGTATATAGTTTTTATTTTACAGTCCTGATTGGGTCATATTTAGTCTCTTAGGTGTTCGAAATGTCCTCCGTCAACATTGATACATTCCCAGAACCTGTCCCTGACACTGTGACACACTTTAGCTACCTTGACAACACCTTTCCGCAGTGTTTGATTGGGCGATATGACAGCATTTATTGGCCACC
Organism: Mormyrus iriodes; assembly: GCA_011763525.2. Classification (NCBI taxonomy): domain Eukaryota; kingdom Metazoa; phylum Chordata; class Actinopteri; order Osteoglossiformes; family Mormyridae; genus Mormyrus; species Mormyrus iriodes. The sequence goes on from JAAGVU020000038.1 coordinate 15,640,767, forward strand.
ACGTTCACCTGCCCTGAAACCCTTGGAAGTTGGATTTCCTCAACTGTGATGAGGAGAGATCATTTCAGGGTTGGTGCATCATGTTCTTGGAGCCCCCATCTGTCCCCCAGTCTGCCACCCAGCCCTCAGGAACGATAGGTTCTCAACTCTTTGTTAAAACACAAAACAGCCGGTGAACCCCAATCCACACTGTGGATTCCATAAAGGAGGATTACACAAAAACCGCTTCTTCAATTGAAAATTCTGGAAAGTACAAGAAAATTCAATTTGTGGGTTTTATTTCTTTAGTACTGCTTCTCTTGTGTTACTTTTCGTCTGGTCTCAAGACCCTCATCACATTTCCATATTGGTTTCTGCATGTACTATTGTTTATAATTTCATTTTTGGGAATAATAAAAATGATGTAAGGGGTCTTTCCTCTGACTGTTCTGCTTTTGTATGTTTGCATAAACAAACAAGCTGTTTGTATTTTCTTAATCATTGTCCTCAACCTCTCTTATGACGGACAGAAACAGGCCTGTAGCATGGGTTTCCATTGTACTCTATATATAACAGCTGTTTTTATGTAAAACAGATATTATTAATTGCCAGAAACCAAACAAAGTATTTCCTGGATAGATTTCAGTTATGTTTTATCTCCAGGGAATCATCTGGATGGTTTGCTGAAGACACAGTGAACCAGACAGCATTGCTGTAAAGACTTCTCACTATAAATATGCCTCTGCCTAATGAATAATAGGCTCAAGGGTACAGAGAGCCAAAAATAACATTGTAGAGCTGGACCAGTTGTGCAGAAAATGCCATTTTTTAAACCTGATTTGGGCATTTCAGCTTTCATGGTTAAAATGATGCTGATCACACTTTTCTTTCTATGGCGGCACGGACTAATTCTTTTGGTGGAATTATTTGCTTTTGAGACATGAGTTAATTGTTTTGGGTAAGTTACAGGCGTTTGCAGCTAAACCATAGTTTTGTGCAATATGCATGAACTGTTTTGAGAAATGCTCTTATAGTTTTGAGAATGTTAAGCATGTTTCGTGAATGTGCCAAAGCAATTGAGAAAAACCATAATAGGTATAATATGTTTGTTACATTATCTGTTAATTCTGTAAATCTTAGTGAACTACTGAAGGAAAAAGTCATGAATAACACAAGTGAAATACTGATCTCATGTTTGTTCATCATTAATGAATCATGATGCATCTTTTGTCTCAAGTAGTTTTGTTTTATATATATATATCTATCCATCCATCCATTTTCCAGAACCGCTTATTCCATTTCGGGTCGCGGGGGGTCCGGAGCCTATATATATATATATATATATATATATATATATATATATATATTTCTTCATGACTGTTCATAATTTGTACTTCAGTAGTAACTGAGACATTACTAAGTATTTGTATCCCGTCAAGTAAAGTTTTACCAAATACCTTTGACCTTTCTTTTCAGTATTTAAAAATCATGCCAATATGGCAAAAGATCAATGGGCAGCTCAATAAAGTCTAATTAGCTGAATGTTCATCTGGAACAAAAAGTCTGCATACACAGAAGCCCTCTGTACCAGGTTTAAAAATCACTTGTTTAGAAGTTGAAAACAGTGAGTGGGAGTTTGGACAGAGTGGATTAAATCTGAGCTTTTTCCAAAAGAGATAAGGGTAGACTAATAGTTCTTTTAGGTGAATGACTGTGGTTTTTATATCAGTTTAATTAGGTCCTGAGAGACCCTGCAACGGAGTACAACTTTTTTTGCTGAATGCCAGGCTCACCCTAATTTGGGTGTCTTCATTTGTCCAGAATATCTAGAAGCAGGTTGGTGTTTTTTGGAGTTCTGACTCCTTTACTTTACTGTCCTTTACGGTCATCCAATTAAACAAACGTACCAGAAGCTTCAGTATGAATGACTGCTTGCCTGCAGTGCCTTTGTTTAATTATGAGGTCTTTTTTCACATGTCATTACCTCAGAGAGTTTATGGTGCCATGGAGGGGAGTGTCAGATAATGAATGAAAATCACAGACAAATGAAACACTTAAACTGGGATGCAGATGGCCATCTTCACCAAAGAGAAACGTGACAAGTCTAATAAAGAACCTGGCAGCCAAAGAGAGAATATTCCCGATGTTGTTTTCTGGCTCCCTCCCACTCTTCTGCGCAAGGTCAAGCTGTGGTCTTGGACCCATCACAGCAAAACGTTTGTCTCTGGCACAATGAGCATGATCAACTGTTGGACTTCCTTCATTCCTATCCAAATATAGGGTTTACCTTCAGGAGGCAAGGCCTGACAGGGTTTTCTCAGCAATGGAAGTCATAAGAATTTCTTTGTCCACTAGTTAGTATTGCTAAAATTCATGATGAATTCCACACAGTCAACATGTAACCTCAATGGGCTTCTAATTTTACCACTCTCTCAGGTGTTTCACTGCCACAGTTTTAAAATACAGCAATGATCAAAGGCACTAATACGTCAATAATGTTTTATTGAGCACTTGTTCTCAAAAACAGAGGTATGGCAGTGCAGAATACTCAAAGCTGTTTGTACGTCGACATGCGGTAAACCTAGCAAGTTTCAAAAATTAAGGTTCCAGTATCCCTATCCAGGTTGGGGGATGGGAAGGAGAGACAAATAGAGAACAAAACAAGAAAACAAACATACAGTACTAAAAACATAAAGAGCTGCACGTGGCAGAATACAAGACCTGTAAGCATTACAGATTCAGTTCATTGATGAGACAACATCACTCAGGGAGATGAAAATATCAAGAATATAAACATTCTGGCTTTAGAATTATAGCACCTCAAGTAGAAGATCATGCAGAAGTAGCCTTGCATATGTGGTTCCCACCCACTTTTGATGAACACAAACTCATGGGAGCCTTTCTAACATCTGCATGCCAGATTTCACTGGGTTCTCAAATTTGTCAAAAATATGTATGGAATCAAATATATGGGTGATTATGAATATTTTCACTATCAAAGAAATTCTTCTGCGTGCACACTTTTGAATCGAATTGTGAGATTCGAAAGACTCCGAACTTAACTGCGTTGGCAAAAGATTTTCATCGAGTTCGCAGTTGTTTTTGTGCATTGGCACAGCACGAGGCACCTGCCACGGGTCACAGCTTATTGCAGGCTAAAAAATTCCTCATGCAGCTCCCAGGTCCATGAGGTCTCACTGCCTGGGCTTGCGGTGGTGACGGACCAGTCTTGTTTTCCTCTTGACGATAGCTGGAGGGGAAGCAGGGCAGGATCATTAATTTAATTTTTATTGATGCCCATGGAGAAATTCTCTTTTCACCTATCCCATCTTGTTCTCCATAACACACATGGAGGTGAGACCAAGCTTGGCTGCAAAGGGCAGCCACCTGAAGCAGTACCCTTGGAGCTGGGGGTTAAGGGCCTTGCTCAAGGGCCCACAGATGTGGATATTCTGCTAAGGCCAGGCTCGAACCAGCGGCCTTTATAGCTATAGCCCATCGAGCCACAAACTGACAGAAGCTTTGCTTTTGAAAAATTTGTCTATAAAAATGCTTTTCCCTTCCACCAAGGTTGGATGCACTGCTACCTTGTGAAAGAGTAATTTAAGCTGTAGGGAAGCCCTATAATTATTATTATAAATATATTCAAACCTTTGGAATAAGGCCAAGGACATGGAGTCAATTTTGGGGGGTGGGGGGACCAAGGCCATAATTATATTATATATTGGGTGGAACATTGTGATCACATCTGAATACTAGGGGGGGGATGTGTTGCCCCCCCCCCCCCCCCACAAACTAATATTCTGTTTTCGTTTTTTTGTAAATAACCCTCCAAACAAATGTATGTATAATTTTTTTTTTTTTTAAAATTTATAA
>JAAGVU020000038.1:15647594-15686476 GCA_011763525.2 Mormyrus iriodes
TGCATGTGTATGTGTGTGTGTGTGTGTGTGTGTGTGTGTGTGTGTGTGTGTGTGTGTGTCTGTGTGTGTCTGTGCGTGTGTGTGTGTGTGTGTGTGTGAGACTATGCATCATCCAATCATACTGACTGAGAGGAAAACACTTAGAATAAACAATTAAGAATAAAAAAAGCTGTACCTAAACATAAGGAATAAATTTTACCGAGCAGCTAATTATTTCTTATAGATCAAAAAATTAATTTCTGTCCTTTAACGGAACTGCAGAAACAAAAAATGTGAGGTAAAGATTTTTTAATTTATGTACAAAAATGCTGAAATATACAACTGGTTGATTTGACCTTCGGCCTTTCTAAATTACGCAATAGTAGTCTGTTCACTTTTTAAACGTCATAAGCCACACTGAATAGCGTCTGGCTACACACACCACTCTCAGCCCCCGCCATTCTCTGACCCTTCTGGTCCACATATGCTCCAGAACACTTCGGTACTCTCAAGTCTCACCACTCTTAGGAAAAGAATAAAATGATTCATCATGTAACTATATTGCTTTAGTACGATTTCAATCCTGATGCAAATGTATTTCATGTATCCAGAATAAATAACGCAATAGCTGTTTCCAAACCATTGCACCACGGAGAATGTTATAAGTAAATTAGTATCCAGAATGCTTCAGATTTTGAAAGTGATCAATGAATATCTAGGCAGGAATTTGAGAAGTAATCATAGATAACTACTGATACCAATAAAAATGCTATTTGTTGTGTGAATTCATGTGCATAACTGTAAAACATTAAACAGTAAAAACAAAATTAAAATTAATATATTAAACATTTAGAATAGATTGACAATTATGAAACACAGATCGTGCACAAATTTGTGTAGGACCTTTTTTTTAAACATGTTAAACAGATAAACTACACTTTGAAAACTCATGATACGGATAAAGAATTTGTGTCATTGTTCTCTGCGCATGCGTCAACCCAACTAGAAGGGGCCTGAGAGTGGTGGGGCCTGAGAGTGGCAGGGCCTGAGAGCGGTGGGTCTGAGAGCACTGGGCCTGAGAATGGCGGACTTGACAGTGGCAGGTCTGAAATCAGCGGGGCCTGAGAGCAGCGGGCCTGAGAGCAGGGGGGCCTTAAATTTGCGAGGCCTGAGAGCGACAGGCCTGAGAGCGGCGGGCCTGAGAGTGGTGGGGCCTGAGAGTGGTGGGGCCTGAAAACAGCAGGCCTGAGAGTGGTGGGGCCTGAGAGAGGCGGGGCCTGAGAGCGGAGAGGCCTGAGAGTGGTGGGGCCTGAAATCGGCGAGACCTGAGAGTGGCGGGGCCTGAGAGCGGCAGGCCTGAGAATGGAGAGGCCTGAGAGAGGCAGGGCCTGAGAGCAGAGAGGCCTGAGAGTGGTGTTGATAGTCTGCAGCCATATATTACTGGCTATTTTAGTATGATGTACGCAGCTAGTCTTGTGCTAAATTTTGTGGGAGACATTTTGGTTTTCACACTGCCACCAGGAAGCAATTTTACCTGGATATGCAAAAAAAAACAAACATCTAACTTAGATAAGTGTTTGCTGAATTCAGCACACCTGTGTGTATTTTTTGCAGCCAGCCATCAGAATTTCTGAGTAAATAGCCAATATTATTATTTTTAATTATTTTTAATTTTCAACTGTCACTGACCTTCTTGCCAAATCTTGATTTCTCCATCCACGTCGAGCTCACCACCGGAGCTGCTGGTGACATATGGAGACCCTGGAGGTATGACAGATAGTAGCGTAAGTGACAGCACTGGACTGCAAGACAAGGTTTCTCTTTTTCATACGTATGACTGTTCACATAGGGACCTTACAAATCAACTGTATTTACAGACAAGACTTTGAGTTCACTTTGTTGAAATGCTAGATATACCTTCAATAACTTTTATGACTTTCTTGATCGGTTCACTTTTCACAACCCTGATAGGCTCAATGAGAATGGGATCATGTTTGATGACCTTGGTAATCTCAGTGATAGTTGGCTCACCTTCAATAATTGTGGTGACTGGAAAAGCAAGGAAAGAACGAAGGAGAAGAAAAATATTAAACACGTAAACAGCCAAATAACAACACAGCCAATGAGAATAATGAGTCATGCTTTTCTACAATTTGCAGCTGTTTCTTCTTAAGACACCGTCTCTTTAATAAATGGCATCATTGTCATATGTAATTATTGATACAACTGCAATATGTGGCATCAGTCAGGGTCAAAGTTCAAAGTTTACATTGAATAGAGTGCACATTTTGCAGACCAAAGCAGGTGCAAGGCAAGCTTGGGACAAAAACACTCAAACTCCCTCTAAATGGACAGAAGGGGGTTTTGGCGAAAACTTTCACATTCTTATGAGTGAACAGGCTACATGTCAAATAAAGACTCCAACTGCAGATTTGCATATATTTCTAATGTCACGGGGGGGAAATAAACCATAATATATGAATAGTTTCATCATTTTAAAAGACACAGATGTTAAAAATATTTTACAACATGGCACAGAGACTCAGTCATGCATTTCCTTGTGACATTGATTTTTATATGGCTTTTATCTTTTTCCATGTTCAGAATTTACATTTGCTCCCTTTTTATGAGTTACAACCTAGTTTCCTCCTATGCTGTCAAATGTGATGTCATATGCTCAAACTAGACAATGTCATTTGTTATGTACTCATAATACAAAATCAAATACATAAATCAAACCAAGCGTTAATACATTTGAATAAATAAACAATGCAAAAGTGGTGAACTGGCACATAATAGTCTGCTGTCCCTGAAAGAACTATTATTATATTCAAGGCTTCAACCTCAGACTTATTGCCAGTTTTTAACCCCAGAAAACCCCACTGCCTGAGTACATTTAGAAGGTAATGCAATTCTAATGCCTATCTGATATTGCATGGCTTGCCATAGCAATCCAGTTGATAATTCCTTCATACAAACACAGTTTTAATCCACACCTTGATGCCCTATGTGATTGAATTAATGGCTTAGCTTCATTGAAATGCACTCTTTGATTTGATCACTGTTCGTACAGTTTGCTACCTCACTACACAACCGGTCTTTGATTTTCTGAATTACTTTCAGTTTGAAACAGAAACATAATATGACTTAACTGGCTTTGGGTGGTGCAATGGTTCCCCTAGGATGTATGCACTGTGCTCCGTATAAACAAGCTCATTTTACACCCATACATCATAATAATGGAATGACGTGCTTCGTTTGGGCTCTGTGTTTTGGCCCTTTACCTGTTTTATTTATGATTATGTCTTGTCCTGTGATTTTCTGGGTGGTGATCGTTTTCCTAATGTGCTCTAAAGGATAAAAGGAAGAGAAGGACACCACGTTAGCACAAATCACAGCAGCACCAGTCGCTGAGTGTTGCAGTGGACTTACTGATGAAGGTGAGGGGAATCTCGCGGTATGTGTATCCAGCCACGTACTGTGTGTGACGAGAAAATGCAAAGGGTCAGTTATTACTCTTGGATTGAACCAGAAAGGCAAGTAAAGGCTGGGCCTTTGGTACCTTAATCTTGATGTACTTAATGAGTCTTTTCAAGAGCAGCAATAGGTCCTCTCGCCCAACTGGTAAGTCTGTCATGTGGGGAAAGGAGCGGTGAGTTCCCTTTCAGACACCCACTCTACGTGTTACTGAGGCTTAAAAACACGACAAAGATCCAGGGATAACAAGATACTTGGCTTAAGCCAGGCAGTTGCCCGAACTTGACAGACTCTTGGAAACATAGCCAACAATGTGAAAGATGTTGCCAAGACAAGCAATGTCAGCCTAAGCTGTTGTTGACTTACCTGCAGGGTAAAGTAGGGTCTTAACGATGTGGATCACACCATTGGATGCCATGAGGTCATTGTCGGGTACATTGACTGAATTGACCAGGATGCTATTATTAACCTGGACGAAAGGATATCATAGTCAGTTACACACACTACTAGTTTTTGCACACCACAGGTTTTTACCGCTTTTCCATCTATTTCATAAACTGTAGATTTTTTATTCTTGATAAGCATTGGAAAGTTGAGTGAACTTATAAATGAAAAAAATAATTCAAATAAAACAATTTTCCTTTATAACATGGAAAGGGTATGTAACAGTGCATGCCTGACATCCTATTAACTGGCTGTGTGGTGATAGAATAGTCAGATTCTAGGCTGTCCTTTAACTTTAAATGCACCAGTTATCTGTTTCATCCCATGAAACAGCAATATTTAATGTCCTCGCAGGAAGAATGCTACCAAAGAATATTGAGTATTTCTAGTAAATGTTAAGTGAGTAAAATGCAAATGCAGAAAATCTCAGTGTGTGCAAAAACTATTGACTGGTAGTGTTATAATCCATTAAACTGTTTTCATAACGATCTGTTTCCAATTAGGTTCACAGGGATCCCAGGCCTGCAAGGATTGGGGATTGGCCCACCGTACGGAACACATAGGCACTTGCTAATTCTTCTGTACAGGCAGAAATTCACCCGAAAGGCATTCTTAAGTTACAACAGGCCTGATTGCGCAGTAGTGGGAAAAGATTAAATTTAGTGCCAGATGGGATTGCCATTGTGATTGACTCTCCTTAAAAAAGCCATGAAATCTCAAGTAATAAATGTCCTGTAATTTAACCGCGTTTCTGTGGTTGGTGCACGTGGGCCGCTACAGCTGCAGATCTGTTCTTGCCCAGTCGTTCAGGTTTCATAACCCTCCTACCTACCCAGAAATCCGCTGTTTCAAAAGGTCATTACAACCACTATATCAGAAACACACATCCTGAAAAAGCATGACTTCACAGCAGAATGCTGGACATGAATTCACATCTGCTGGCTCTGGGCACCAGAGGCAACGATTCCATACTGATGTACAGAAGTAAGGCATGATGGGAAATTAGAGAATACGTTTGTTTCAGACCAAAACAATAACATTGTGGTAGGTCAAATGATATGAAAACCAATTAATGACCCTTTGATGAACTAGTGTGGAATGTCCTTGGAAATGGACGCAGGAGGGCCAGTTTCAAATACAGTCAAGAGTTAATTTCCATGACCCTGGGGTGAGGTCTTATTCAAGCTTATCTGCTTGAAAGGTTGATAGAAAAGAAGGTCTTGTTACGTTAAGAACCATTTAGGACTGACATAAAAATCCGGATAGAGTTTCTCTCTGGTAAGTAATCCCCCAGGTTAACATTGACAGTGAGGTGTCCGTTTCAGGGGTGTGCATTTATTGCTAAAAACCACCTTTTTACAGTTTCCTACACTGGTTTATCGATGGTTGGTTTACACTCCTGCAGAACTGATATAAAAATCCCACACTGGTCTTTGCTTCAGTGATTTAGTTGTGGACTATACACAATGTGATAAAGAAATTGAATTGAGATGTGAATTTAAGTAAATATTGATTTAATGCCTACCCACAGAATCATAAAAAATGTAGATGAAAGTCTGGTTTTCCTATTATATATCCTGGAAAAAATTAATCAATAATATACGCAGGCCCTGCTTTATTTCTTGCAAAAATCTTCCTGAAAGCTGGATCTAAAAGACATTCTGCAGGACGTCACTTTATTGCAAGTCCAAGTATCTCCTTCTATCTTGAAATTAGATTAACTTTTTCTTTTGACTTCTATTAACAGTCTATCTCAGTAAAATCTCATCGATATCTCTGGTATTTTCCCTAATTCAGCTCAGCTCTAAGGTATGAAAATATTGTTTTCTTTTTACCGACAACACTTGAAGGTTCTTTCCCTGGATAGTCTTCAGTAGGCTGGTGACACCCCTCTCCAGACCGCCATTGATAAGGGTGCCATTACTGAAGTGGTAGAGCAGGAGGGTCCTCAAGACATTGTGGTCACCTGATTAAAATCAAGGGTTGTTAGGGTTAGGGTTTGGATTAGCATACCACAATGAAATCTGTTGTAGCCTGAAATAAAGTCTTCAGTGATTTTTGGTGAATTTTCTCAAAATTAAAAGGAGGAGCAATGGAAAAAAATTTAAAAAGTTGGTCAAAAGAAAATCATAAGGAAAGACAACGGATGAACATACTACTGAGCAGAGCGAAGTCCTCCTTGCTCAGGCCGTCGAAGGCGTCGTCTGTTGGGGCAAACACAGTGTAGCCTCCATCTTGACTGAGAAGTTCTATTAGACCAGCAGTTTCCATCAGGGACAGGAAAATCCTATAAACAGGCAGCATCAGACACGTGCCAGAATTCACGGGGGTCACGTAGGCGTCGCTGGTGAAGTTACCTACAGGTCAATGCCAGTTGTGCATCTAATGACTAACCCTAACACGGAGAAATGTACATATCGCTAAATCTTATGGAGTCAAACAGAAATTTAGGAACTGGGCTGAATGACATGTCCTCACTTGAAGCGTCCATCCTTCTGCAGGGCCTCGTAGATGCTGATCTTGGCTGGCTTGATCAGAGTTGCCATTAGATGGAGAGCCCCGTTACTGCCCTCCTTACTGCCTCTCACCATACAGGCATTCTCAATGCAAACAGACTGTGGAGATCAGGTAGGGTGTCACATATTAACATAGTCACATAAAAAATGTACAGGCTTCAAGTCTCAGTTAAGCTCACTGAAGGCCTTCACAGTCATGCTTTCAATGCTAAATAATACTGAAGCATATCATGTTCTGCTTAGTGGTTAAAGATTAACAGTAGGGGTATAAACCAAGGCATCAAAACAGTGAACAAATACATTAAAAACAAAGAAGAATGTACTAAAAAGCATGTTTTATCATCTCAAGATGTTTACAGGCAGTCCAAGAACATCCAACTTATGAACTCGTACTTATGAACAGTCTGCCATAAAGCCTGTCTGTAAGCCTATGAAGGAAACCGATGAAGGAAGAGCAGCTCACTGTTCTGTAGATGAACACCCGTAAGAACTTGCCCCCAAGTGTCTCCAGGAGCTGGCCATTGTACAGCTGACTCAGGGTAACCTTTGTCTTCAGGATGTGGTTCTCCAGAAGGACCTTCAGGAGGCGCTGGTCCATGGTCATCACCTCATCTGAGGTGTGAGATGGCACAAGCAGGTCACAGTCATGCTGCAGCAATAGGTTGTCAAACATCAAATTTTAGTTTGGTTTCAGTTGACACATATGGTACCAAAATTTCACTGTAAATTTGTCCTACATCTCTTGGAGCAATCAATTGTTATTAATTAGCATAAGAATAACTAATTCTTCATTTGCATTTCTTGGAATGGCGATTCGCTTATTGTCACAACAGAGACAACCTGTTGTTTCTTAATGCATAGAAAAATAGTTGTTCTTCAAAATCTTAGGAATAATTATTGTTACCATAGTAAAAGCTAGTAGTTCATCATCACTCTCTAAACAGCCGACCATGAAGAGGACCATTAAAATATTAAGCACCCAAAATCCAGACAAATATGACAAGCAAGAAGGCCAATGACAGTAGCTAATTGGTGTCTGAAATGAAGGTTCATGGGAATTTGCTATGACTCAGGATTTTTCTACAAACTGAAAACAAAAATCAAGGGATTTTTACCTTGCTGCCTCTGAATAACCCTGAATGTGCCCTGAATGATTTGTGTTGCTCATAAGTTTTAACAACCATGTTCTCAGTTTGAGAACTGCAGAACAGCCCCGAATGTCTTTACCCCTGTGTTATTTTTGGGGTTGAAGTTACCCCAGTCCATTTTCAAAATGAGGTGAAATTCTATAGATTCTAGAATTTAGAACGGAAGAAGTAAAATACACAAGGGTTAAGATCCTAGTACTGCTCTTGGCATGTAATGCATGAGGCCTCAAACAGGATGCTAGACAGATTTGCTAGACACAGCTTTCACAGGTTTCCACACCCCACCAGGATAGAATATCAGACAGTTTTCCTGAACAGATGGCTGCTGGGAATGTTTATGTTGGCAGCTCTGGCGCCCTAAAAATTAACTGGCAGTCCGATAGGATAATTACTATTGTTACTGTTGTTAATCTGTTATACTAGGTTTATGACTACCATTGCACACTTGGTCCAATTGGGGTTTTTTATTAATGTGGATCATTAGCAATAAGCAGTTATCCACATCAAACACTCCAGATCATGCTCACGAGCCACTTTTGGGCACACAACCTCCATGCCGCATGCAAATCTACAGCTAATTGAATTTCTTGCGGTTTTTAAATGAATTTTATGAGTAAAAGAACTATTTATTCCTTCTCCTCTAGCACATTGTCTGTAAATATTGCAAGCTGTTTCGGGCCATGGACCTCACCAGTGAAGACTTCATTGAGTGGGGCCAGGACTGTGTATTCCACATCTGGCTTCATGGCTGCTGCTAATCCCGTCTGAGAAACCAAATCGCTGAAGACTCTCTGGGATTGACCAATCAGCTTCATCACCGGCTTAGCTAAAAAGGCCAGAAGTGCAACCTCATTCGTTGTGGAATGGCATAAGAATTCCCTTCCCAAATTCCATGGCAACTTACCTTACTTATAAGCATCTCGCATATTCTGTGACTCATTTTCAGTTATATTTACAGCTAGTGAAATGAAGGGACTAGCTCCGTGGTTTAATGAAAGAATTGCAGCCGACCCTTCTGCATCTCAACTTTCCCCATTGCAGTTTCAATACGTTATGGGGCTGGCATAAGATACTAAATTGGAGGTTTTGGGAGTTTTTCAAATGCCGAAAACGACACACAAAAGTTAGGTAACTCATAAATGTATTAAATACGAGTATTTGTACAGTGCTGGTTTGGAAGATACCACTCGTGTACGTCAGCCGCTCACGTGATATCTCACAATGATCTTTGTATGTTGTGCTGTTTTGTTGCGATGTGGATCGGTCGACTGTACAATGTAGGCTTTAAATAATCATATTGTATCTGAAAGCTGGTTCCTCACAGAATGAAAGTGCTTAGCCATACTTGTGCCATGAAAACCATAGACACGTTTTAGTCAGAAAATGAGACATTCATCCTACTTAACAGACTAATAGGGTCATAGTCATACAGTCATAGATTGTGGAGGAACATAGAAGGAAAAGGTATGAGCAGGCAACTGTGACTAACCTGAATCAGGCATGAGCACCTCATCAATGAGGTGGATGACACCATTGGTGGTGACAATGTCCTTCTTCAGCACCATCTTTACACCGTTGATGGTCAGGCTCTCGCCATCGCAGCCGATCTCGATGTTTTGGCCCTCCAGTGTCTCGTAGGAGGTACCGGCCATTATGGCCTCAGAACACAGCATTGTATCCAGAAGGTGGAACTTCATCAGCGCTGCATAAACGAGTAGCCCACAGAGGAATGAGGGTCATTGTCACACACATGCACATTCACACGCGCTCATCCGTAGTGACATAAGGCCATCAAAATGTGCAAATACAGATACAAACGGACACACATGCCAGTGAGCAGTGATGCAGACAGATCTAGTTCATATTAAAATGAAATGAGAAAAAATACACACTGGGAAAATAGTTCTGCCTCTAGCTGCTTGGCAACCCAGCTTTCCCCAGTATCACTCACACTTAACGGCTTAACGGTGGTTTTAGCTGATAAACACTTATGGAACAAAATCCTTATAATCACCTTATAACAGTCAACATATTCTTAGCTCAGGACTATTCATCTAATCATGCTTGATAGGATAAAAACATCAAAGAGATTTCTTTAAAGAATGACCATCTTCAATACAGGTTTAAACAGAAACACACTAATCATTATTATTATTATCTCCATATCACTTTATGAAGTACTTAGTAAATATGTAAACACTGCATGACATGCATTTTAAAACCTTCCAAAAGCAGAACCATGGGCTTATGTAGATGTACATACATGGACACAGGGGCATCAAGGGGCATGATACAGGGGGCCTAGCCCCAAAATCATCATGGGCCCACCCGCTTGGCAAAATCTACCAAGTGCCAATGCAACCTAAGGTGATATTTTGTCAGTGGGCCCAGGATTTCTAGCTACACCCCTATATGGAAACTACTGTCAATGTCATAGGTGGCCTGCTGGTTCCCACCTCCAGGGATGGACAGCAGCAGTGTTTCCCACCACGGATTTGCGCTTTTCACCAGCCACTGCACTAAATGTTAAATAAACACGTTCTTCATTTAGGACATGCTGAAGTAGCATGTTCTGCTAACCAGCTAGCTAGCTATGATTTTACACCTGCTTGGTAGCTATTGATTTAGTTTTTGAAACGATTGTGTGAGACCCCAGAAACAAAAATCCGGCCTCTGTGGAGGGGTCTTGAATCCAGCCTCTGCTCGGAGTGTATGGAGTTTGCATGCTCTACCTGTGTTGTACATATTTCCTTCTGTAGTGCAAAGACATGAACTGGATTACTTGGCATTTCTAAATTGCTTGCAGTGTACGATTGTGTATGCTCCTTGCAGTGCTCAGACATCCAGTCCAGGGTATACCCCAGCCTGATGCCCCCTGCTGCTTGGATTAAACTCCAGGTAACCCTGAGCAGCCTCAGTAGCTTTACACTACAATCTTTTACCATCTATGCGCTTCCCGTTGAAACAGTGATCAGCTTTAGCGTTTCTTAGCTTTTGCTGCCGGCACTGCAACGGCTGATACATTGTCTGCTGTCCGTCTGAGAATTTGACAGCGGTCAACGGTAGCCTTCCCACCCGAATTAAGGCATAAAGGCCGCTAACCCAGACAGCTGGAGTGAAGAATCCGAGGTAACGCAACAGAGGTCCTTTCAGTTCATGACCTGTTCCCCTTCAAAAATATACGTACTGCCAAGGTAGCAGTTAATCTTGAAAGATGCATGTTGTGGTTTTAATCTAAATCATGTTCGACAATAATCTACCATAGACATGTTTCTTGGTCCTTACAGCATCAGCAGAATTTGCCTCTTCTTGTTCAGTTTGAGAAGAAGAGGGATGCTGTCGAGTTACCTTCCACGATGCCCTTGTTGCTCATGATCCTCTCCAGCGCGTTTCGGTCTAGCTTCTCGAAGGCTTTATTAGTAGGAGCAAACAGCGTAAAGTGACCAGACGTTCCCAAGGTGTCCAACATTCCAGATGCTAGAGCAACAGCCTGGAGAGAGGATGGGGTAAAGTCATTTTGCACCCCCCCTGCTTAGCTACTCTTGCACATGACAGAGGGATAACAGTGGCTAAAAAATGGCAGTTGAGACCTTAAAGTATAATTTTCACTGGCATAATTTTATTTTTGGGGTCTAGAACAGATGCTTCATTGTTTGAAAAACAATCGAAAAACAAAAGAACGGAAAAAGTAAAATACACAAGGGTAAAGATGGTAGATCTCCAAAGTACCTCTTGATTCTTCACAGTACCTAGTATATTTTAATCATCATCCTGGTCCACAAATATAACATTTCACATACATTAAGTGTGTTACCTTGCCAACGACACTTACACTCAGAGATGTTAGGTCCTCGTTGTCTTCAATGACCTCCTTGATGGTGTTGCTTACAGAGGAAATGACGCGGTCAATGACATGCATCACCCCGTTTGTGGCCACCTGATTGCCGTGGACAATCCTGGCACAATTGACAGTTACGACCTGGAAGGAAACGGCGATGGAGACAAGGGTCACTGACCTTGTGTGGCATCTTTCTTGCATAATTAGAAATCATGATGATGTTAAATTTGTATTTTGAATATGAACACAGGCTGAGAGGCTTTCTCCACATTCTGACTTATACATACCCCATTGGAATAGTGGTTGATATATAGACTCTGGCCATTGTATGCTGAGGAGATCTTCAGGCCGTTCTTGAGATCCTTGGTCAGGATTCGGCCGTTCGCCATATGGTAATGGAGGGCGTTGTACAGCTCAACGTTTATGTTGCTCACCAGAGCGTTTCTCAAATCCTGCCAACCAGGGGACGTAAGTTTAATTTAAAACTGGCCATTAACAAAGCTCAAATGAGCGCTGATAACAGATAAATGTCAGCCATCAGTGACTATACTCCACTTTCTGATTCTTCAGTGGCGCTGCAGAGAGTACAACCCAAAGAAAATATTTATCTCCAAGAATGTGATGAGTGTGTGTTACAGAATGCAGAAGCTTTGTTATGATGATGTCAATAATGATGATTATTATAACTATCATGACTGCAGTGTGATTTTCCTGCTCTGGGAAACACCACTGTCCCTGCCCACAGTGCTAAGCATGCAGGATTCCTTAACATTAACGCAGTTGCACCACACTGCTTCACTCACAGGATCTAGAAGGTCCCAGGCATCGTTGCTGGGGGCAAACATTGTGTATGACCCTGGGCCCTCTATCTCATCCTTCAGCTTGGAGATCTTCGCGTACTCCTGAGTGGTTGTGGCCTTCACAAGACCGAGTGTGCCATAAACATGGTCAATGGGGACCGCTAGGGGGAGGGGAGATCGGGGACATGTAAGGCTACAACTCCTATAGTGCAACAAGTAGAGCATTGTACTAACAATGCAAAAGCTGCAGGCTCAAATCCCAGAAAGAACACATAAATTGTAGCCACTCTCTCTACTGTAAGTTGCTTTGGATGGAAGCCTTAATTAAATGTACTGCATGGCCTAAATAAATGTATTATTTAAAATGGAAGGTGTCGAGAAAAATTCCTCACATTCACACATTGTATAAGTCCATTAAAGCAAGAAACTCCAACTGGAGGCATTACAATACCATCTATCTTTCTCCAGTAACTCCTCAGAGCACTTTAACGTACTCTCTGAAGTGTTACTGTGGGAAGTGTTAAATTATTTGATCATTATCAGTTGATATTCACCATTCTTCAAGGTGACCTGTATTTTCAGTCCCATGGATATAACCATTAAGGTAACACTTTCTGTGAATGTCATGTCTATATATATCTATATATATATCTATACTAAAAGCTATACATATTTATAAAAAGGCATAACACATTATAGCCATGTTTATTATGCATTACAAATTCTTTATGAAGCTCTCATCTATATTGCCATTTAATACCTTCATAATATAGTACAAAGCATCCTTAATTCTTATACGACCATTATAATGCATTATGAAGGTATAGTGCATTATAGATGGCAGCTTTAAGTAAAGTGTTCCCACCATGAATACAGCCAGATTTTTAATTGAAAATAAATTAGGTCCTTTGCTCCAATAGGCATGGCCCCTCCCTGTGGGCTGCTCTTTATATGCACACTTAGCGTACGAGTGGCTGCAATCTCTGCTGAGGCACTCACCTGCAGGGCAACCCTGCACGCCCTCCATCGCCATGTAACCAGGGCAGCACTCATACAGCACCGTCCTGGAGCCAGAGACCAAGACCAAGAAAGAAGAGGAAAAAAAAGGGGGCATGAGTGTTTAGCTGGGGTGCAAAAATTTCACACCTGTCTGCTGCAGAGACGTACCACAACAAACCTACAAACTCACAAACAGAGATGCTGAGAACAACACACAGCTGGATCATTTTCTGTTTCTGTTTCTAGCCATGACTCACAGCTCATGCCGCAGAAATCTACGCTTGGCTCGGCCTCCATGACTGATCACTCTCATGGGTCTTGTCCCCACTGTGGGGCACATGCAGGTGTGGCCCGACATTCAGGAAAAATGATTCAATGTCCCAGCAGGAGGAGACAGAGGTGCGAGGACTCACAGGATGATAGGTTTTGTGAACTACAGGACATATTAATAAGGTGTGTTGCCCCAAAATGACATGCATACGTGTCACCTCTTTTACTAAGAGGGCGGGCTGGCGTCGAGCACGGAAAATGAAAAACATGAAATGAAAAGCCGCGACAGACAATCAGCTGACATACACAGCTGCTATGTAACCCCAAAGGACAATTAAAAACCCTAGCAGAGCTGAGGAGCAAATGATGAAGTCAAGGATAAAAAAAAAAAGCAGATTTCAAAGTATTCGGACGCGACACCTTAACATCCACTTGGCCCGTGATCAGTCCCAGCTCTTGCAGGCCTATCATGCCCCAGTCCTTCTGGGGAGGCTAACAGGACACGTGGCCCCTCCACTCGGACAAATAAACAAGCTGCTCTTGCAACTGCAGGACTATTGTTCTCCAAGGCTCTCCTGTCAAGCTAATAATACAGAACAGAGTTTGCAGATGGACTTGTGTAAGCAAGCCTGGGATGCACGCACACACACACGTGGACACTCACACGCACATGTGCCAGGGAGCGCGGGCAGTCATGCATTTGTGCACAGTGTGACTTTTAATGCCTCGACTTTACCTGCAGGGCAATGCAGGAGAATTTCATCAGCCACATTCATGGCTGGACACCAGATTTCCGGGGAGATTTATGTGTGACACAGACACACATGCACTCAACAGCTGTTCCACATTACAAGCTTCTACTTTTCTGTTTCAAGTGAGCTTCTACTACATTACATTACATTTGTTTCTTTGGCTGAGGCTTTTGGCCAAACCGTCATATGAGAGAAGATTGGGTTAAGGGGTATTCTTAATGGCCCAATAGCGAAACCACTCAGTCAGCCATGGGATTTGACCTGGTGAACTTCCAATCACGTGCCCCACGAAGTGCACCACCTCATTTAGCTTCCGATGTTAGCGTGCTTCTCAAAACAGCAGAGACTGACAGGGCGAGCTGGGACCTTCAGAAGAATTTCTTAAACCGGAGGGCAGTGAAGCGTTTGCGGTTAATTGGCCCCCCATGCGGCACTTTTAAAATGTAAGGTCCGGCACAAGCTACAGCCTGCATTTGCAGGCACTCAGGATTCTCCTGCCCCTTCCTTTTGACCCTGGATTTCATGCAGTCATTGCGTGTAAATAAGCTTTATTTAAGCCATCCCCACTATGTCCTTAAGTGATGAATTTGTGAGTCTAAAAACAATAAGTGTATATATTTTTTAGAAGCTAAGCATCTACTAAGCAACTAAATAGTCTCATTAAAAAAAAGAATACTGAACATATTTTAAAACACTGCAAATTGACTGACTGAACGTACTCTCTAAGTCACTTAGAGGAGGAGTGCGGGGGATTGTGTTGGACGTTCAAACCATGTTGTAAATCACTGTTTGACCGGCTACATTGCCAGCTATCTTCTGAGATTTGGGGGGGGGGGGTTGTCAGGGAGATTGTGGGCTTGGGGGTCAATACAAGACATAATCTCTGTTGGTCATGTTTCCTCCCCGGTCCGGGAACAATGCGTCCAGTGTCAAAGTGGGTGGAAGATTGCCATAGGTGTCTAGGTCATCAGTAGTGGGGGTGGGGTGACTAAGAAGTAAGACTGGCCAGGGACCCAGAGGAAGGCAGCGTTGGCGTGAATCTGACAGTAGACCTAGCAGAGGATGGGTGGAGGGATGGAGTGACACTTTAACATGAAGACCCGTTCAGCTTGAGTGCCTCCAGACAGCCCCATATGTGGGTTATCTGAGGATAAGTGAGAGGGGACGCCAGCAGAAGGTAGGGAGGGTGGCAGGATCGAGAGATACTGGGAAGTAAAAACGAGAAGTCTCTTGCCAGCAGCAGGCAGTGGTGTGCAATGGCAGAGGCTTATTGCCCCAGGGGCTGTTCCTGGGGGGCAAAGGGGCACAGTACACTTCAGCAATTACTCTAAAAACAAAAAGGAAACGAAAAGGAAAAGTGGGGAAGCAGTGTGAGAAAGGGCATGACAACCATCATTAGGAGAGGTGTGGAAATGCTTAAGCTGAAACACTATGTATACATATATACATATATACTATATATACATATATACTGACCTTTTTTAACCAGTGGGCGGCTCCTCTCTGCAGCCTCCACCTGACATTAAGCATGTGCCAAACAGGTGACCTAATCTGCTGCTTAATATTCACCGTTTATTGCAGAGTCAGCACCATAATGGAAGGAACCACTAACTTCCAGATGGAGGGGGGGGGCAACGATTTCCAGCAGTGGGGAAGGAACAAGCGACGCCAGAGCAAACCATCTGGGCTCTCTGGCGCAACTAGGTCATACCCCACGGAGAAAACTACCATCCCTCTTCGATGTCAGGGCCAAAACCCCCCGTGTCACACAATATCCCACCACCCCGGCCAGAAGTACAAAAAAAATTCAATTAGCAACCCCCCCACCCCCATCCTACAACCACAGTTCTCTTGTCTTCATATTACTCTCCAGCCTGCCACCTTTTATTGTCCCTGTCCTACTTTGCTGCCTAAATCACACCTTTTCCCTCTCACTTTCTGGGCCACAGGTCTGAGAAGAGAAACAAGTGAGCACCTCTGAGCGTTTGAAGAACAGATTGAGGGTGGGGAGGGTCACTCAAATGGGAGTATTCCTGACTCCCAGGGGTCGCCTAACATGCCCACCTTACGCCTCACCAGGGCAAACTCAGACTCCCACCTCAGCAGGGAGCCTTCACACAGTTTCCTAATTCTCTTTCATTCCTTCCTGGCATTTATCGGTGTAACAGGAGCCTTATATCCAAGTACTGGTCTCTTTAGCTCCAAATTCAGGTCAAACACCTCACTTAAGGGTACAACAGACTGATCCCTGAAGAACTAGCCTTCTGAAGACAAGCAACCAACATAATGACAGCCAACCAGAATGAGTCCCCCGCCGACAGCCAAGGGTGTGACCGAGCAACCCAACTACACTTCTTCTCTTGCTTCTCATGCAGAAGTATCCGATAAGCAGACAGCATGCCACAGACCAAGATGAGACGCCCTGCTCCCCTCTCCACTAAAGACCTCATCTGACCTTTACCCTTTGACCTTTCACACCAAGATCCCCCAGCATACTGACAAAACAAAAACAGAGACACTTACGCCTTCTTCCCGCAGATTGAGCCATGGTACCAGTTACGGCAGGTGCTGAAATATTTCTTTTTGGTCCCCATGATCTGCTGGAGGGCACACACATTGGGTCTAAAAAGAAAAGGAGACGGGGGTGGCATTTTGGGGGCAGCATTATTGAGGTGGATAGGGGTTTGATGGAAAGACAATCATAGTGACACCAGCCTAAATACAAGTTCTGATAACCCTAAATCATGCCGTTGAGTGTAATTCCAGTATGATATCACCTTATGGTATTGTGGAGCAATCATCAGGCTCTGTTTCAGAGTGTGGGGACATAATGGAATCGCAAATGGCAATTATGGCCAGTGAGAAATAATCAAAAACATATAATAAAAACATGTATGTAATTTAATACGTTTGTGTGACACTTTTATATTACAAAGCCTTCTGATGCAATGTATAAACTGAATGGTTTATTAAAATTAATAATAATGTATACAAAACAGGTTAAATGAGTTACACAATATATAATTAAATCGACACCTTCACATAACGATAATCACATGTCAAATTGACTTCAGAATATTAAAATGTTTCTCAGACCTAAAGCTACAAACTACAAGTAAAGGTTTAAAGGAAAATGTATTTCTTAATCAAGTGCATTAGGGTCAGACTCCACCTTCAGTTCTCCAGGTTTTCTGGAACACAGTTCAACACAGAAACATCCTTCAAAGTAGTGGTATGCTATGCTTCCCTGCTCCATGTGGTCCTTACCCCTTGTCCTTTGCACGGATGCGGCTGTGGGACACAATCTTGTCATAAGCCGAGGACTCCACCCGGTCCAGGCCGGAGAGAGCCAGGAGCACCCAGACAAAGGCAAAGAAGAACTCCATCCTCACCCCAATACACAGGAAAAATGGGAATCGGCCTCTGTACAGAAAGTTTATATACCACCAGTGTCCCGTGGAAGTGGGAGGAGTGGTATGTGTGTGTATTTGTGTGTGTAATCGGGGGAGGGGACCCCAGCCTGCTCCCTGCACCACCTCCCCCTCCATGAGGTCCTGGGACAGCTCCGGCACCCAGAGCTGGAATTTGCATGCCGCTATTTGACAGCCGAGCCATCCTTTCTGCACATGTATGCATCTCAGCTTCCCAGGTAAGGCAGGCAGATTTCTCCCATCGGGCATACCCAAATATGGGGCATGTGGGAAAAGAATTTGCAAACTAGTACCTAGGGGCTAATTAGTATGGAGATGCACATATTGTTGTATGGCACCACTTATTTTCCCCCAGGGTAGAAGAATGAATAATTCACAACCTCAGCCCCTAGCTTTGCAAGGGAACAACAAGGCATGAGGCCCCCACCACGATGAAAAAAGTTTGTTAATGGTTGATTTTGCTTTCATTATCATTAGTAGTTGAGGATTAGAGGTGACATAATTGTTGCACTCCGTCTCAGTGCTTATATCTATAAACTTGGAAAACGTTCCTTGTCATCTAGAACTGAGAAAGCCATCAGTCTTCCAGCAGATCCAGGACAGATGGAAGCGTTTGAAAGAAACGATATGTAGACGTCATTTGTCTGGCTACAAGGTGAATCTTGTACGGGTTGAGTGTGTGTGTGTGCGTGGGTGGGTGGGGGGGGGGGGGTGCTACTGTGTAGAGTTTTGATCCTCTGGAGCATACTGTGTTATCAATCGCTGTGTTTGGTGCTCCCTCTAGTGGCTGAATAAAAACCAACTACTGGGGGTGTTTGAACTTGAAGTACACGGCCCTGCTCAACACCCAGTGCCCCCCGGAACTTACTGTCCGTTCTCTTGTAATTTGCAAGAAATTGGACAAAAACATATTCAGAAGGTTTGGGACTTGTTACAATGTACGGACCGTTTGAAGGACTTCAGCTTTGCCTTTTAACGAATCCATACCGATAGCTGGTCCAGTGAGGTTGAGCAGCTTGCTGAGCCGGGAGCCCCTCTAAGGTGGTGTCTCCCCTATAACTACCAGAGGAGGTTTTATGACATCCCCATTACTGTCTCCTGTTTTTTTTCAATTTCGATTGTACCGCTGGACTGTACTTACTGTTGTTACATTATACTGCAACCTTTACATCTGCGATGGTTATTCTTCTTAAGTACTTCGGACCAGTGATGTGCAGAACGACACTATAAAAAGTAATCAAACTGCTATTGCAGCTTCAGTTTCGTTTGGTTTATCGTGATGTAATGTTCATTTACATAGCAACAGAGATTATAGAATAAATGGAACCCAACTGCTAATGAAAACAGTCATTTCCATATTTGGGGATAACTGGATGACTATCTGATAGCTGGAAACATATCTGAAACGAATATAATTAATAGTGAACGTCTTCAAATTGTCTTTCAGAGATCTTCAATGTCTTCCTTGACTGTCTTTCGCTTGCTATATTTACCCATTTTTCAACGACATAGATTTCTTTCTTTTCTTTCTCTGTATGTAAACAGAGATGTAAAATCACCTGTATGCAACTCTACTTCCTGTTCAGGACCGCAAAAGTATACGGCTCCACCTCCTGTACAGAAAGACATGTATATGGTACCATTTACAGTACACAGCACATGTATATTGCATCACTTCCTGTACAGCACAAGTAAACACGGTTCTGATAACAACTATAAGTTACTGATCCTGGATCCCAACAAAATCCAAACTATTCAGTTCCTGAGATGATCTAACTTTGTAGGTTTCCACAGTAGCTACATAAAATGCTTTCTCCTTCTGGAGCTCCAGCGGTCCAGGGGCTAAAACTGTCCTTGGAGGTTAATGAGAGGGTGGTCCACACAGAAAAAACACTTTGTTTATGACTATTGTCAGAAACTAATTAAGGAACAGATTAATGAAATCATATCCCTGTATATGATTTGTGACCCATACCTGCAAACTGCATAACAAATGCATTCAATATGCAGGCACAGAAAAATGTGGATATTCATTGTGGATGAAAGAAACTAGATGATGGAAATTTTCTCGGAATAGCAGCATATGTGGCACAGACAGTGCTGGAGTGGATATGTCTGTCCAAATATCTGTTTAAACCAGTACAGATATGAAAGTTGGGGGATGAAATTTTGCTATTATCAGATTCAGAAATTCATAACAAAGTCATTTCATGGACGTCAGGCTCCCCGGTATGACAAATGCCCAAAATGTAACCGCAGAATTTCAGACTGGCTACTTTTCTTTGCGAGTAGATCATTGCAAGATGCCTCATTCGAACCTGTTCAGCCGAATCCTTGAAGTAGACAGCAGAAAATCACCTGGGTAGGTATTTACCTGTGTCTATATCTCTCATCAAAAGTCTAAATATTTCACCTCCCAAAGCAGAAGGACCCTTTAATTTTGAAATGTTTCTTGAAATACAAAATTTGCTCATTTACAGCAAGAAACAATCTGAACATTCTTTTCTCCCTGGCATGAGTTTGCCGGTCCGTGATTGAGCATAATTGAAAGTTTTTCCTTGTTCCATAAGGAGGTAAATTCAACTTCTAACCGTCATCCTATGCCTGTATTTGCTTACATATCCTGTAATTGCAAACAATTAGTTGCAAGCTTGCTACGGTTCCCACGCAGAAAACCTCTCATAGCAGGCTGCTTAGACAATCCCATCAGAGGGGCTACAGCCCCAAGGTTTGTGTTCATTTCCCCAACGAGGAACACACGCTATTTAAAACCCCTCAAAGCATCTGCAAACATTAATCCTGCACAATTAAATGCCCGCTTAGTTTATGAAAGCTAGGGTTTGATAAATTCATAAACGATTTGAGAGCCAAGCAACTGCCAAAATGCTCTGGCGATTCAAATGTAGGGTGTTAAAAATGCATGAAATCCATTGAAGGTTCCTCAAAGCACAACAAACAAAAACACCCAGCACTGATTGCGATTATACAAATGATGAATTTCGCTTTTGTTTCATATACCCTGCCATACACGGCTTTCGCAGTTGTCTCTATCTGTGCCTAATTATCCGAAATTCATAACTGAATATTGTTCCAAGACCCCCAGCAAGCTTCATAGAACGTGCCCTTGCCTTTTATCCTGACGAACATTGAGGGGGGGGTGATTGTGGCATTGATGCCAAAAAGATAATCACAGTGTGCAACAGATGGCTTTTGCCTCAGAGAGCACAAGACAGACACCATTCCCAGGGATGACGGACAAACTGAAAATGTCCTCAGTCAGCAGGGGAAACAGCAGTTATCGTGAAGGGGGACAGATTGTTGATGCCATTCTGACAGCGTGGTGAGTTATACCAGTGATTCTCAACCCAGTCCACAGAGACCCCCGACCAGTCTACATGTTTTCTCCCTCCCAGCTCCCTGCCAGACTGTCCCCAAGGACCAGTTCGGGAAATACTGAGCTATGCAACAAACTCGTGGTTGGACCCAACATTAGTCCTTGAGTATACAGAATCACCGTCACAGAGTACTCAACTAGTTGGCTGAATCACAACCTTGGTCTGGATTTGTACTTTCTGGACCGATGCTGGAAATTAGGAGATATATTCAACAGTACAGAAAGTGGTGATGGATTTAAATGAATCACTTATCTCAGAGTAAGTCTTAACAGATCCCTGAATGGTACGTATGCTCATTCCCACCTATTAACATATTTTTACATAACAAAATGCTAGCCTAAAGTAAAATGACAAAGGCCTTGTAGGCGGGGAGAAAATCAGTTTTCAGCACCATAAAAGCCTGAGCATCAACCTGGACTCACACCCTTAATTGGAGGGAGAAAAATACCACGAAACCTTTTAAAGCACTCAGTGATTAGATGAGATTAAATAAGTAACACAGGCTTCAACCTCATGTTGCCATAGTTACCATAAAGACTCCCAGTTCCATTGGAATATGTGTGTGTGTGTGTGTTAGCAATATACTATGTTAAATGTGTTAAAAAGCAACTATATAACAATACAGTAAGCATATTTATTTAATTATTAATAACAGATGAAATGTTACTTTTAAAAGTAGAACTTAAATAAAAAAGATATACCTACAATCAGATATCAGATATATCTATACATGTGTTTTATCACCTAATACATATCCCATATGGTTCACAATTGCAATATGATTTGATGAGAATTTGAAAAGGGCATATTAACGGACTGCTAATTAACTGTGCTTGGTGTACACGGCAGGGTATGTAACTTCAACAGCACTGAGGAGAGGAACAAGGTCCGTGCCCTTGGTACAAGGATACGCGGACGTTTAGCACATCTGCTGAAATCGAGGCACACCCGTCTTCATATGATACAAAGTGCGAATGAGAGGGGATTGAAGATGTCCAGGTGTCCAGTTTCTTTGCATAGAAAAGGTCAAATTAAAGAGACTCTGCCCTAAGAAGTCTGTCCGATCCTCTTAATGACACCCGGTGTAAAGTGCTAAAGTTAACTAGGTAAGGCGGGGTACAGGCCCTGTGGATGACACAGGCACTAAAGAAGCTGGGGGCCATGAAATAAGAATTACTGCTGTATTTCCTTTTTGCTCCATTAAAAACAAAAAAAAAAGACAAACTGTCCCCAAAGTGCAACGTGAATCGTGTTTTTTAGGTGACAAACCGATGCTCTGTGCGCAGACTTGTATAAACATCCACGCAAATAAAAAAGAACCTGCAGCATCCAGCACCTGAAAACACAGGAACATCTGCTGTGTTCTAGTGGATTCTTTCATCGGTGAATGGGGAGACAGACACGTCCACGGAGAGGAGAGCAAGAGGGTTTCTTCAGGTAGTTCTTCACATGTCGGTGAGAGCCCAGAGAGAACTAGTAGTCCGCGTTTGGTTACAACTTGCCCCCATCCTGAATGAGCGGCACCCCCTGGCTCACTAGGGGAAGGCGTGTCTCGGTCCTTTGTCTGAAGACCTCTCTGCTCCAACTAAAACCACCCTGCACCCCATTCCAACCCAACGGGCAACAGGTCATGGTAGCAGCTCCTCCACACACCAGGTTTGATTGTCGCTCAGGTACGTTTAAGCTTCATCTGGCACACAGACAAAGCTATGTCTCTGCTGACAAAGATGAGTCATCGTCATCCTCCCTGACGTGTTTTTGGAGGAAACAATCCCCCATATGTTCTTCTGCTCCCGGCTCCTCTTCCCCTTTCTCCTTCTCTTCATCTTCACTTTTCTCACACCCTTCCCTTTCTTCATTACCCTCCCCTTCCTTCTCATCCTGGTACCTGGATACTTTCCCCAGTAACTCTTTTCCAACTACTGGCCCCGAGAGCTCTGTCTGCTTTCTGCCATGATCTGGCTGCTCTGGGTCCAATTCATCCACCTCCTCAGAGACGGAATAGATCTTGCTGGGGGTGTGTCCCAAATTTCCACCTCGGCGTCCCCTCTGATACAAGTTGAAATCAGATATGTCCTTGGGGAATTCCTTCCTGTGTAGGGCGGAGGAGGTCGATGTTGTGGGGGCGTCAGCAGGAAGGAGGAGAGAGCCATTGGCCAAACCGTTGAAGGCTTCTGATGACTTGGGGCCAGTTGGGTTCTGCTTCAGCATGTTGGTGACATCAAACAGGTTGAGCTTGTTCTTCTGCTGGCCTCCAGAGGGTGCTGGTGTGTATTTGAGGGTGTGGTCAGGGTAGGTAAGGCTTGAAGCTGCTGTGCTTCCCTTAGAGCCGTGGCCTTTCATCATACCCAGAACCTCATAGCGAAAGCTGGAGATGTCTTGCTTCAGTTCCTGAAAGATGAGGAAAAAACAAAAATACCAACGGCAGTTCAATGAAGCGTTATGTCTGAATAAATCCTAATTTAGGATCAATAAAGTACCAAGATGTCTCTCGTCTCATTTGATAAATCAGTCAGATTTAATATAGTGAAATCTATGTTAAATCTAAAGGGAAATCCTCTTATATTTCCAATCATAAATTATGAAAACGATACATCTTTTATAAATATTTGGCAAAAAAATCTGCTGGATAACAGTGAGGACAGGAACAGATATTTTAAACTATAAATGTTGAGATCATGATGAAACAGCCAGAAGCCCAAAGAAGATATCTTGAGAAATATGCATTGATACACATGCTAGCCCAGTGGCTGGTCTCATGACACCATATCAGACAAAGGAGAAAATCACACATACAATTTACATATGAAATCTCCTTATGGTCTTCAGTCTAGTTGCTTGGCCATGACCTTTATTTGCAGTGGTGATTTTAATGGAACGAATAAATATTAAATCCATCGCTCAGGTGATAAGTCATTATAGGATTTTTTTGTTATTTTATTTTATTGACACAGTACAAAATAGACAAGGTTTCATTGGTGGTTCCCCACCCCCCAATGAGGAATGAATAAGACTCAAACAGAGACTCCAGCATGGATCTGTGACTAAACTGCTTCCAGCATCCCTGAAGCTGGTGGAGATGTTGAAGGATCTCACCTTGAAGTTCTCCTCAGTCAGCCCTTCCTCCGTCTTGGCGTCTCTGATCATAGCCGCCACGTACCGCTTCACCAGGTTTCTCAGCACCTCCTGCAACAGTTGAGCAACAGTTTCTCGCTCGCGTTTGATATGAGTGCCACATACCGGGGAAGCTTTGCCTAGATGGAGTCTAACGTTACCTGGTACTGGTGGTTTAATCGGAGGTTCTCAGCAGCACGTCTCTGTAAGGGTGGGGGCAGAGTTGACATCGTGATTCGCTTGCCTGATGTTTCTCTTTCATGCAAATGGAAAGCAGCCAAGCAGGTGCTACGAAATCATATTGCATCAAAGCTGGCTGTAATCTACCGCTTATTTATCTACAAACACTTGGCCCTGTGGAACTGGCACAAGCTACGGTTCCTTTTACATTTCATGTGACAAGCGTTGGCTAAAACGCCAGAGTAACTCAAACCGGGAAAGGGAGTTGAACCAGTGTAACTTCACACAAAATAGATACAATTTCAGTTACATCATACTGCTTGAAAGTTTGATGCCAGGAGACCATTAACTTTATTGCAGATAGACACTCTGTATTGAAGATTACGCCTCACCCCGAGGGTTCCAATGGTCTCCGGCCTTTTTGACTTTGCCCTTTTGAAGACGTGCCTCTTTACCCACTTGATGAGGTACCACACTGACTTCGGGCTGGGGATGATATTGAAAGGAGACGGCAACGTGCCTCCTTCTTCAAAGTAGCTCATCCACAGCTTCGTTCTTGCAAATTTCCATTCAATGTCTGCATGATCCTAGAGATGTATCAGGCCATGATAAACTCAACAGAAGAATAGCACATTCAGACAGAAATTATATCTAACCACAAGGATGACATTTCTGACAGAAAGTATAATATAATTCAAACCTTGTTCCACATATGCCTAAGACATTTTATGTCACCAGTGACAAAAAGCTTTATAAATCTGAACCAAAGGCTTTCATCCATTATGTGTATTGCTACTACAACTGATAGATGGAAGAGAATGAGTGGGTGGGAAAAGGAAATATGGACATAAAGACTCACAGCAATGTGCTGGTATGAGTTGTTCATCATAGCTATCAGCATGTTGAGGAGAACCACAAGCGAGATGATATTGTAGGTGCCAAACATTGTGGCACCCACAAACTCGGTGAACTGGTGGTCGGGCCCGACATTGGTCACGTAGAGGCTGATCAAGCCAAAAATTGACCAGAAGAGAGACTGCAGGGTCTCAAACAACCTAAGGAGAAGCAGAAAAAAAGGCAGCTTGTTAAGGGCTTCAGTGAGTACAAATCACAAAGGATAACTATATCCATATTTATCAATTTCTACGGCATATAACAATAATAATAATTTAAAGATCCCCATGGTGAAATTCAACTTGCTCCCTGTAGCTGAGAGCAAGCTGGCTGTGTAGGGCAGGCACCTGATGCAGCACCCAGGGAGCTGGGGGTTAAGGGCATTGCTCAAGAACCCAGAGATGTGGCAAGACTGGGCTTGAACCGGTGACCTTCTGATGACAGGCAGAGAGGCTTATGTCCCCTGAGCTACATACTGCCCCCTCAAAGCTATTCCAAAGCTATTCAACCAGAAGCAGTGTGAATGTAGTGTGATCCCTGCCCAGATGGTCTACTTCCTGCTGCTTCTGGTGACAAGTTATACCATTGAACAGCTGCTCCTTCACAATATTTCATGTATTACAGTCAACTATTGGGTTACGACCATTTAGTATGACATGAAGGTAATATAAAATTGCCTGAAGGGTTCAGTGTAGGCTTCTGTCTCATCACACACTGTTATTCACCATGTCTAAGATTCAGACTGCTTTGAGGCCTTAGCGTATCTGCCTTCCATGGATTACGTTCTGCTTTGGAGAGGAGCCATAGTGAATAGGTTTACTACGCTCTGTACATCATAGTCTGGTTTAACACATTTTCAGTATGGTTACTTAATTGACCAGTGCTGCATTACAGCAACTGGCTGTGCATGCTGAATCCAGCTTCAGTCATCCGATCAGTAAAGGTGAGCATAAATCTAGATTTACGTCGAGAAGGCGTTGTTCTGCTTTTCGCAGCGGATGCCCTTGCAGGGTTTGAGGTCTTCGCTCCCCTGCGTCTCGTAGTAGAAGTAGAGCTGATTGAGGCCGTTGGCGAAGGCCAGCAGCACCAGGCAGTAGATGAAGAGGAACTTGAGGATGTCCAGCAACATGCGGCCCAGCGAGATCTGCAGCGGGCCCAGGTGCGAGTTGGCCGTGAACAGCGAGATGAGCCGCAGTGAGCTGAAGATGTTGGCAATGGCAAACACGGCCTCCGCCACCAGCGTAGGGTGCCACATCTCCCAGTTGTCCCTAGGCTTGCAGCCGCTGTACTGAAGGGGGCAGAAGGCGAACGTAAAGGCGCTGATGAGTAGTTGGATAGAGCAGGAAGAGATAGCACCAGGTTAACTCAAGTTACAGAGAGGACAGACAGTCTCATCCAATCCATCTGATCAAATGGGCTGGTCTACGTCTGGCCGCAACACGGAGGAAAGGGGACACAGCACGATAGTACCACAGAACATGACACTACAACATCATAGTACCATCCAACACAATATTACCATGCAACACGATAGTACGAAACGGTACTACCACACAATACAAAGGTACAAGCAACAGCCTTATTTATTTGTAGAAGTGCACAGGAGGCATATGAGGAGGGGCATACCTTCAGGAAAGGCCCAGGGCAAAATAAACAAAAACACTGAAAAGATATAACTAAATAACCTATAAAGAAATAAACCAGAAGGTAATACAGATAACTGCCCCGTCTACCAAAACCAGGAGAAAAAGAGGCAGCAGATAGAAAGGGCAGCCTTTCCTAGCAGTCCCACTTCACTTCAGTATTCGATGACTACATACACTATTTACAGATATATATACACAAACAACATACTACAAACTCAATAAACATTCAACAAACAAACAGAATCTTCACGTAAACTGAAGAAAAATAGGAAAATTAGGCTTTGAGAGGGCATGCATTTTCTAGTTGGCTACAGTAGAGTCCTTGGTTCTTCAGCGTCCCCTCACCTTCACATATGCTACAACCTTCAGGGAGATGGTCGCTAGGTACAGAGAGTTCATGACAAAGTCCATTAGGTTCCACCAGTCGTGGATGTAGTCCTGAAGCCCACCATCCCACATCTGTTTAATCTCCGTCCAGATGAAACCTACATGTGGCAAGGAGAATAACAAAAATAATCACTCATTACATCACCAAAGACATGTCTTCTAACCCCAAAAACATGATCTCCACTATTTGGATGGTGGATGTTCTTTAAAATCTCAATACAAATTCAGCTTCAAGTAGAACGACTGCAACTCCTGTGCTACATATGTTTACTTTTGTTTAGCAGCACAGAGACTGGAAAGAATTTGATGAAATTCCCCAGACCTTTCTTTCTGTGTTCTAATGCGTCCTTCCAAATGTAGAAATTGACAGTACTAACTTTACAACCTCCCCATACTTATGGTTAGGAAATGTCATTTAGTTGTCATTCACTTTTGGTGAGCTATGGTTTACACCCTTTCAAACAGGGAGTTCAGTCCACATCTGGGCCAAAACACATCAAAATTTTGATCTCTGATGGATTTTGGATCTCAGGGAAAAATAATTGAGTACCTTTTAGAACAATGAGAATTGTGTTAGAACGCTGGGTATTACTTTAAGACATTGAGTATTGAGTGGATTTCACTGAGTGTTAAAGAACATGGGGTACCCACTGAAGGAGTAGCCCAAATCTCACTGTAGGCTAATCAGACAGCACCGTGATGATCCGCGGTTTCTACCCACTCGAGTCATAGTGCCAACCACCTGCCATTACCTAGGACCCAGGGTAAGATCATCCATTCCACGGTAGTGGGCACCGGCCCCTGGCGGTTGGGTTCCGTGGACACAATGTGTTGGGAGGCCAGTAGAAGAAGGAAGAGGAAGGTCAGGTAGGAAGCCGTGTGGCAGATGAACTTTATGAAGGGCTTGCGGATGAAAAGGCCATAGCGGCTCTTGGGGGCAATCAGGTAAAATAAGGAGAAGAGTGGAAACAGGAGGCCGATGAAGACACAGGTGAGGAATTTTCCCCCCCAGTGCCGGCGCCTCCAGCCAGGGAACTCATCGTACCACCGCGACGCAAGCAGCTGTTGACAGTTGGGTTGAGCCACAAACTGTAGGTTGAAAAGGACAAAAGGATAGTCAACAAAAAATGCTAAGGAACAGGAGGTCAATGAGAATCAAGTCTTGGCATTTTATTGAGTGAATATTTAGAGAAAGGTGGAATTCATGGGAATAAAAGTTCTTTCAAGTCACATTCACTTACTTTCGTAAGTCAGTCACTACAACTCACCAATCAAAAGGAACAGAATTCTTCCCTTGACAGATTCTCTTTTCAAATCAACATCATGATTTTTTTTTCAATCTGCCAGGCGGAGAGAAGGGAGGCATTTTCACCTGTCAACTGTGTCAGATACATCAGCAGCAGTTACCGCTTAGATCTTGCCACAACGTGACTCCTGCTTCTCGGTTCTGCCTGCTGCTGTATATGTGGAACCATGTGGAACTTGCTGGGGAAGTTTTGTCGAGTTTAACCTCAAACCAGAACACACTTACAACAAGCCCACCGCTTTACCAGGTCATGCCACTGGTGTTACCAAGGTGGGCTAAACCGATCATTTCTACAACTACACAAGCAGTCACTGGAAATACTTCGCCTAACTGTCAGCATAAAAATAATACTGCAGGTTATTAAACTCGTGATGTTATCAAAAAGCCAGACCTATTTCCCACCTGTACACCTTGAGTGAGGGTTTTGAAGTACATATGTTTGTATGTAAAATTTGCTGTAGGTTTGCTATAGACCAGCAGCACCATTAAGTTACAGGAGTATCTAATAAATTATTTGATATTTTGAGTATTTCCTTTTGCAAAAATGCTTCTACATATGGTTCTACATATCTGTGAAGTTCATGTCTTAGTTAAGGCTAATAATTAGGGCAAGCATTTTAAGAAGTCCCCTCTTGAATCTAATATTAAAACAGAGGTGGCCAACCTGCCGATTGTGGCGAGTTTCCAGGTCGATCCCAGGATGATTAATCGATTGATCGTTATCAGCAAAATATACCGGGAGGAGCCAATCCCCAGTCGGCAAAATAGACAAAGGGGACCCCTGATCAACAAAATACACAGCAGGGACCCCCCTAGTCAGCGATAAAATATACCATCGCGATTCGCGATTCAATTAAATCCAAAACAAGCTTTGTGCAGATCAATTCATTGTGCTTTAAATGACATTCAGAACATCCCGTAACAGCTCTTTGTGACTCCTGATCCATTAGTAACTCATTTTACTACACCCCTGCCTATGTTCCTGCTGTTGCGTCATGTTGATCTAAAATGCCACACATTTTTACTGTAATAGTCTCAAAAAAATTACAGATGTATGAATTTGCCCCCACAGCAAATCAATGTAAAATGCATCATGACTGAGGACGTGAGACCACAAACGGCATTAGAAACCATTTTGTGGTCGTATCCCATGCCTTTACTTCCAGAAAGCAGCTTTACAAACACGACACTGTGCAGGACATTATGGTGACATTCAGAATGCAAACGACAGTTGAAGTACGAAAAATTTTCATGAAAAAGAGCAGTCAGGCTGAGCAACACAAGCTCAGGGGGTAAAAACTGATTTCCTGTCTATTACCCTCTTTTGCTATACTCTGAATGAAGAGCAAGCCGCTGTCACACAGCCAGCTTTCCACGGAGCAAACGACACTCAGCTGGCCAGCTGTTTATTCTTACAGAGCCTCGTGCAGCTTCCGGTGAGGCGAGCGCGGCCAAACACAGCAAATGGGTTATGAGTACATTTTGACATTCTCACTTCTGCTTGAATAAACGATGCGAAAACTGGGGTTTGCTTAAATTAACATCTAAACAAATGGCTGAGACCTAATGGCTTCTTGAATACCATTAGCCAGTTGGAAAAATGGATGACCCCGTCTCCTTCACTGCCATTTCGCTGCCGTTTTGTGTTTGCCGGACACTGTGGATGTTTAATAAAGCTCATTACGGGCACAGTAAATAATCACTTCTAACAGGAACCGGAACTTGGTTTGCAGCGGGTAAGCCGATCTACAGCTTGTCAAGTTAATAGCAGTTGTTTTCTATTTTGTCATGCCTGAAATTGGTTTTAGGGAGAAATAAAAAAAAAACAGTGTACAGATTATAAAATAGCATTTGCTTTCCCGATGAACGAAAGACCATGGCTTAATAATTTCCTTGTGAGGCACAAAGGGGAACGTAAGGGGTTACACATGTGATTCACGTAATGTATACAGTAGTGTAGCTCTCTTGTATTACACTGATCAGCCATTGAAATATCACCTGTGACCGTCAAACACATGGTGCGGATAACATGGTTAATTCTTTGGCTTAATTCAAATCCAGGCATGAAATGTACACAGATGTGATTCTGTTGACGAACCACGGAAACTCATGTGGTCATCATTAGAGTTTCTTGCTAAGGGTGCGCAGTTGGGCGACATTTCTTTTTAGCTGCTTTAGTTTATTTTTATGCAAAAAAATGTCTTTACACAAGCTAGCTTGTTTATATTTAAAATTTATATTTTTATATTTCCAGATCACAAATGTTTGCTGACGTAAGACACAAGAATCAAGCACTGTCTAAACATGCGTTAGCTTCAGATAAAACATTAAATCTAACACGAATGTTGGGCAATTTCCCACCATCCTTTGGGATATTTAGCAATCACTGACCCCTCCTACACCCATTTCTCATGATCCACCCTGATGTGGACCAGCTGCTGGATGACTTATAGATTTTTCTCCAGAATATCACCCTGAGCTTGGCAGAAAATATTTCCAAAAGTTGTTTACCTCCAAATAAGAACATCAAATTTTAATTTAAAGTTCTGCCTGCTCAAACATAAAAACCTCCTTTACTGTATAATGTTGAATGAAAAACACAGATCTCCAAAGATACAATAGGGCAAGAACATGAAAAACACATTTTCTCAGAAACAAATGTAAACCTATCTTTACACAGCCACTAGTGAGCAGTGTAATGTTTTAAATGGACTTACGTGGATCTTTGTCAGGGAAGCAAACATGCCTGTATAAATAAGATTAATGTCACCAATGTCACTTTATATCCACAATAAACAATAGCGTTAAATAGTTAGCTATCTAGCTACTGATGTTAAGATGTTAAAATTATCTAAAAAATCTAGATCAACGACCATCAAGAGTACAAAACGTTAATGGTAACACTTTGCTTGAAGCTCTCATTTATAATGCACTATAGATGCCCTCATCATGCATTGTAATAGTCCATCCATCCATCCATCCATCCATTTTCTATAACCGCTTATTCCATATGGGTCGCGGGGGGTCCGGAGCCTATTATAATAGTCATTATAAGAATTAATAAAGCATTACAGCATCTTCTACTGACAGTCATAAGGCATTATAGTGTTGATTATAATATTTCATAAGCTCCGGTGAAGCTCTCATTTATTATGCACTATAGATACCTTTATAATGCATTATAATGGTCAGTATAAGCATTAAGGATGCTTTGTACTGCATTATGAAGGTATCTGTAGTACATTATAGATGAGAGCCTCATAATGCATAATAAACATGGCCTTAATGTGTTATGTCTTTCTATAAATATTGATAGCAATGTTTATAATGCTTTATGAATTCAATATGAATCATTCTGAATTTATTCATGGATTATTATAGACAAGGCATTCACAAAAAGTGTTACCGTGTTAACTAGTACAAACTGAAATTCTAGTTAAATAGATGACTTCAAAAAACATGTTTTCACTGATCAGTTAAATGTTAAACACTACCAGGGGATAGAAGAGAATGGGTGTATTCCATCAATAGTATACAATCACAATAGTCAAAAAGTAGGTATACGCAGTTTTCATCGTACAATGACGATATATTCATGCATTACCTATATGTCAGGCATCCTTTGGATCAAAACAGATTCCCTTACTAAGACCCTTTTTAAACTTCAGTACACATACTGAAGTTATTCAGCTGTGACAACAGCAGATGTGACTCAAGAGGATGACAACAATTCCGTTCTTGGGGTCTCTGGCTGCAAAAGCTCCTGAGACGTTTGTATACCTGATGCGTCGATAGTCTGCCACACGATTGCCCACAAACCCCCATTTCACTGTCACATGGTGCAAGCACTTTACTGTGGACATGTGGGGGTCACCGGGGTGGCTGCCACCATAACACATGGGTGGGGGCCCCGAGGGGAGTGAACATGAAGAGAAAACATTGCAGCTAAACTGACTGGGTTCCCTGTCGTCATGGGAACAAAGTCGTGTGCAGATTCTTCCCAAGTTGGAGTGAGGTAGGTGTCCATAAGGGGTGAAAAGAGAAACTCGCCCACAGTGCGAAAATGATAGAAGGCAGTTTCACCCAGATTGTTCAGGTGTACACTACCTGAACACAGCAGATACAGCTCTCTGCCAAACACCTCCATACATTTTTAATTTCCGAAATGAGAAAACCAGGAAATTCAAACAACCCCTTATCCCCAAGATAACAGAAAACAAACATATGTCTATAAAATAAGACCAGAACCAGGGTTTACATAGTATTTTGATTGGCAAAGAAAAACTTCTTACTGCGTAAAGGATTGAGCTGTAATACCAGTCCTTTACAGAGGGGGGCAGCAGCAACCATTGTAAATTTTACAGGCTCCTGGATTGGTCTGACATCAGGATCTCTGAGATAACTGTGACAACAGGCAGCGGCTGCCTTCAGTTGCATAGCCTTTATTAAATCCATACCAGTTCCAGTAAAACAATTTCTTTCTCTCATCCTAAGGTAAAGGGAAATACTTTCACCAAAGAAACTGCTTTGTGTCACAAAATGAAAAGACTTGGAAGTGAAGTCAGGCAATTTTGACTCTGCAATGACACTGACACTTATGAAATATGTACAGTCACCAGTTCAAACAAACTCAGCAGAGGACAGATTTGGTGCTAAAACGAGCCCTTCTGAAGAGTCAAGAAAAGAGAAAAAACTCCAATGAATCTTCGAACAAGACACCCTTTCAATTGTTATTTTTCTCACCTTTTTGTTGACAGAAAATCCACCAATCCACACTACAGACAAGTGCACTACCTGCCCCAATCCACACTATAGACAAGTGCACTACCTGCCCCAATCCACACTACAGACAAGTACACTACCTACACCAATCACAATACGGACAAGTACAGTACCTAGACCAATCCACACTACAGACAAGTACACTACCTACCTAGACCAATCCACATATAGACAAGTGCACTACCTACCCACATCACTTCACCCTACAGATAAGCACACAACTACTTAGTCCATGTCACACTACAGAAAACTTCACTACCTTCCAAGAAATATTCACACTACAAGCACACTACCCACATAAACTAATCCACACTACAGGCAAGCACACCATTAACGTACACCACATTACATTCCTGTATCAAAGGTAGTAGCACAAAATTCATGTATCAAAAATGGACAGCAACTGCACTACGAAGAACTGAAAAATTACAATAAAAAAAAAAAATCAGTAATAACACTAAGATAAAATGATGACATGACAGAGCTAACCTTCCTGATGTAGCCTAGCTGGCGGGTGCATTCAGGTAAAAGGGTGTTAATGGAACCTGCCACTAGGAGTAGGGGGATTAGAGAGCAGCTCTTAATGAGTGATGTTCCATCAGTCTCACACCAGGGCCGTACTGGGGGGGACGGGGTTAGGGAGGGTAAATGCAGGTGAGAGGGCTAACCATCACTGCTAATGTAGCCCTGGTGTATCAGGGCTCAGTTTGTTTTGCTTGGTATTATATTCTTACAAAGAACAGGGAAACCCTTCCTGTTTGTGGCCTGTTACAGGTGTGTCAATGCGCTTTGTTCTGAGAAAGCTGCCCTCTAGAGATGGCCCCTGATATTGGTAAGATTGTGGTATAATCAGGACTTCACACATACATGGCTGGGCCCCTACAAAATCCTACTGAAAGCCCCCCCACCCCCCTCCAAACCAAAGTTACCATCATCCATGCTCACATACTCATGGGCTCCCCCTAGTGTCTGGGCCCCTGAAAGTCTTCCCCTTCCTCCTGCCTTACAGGTAGCCCTGAGAATAACACACAAATATAGAATACACTATTGACTTAATTACCAATTCCTCAATTAACAACAAAAGGAAATAATGATCTTTAAAACAAAGTTGGCATCCAATCAGATATCAGGCTGTGAAACCTCAGCAGCAGACTATCTGTGATGGGTCTTCTAGCACTTAAAATTTATCACACCAGGAGACCACAGATGAACTTCGGCTAGCAAATTAACAATCATCCTAAAGTGCCTTGCTTCCTGCCCTCATAGTAGGCGAAGGGTTTCTCCTAAAATGTAAAGGGATTAGAACCTCATTTTGTATAAATGGGTACGAAAAATGGGGGAAAAAATCAGATGTTACTTTGGATTGAATAAAAGTGGGTTAATGTTGCACTGTGATCAATTTGGTTCAGATCAACATCTTGGGCTGCCTTACAGCTATTTTTATTTCCATTGGGCCGTAGGGGCTTCGGGCCATTTTGGTGATTATGTTGGACCTCCAATGGGCAGCCCAGGTTAAGCAACATAGGGCAATGATCCCATTTGGAGACAGAGCCCATGAAGAGCATCTCACTAGGGAACCTTATTCGGTTCTGAGGTTCCAAGCACCAGCTCCAAAGATAAACACAAAAAAAGCCCAGCATCTCACCTCCTTCTGGTGATATTTGATAGCCAGCTTCAGACGAGCCAGGTCGTTAGTGCTCTCCTCCTCCAGCGGATTGACATCATCGCGGAAGTTGAGGATCAGCTCCAGCTCACGGGAGCTACGCGTCTGGTCCAGAAGGTCCTTAGCGAAGCGCTTGCACTGCTGCGACAGCTCCTCGTACTCCTGCTTGAACTCGTTCTCCACCTTGCTGAGCTCCTGTAGCTCCCAGCTGAGCTGGAAGGCAGTGAGGAAGGGATCCTCGCTGGACAGGGCAATGAGAGAGGGGCTGGCCAGCGCTCGGTATATGTTGAGGCGGGACCGGGAGTGGCGCAAGCTGTCCACGTCCGAGCTGGACACGCACTCCACGCAGTTGCAGCGCACCTCGTGTGGCTGTGGCACTGACACACCTTTCTGCACCAGAAGCTTGATGATCTCGTAGTTATTGGTGTGTGCAGCCAGGATAATGGGAGTAATGTCAGGTGTGAAGTCTGAGAATTGCTTATCCAGGAGGATAGGAGGAACCTGTAGGTGAGACGGAGTTCGTCCTTAGCGAAAGATACTTGGGTGTCTCTCTCCTACCCAGGGGCGACAGGTGGGCAGGGGGTGGGTAATGCCCACCCAAATGGACAGAGTTGGATAATTCAGGTCCAGAGAGTAAAAGTCCAGACCAAGATTTTGTTTCAACCAACCAGTTGAGTATTAAGAGTCACAGTTACAGAGGACTCAACTGGTTGGTTGAAACAAAGTCTTAGTCTGGACTTTTGCTCTCTGGACCTGAACTGTCCACCTCTGCAAACGGATCTTCTTGCCACCCTACCGATGGCAGGCTGCCATGCCCCCCCAGGGGTCCCAAATGTCCACCCCTGAATGGCATCCGGATAGCACCACTGGTCCGACCCCAGAACTAAATATTACCTCACTTCCTGTTTGCTGAACATTATTGGCAGGATCCTGGTGCCTTCATCTGGTACCTCATATTCCCCTATGCCATCCTGTTTCCCATCTCCTACCAGGAAATGATGTCATACAGATGCCCCCATTGGTTTATTCCAACTGAATGAATGTGAAAGGATAATTAATTTTTAGCTGTGATGGTACGACCCCCACTCTACTTCAGCGTATACTAGCGATGATGCTATTATCTTATTACCCCCTTTCCGGAAATATTTTGCTGCTGAAAACCCTGGTTGTCACACCATTGCACGGAGGGGCCACCAATCTCAGCAGAAGATAACTAAATATCACTGCTGCCCGGGATATGAAAGGGGATGTGAAACTGGAGGGTGCGGGGTAAGGGATGAACTGTCCTGCAGAGGGTACTGGATCTCTCTGTGCACAGTCCCATGGGCATATTCCAGCAGTAGGATAGCAGCTAATTAGGAGCCCATTAGATGTAAATAAAATCCACCTCTCCCATAATCACCACAGCACCAGTAGGGGGTTATAAATATATAAAATGTCATAACAAGGCTTCACTCTGATAAACTCCCTTTTCTCTTGTAAGATCTGTTCGCGACAGGAACGCAAACAGTCTTTTCGACATCATATATTCAATGGTGCTAATTAAGCGAGGCCTTTTTTTCGTGTCTTAGCCCCCCAACACACCCCCACCCACCACAGGAGAGCATGTGACTCACACTCATCAAAGTATGTCTCTGGGAAAAGAAAACAATACAAAAAAAGCACATTCAGCCTTTTGATTACTAGGATTCTGATCCAGAGACATGGAAATGTTCACATTTGCATGCCACACGGTGTAATTATGTATTCACGAGAACACAGAGCAACTTGGACATGCAGCAACTGGGGTGCGACTTAATGTAATCTGACCCCAGAAGATATGTGTGTTATAGCACAAGACATTCTGATTATAGATGACAGAATGTGTGTGCCAGAGTAGAAGGTAATATGAGTATAGATGAGAGTATGCGTGTGTACTACAGTATAAGGCAATATGAGTATACATGAAAGTATGTGTGTGTACTAGAGTATAAGGCAATATGAGTATAGATGAGAGTATGTGCATGTACTAGAGTATAAGGCAATGAGTATAGATGAGTGTGTATTCAAGAGTATAAGAAAATGAGTATAGATAGCAGTATATGTATGTACTAAAGTATAAGGCAATGTAAGTGCAGATGACAGTGTGTA
This sequence comes from Mormyrus iriodes, assembly GCA_011763525.2. Lineage (NCBI taxonomy): Eukaryota > Metazoa > Chordata > Actinopteri > Osteoglossiformes > Mormyridae > Mormyrus > Mormyrus iriodes. Next base: position 15,684,746 of record JAAGVU020000038.1, read on the forward strand.
TACAAGAGTAGAGCAGGGACAGTATAGATATGTACAGTATAGATGACAGAGTGTGTACGTGTATAACACAGAGACTGGTTTGTGTATATGTGTGGATGAGAGTGCATATACACTCAGTGGCCACTTTATTGTGTACTCCCACACATAGTGGCAGGTAGGACACGCGTTTTCCTTCAGACCTACTTCATGGAGTTGCTGGGTGAATCTTTCTGTTCACCACTGTTGTACTGCACCGCTATTTTTGCACTTGCGACCTTCCTGTTAGCTTTAACAAGTCTGACCACTCTCCCCTGGCTTCTCTCATTAACTGGATGTTTTTCTTTTTTTTTATGGCACCATTCTCTGAAACTCTCGACAAATTAGAATGTGAAAAGCCCAGGAGGGTGGCTGCTTTCTGAGATGCTGGAACCACCGCGTCTGATGTCAGCAATGCACCATATTTAAAATCAGTTAGATTACACATCTAAGCTATTCTAATGCTTACCTGCATGGTAACTGAAACTTCTGATCCTGTCTACAGGCTGTATACATTCAGTTCTAGCCAAAAGCCTGTTTTGTACACTGAATCTATTTGTTTTAGTCAGCAGGCGTACCTAATTAAATGACCAATGAATGTATATGTGGGCAGGTGTTTGTGCGCATGTGAATGAGGTGTGTGGCTCTGTGTGTTCGGACTCCACGCCTGCGATCGAAAGAGCACCGGGTCAAATCCCAGAGTTGGCAGAGTGGTTTTACTTTTGCCCCTTGAGCAAGGCGCTTAACCACCCAATTGCTCCAGGTCTGAACTGTTATTTGAGCTTGAGCATCGCTTTGGACAAGAGGTGTCTGCTATGTAAATGTAGCGTAAATCAGAATCAATTATTTATCTTCAAATACTTTTACATAGTAGGGATGCACTTCGGACAAAACAATCAAGGGCAATCAAGACAATCAATATAACGAAATTATGCATGCGTAATGTCAAGTAAAGGTTATGAATGTGTTTCTGTGTCCCTGACCCCCACAAGTCCCTCCCCCACCTGCATGCCCCCACTGGGCTTCTTGTGATTCAGCAGCAGCTCCACGGCGCCCACCACCTCCTTGCGGATGGCGTGCAGCAGGGCATCCCCCACATACACGTTGTAACTGAGCAGCAGCTCGATGATCTCCAGGTTCTCGTTCTCGATGGCGATGAGCAGCGCAGTGCGGCCAAGCGGGTCGATGCAGTTGATGTTGATCTTGAAGTAGATCTCGGCCTCCTCCAGGGCCTGCTTGACGCTGGCATAGTCACCCTTCTCCACCGCACTCAGGTAGGCCTTCTCCAGGGGTGAGAGCTCCGCCTCGGCCCGCACTATGCGCAGCGGGATGCGGTCCCTGTAGGAGGAGTTATCTGTCCGTCGGAAGTACAGCTGCGCCATGCTGCTAGGCCATGGCACGTCGCTGGGCGCGTGGGAGTGCCAGCAGGGGACGGGAATTCACAAAAGAGCCCAGAGATTGGGAGACAAAAGAAAAGTAAAGTCATGCTGAAAACAAGCAGCCAATCAGATAGTGACGTGCATCTGGTGCTGCCCTAAATCCCCGCCAAGAACATACCTACAATCCACTCTGCTAGTAGAACAGAATAGTGATACTTTATTCATCCCTGAGGGAAAAATGATCTTTTCACCTACCCTGCATTGTTGTTCATGAGCCATAAAGGCGAGAGCAAGCTTGGGGGGGGGGGGGGGGGGGGGGGAGGGAGGGACGGAGCAG
>JAAGVU020000038.1:15686486-15700269 GCA_011763525.2 Mormyrus iriodes
CTTTGTTACCCCCTTGATCAGACTCTTGAGACTCCTCCCTCTATTTGCCCTTCTCGTCGCAGCATGAAGAAGTCGGGGGGGGGGGCGGGGGTGGGGGCTGCGGGGGGGGGGGTCACACTACAAGGTCAGCCAGCTTGTTAATGGCCTAAGTCAGGGGCCCAAAGGCAGCATCAGTCTGCTGGTCCCAGAATTCAAAGCAGCGACCTCCTGAACACGGGCAAGGAGTCCTAACCTACTAAGCCGCTCACCACTTCCAGTACCAATCCGAAACAATCTTGGCTGCGTGTACACAGCCGCGTTTCCCCCTACAGACATGTGTCTGACTCTTCATGGCATTTTCACCTGTGACCTTTGGGTGACAAGCTCCTCAGCAGCTAGGACACCACCTGACTGGAGAGCAAGGTCCCCTTCCTGCTCTCCAAGCCGAAGGCCCGTGGGAGTAGAGAGACACGCTTCCCATTTTAAAAACACCAGCCCCGAGAGGCAACCATAGTACACAGTACATAGTAGAAGGCCTTATGCCTTATTACGGCCACATATTCATGCAATGCATGCAAGAGGGCAGGGTTTTGTATGGTAGATATGAATATGAATACAGAAGCCCTCAAAACAGCTGGAAAGCAACGTTTGCATTACTTGTTTGATTGTAACACCCACACACACACACACACACACACACACACACACGCCACTAAAGTGGCAATTACACCGATCTGCAACCAGATAATGTGTGTGATGAGTGGCTGCTGTCTGGACAAACGCAGAGTTACGTTTCTTACGAACACACAGTCACAGCATAGCTCCTCAGTTATGCATGCAGAACTGTGGTCAAAATGTACAACGGAAATCCCATCCAATGTCATGACATCTAGGGTTTTCCTTGGGCTTCCCAGGACCAATGCCTGGCCAATACCACGACCCTGTACTTTATAAGCAGTTACAAAAGATGGATGGAAATTTCAATATCAGGAGCATCTTTATGACAAGTGATTTCTGTTGCTTACACGTTCATGAAATAATCATCTTATCCCTGAAGCTAACACATAGAAACAATTTCACATATCTTTCCTGCTGCCAATGGGTAATGTTGTAAACCTCAGTGAATCGATGGTTTACCAGTACCCACTTTTTCTGGGATTTGCTGAACTGTAGCGTTAGACTGTATGCTTCCATGTTCGTTGTAAGTCAAAGACACGCAGGAGCTCTTTGGGACGGATTCAGCTGAATAGAGGGCAAATAAATATTCTTCTAATGCAAAACAAACAGACTTAATGACTGAGACTGACATAAAATTAACTGTGTATAAAATATTAGCGCGCACACACAAACCATTTTTAATAGTTTAATAGTAATGCACGTTGCTTAGTCTAACTATCGCACTATCACTTAGAATTTTATTTAAACTAAATGGCCATTTGGCTACTACCTGGAAAAATGTTGCCCCCCCAATCCCCCTGTTATGAACACAATAGCGCCAGGAAACATCAATTCATAAACGCCAGGTCTCCAGCATCTCCGTTTACCTCGTCTGCCGGCTTGATTTAATGCTGAGCGAACCCAGATCACCCTCCTGTGCCAAAAAAACTGCAGTATAAACAGAGTCCTTACTCCAAATAAGGCAGGACCATGCCACTCAGGCCGTTCGCCGTCGGAAAATGTCCAGCTCTTCACCCGGCGACCCTTCGGGCGCAACAGCCTTGGAAAAGACGCAAAAGCGCTAATCCTGTGCTGGCGCGAACACACACATATTCACAGGTGGTTCAAACACGCTCCGCATCAAACGGACATCCTGAGAGGTGTATTACAGTAAGAAGTTAATTTTCACGGGCTACCCGAATCGGCATAGGCTTTATTGTCGCCGATTTTAAAACAGCGAACTGGATGAAAGCTTATATCGCCCATGGGAAGAGAGGTAATAAACTGCGATCACCCAGGCTGCGCTCCCCGTAACGCGACGGGGATCTAAACCCCTGGGCTCCGAAATTAAAGCCACTTCACAGCAAAACGTGAATCTCCATGACTTATTATTATATTATATATATAAAACACTTAAAACAGATTATTAACTGTCTGATCCCAGCGGAAAACACGAGGATGTTTTAATATTGCTCGGTTGGAGTCTTGGCTGTATTTCCAGACGTAAAAATTTTCAGGAGACACGATTTATGGTAAATAATGCGGGCTGTCATCTAAATGAGCACTTGGCTGGAAAACGAACCGGTTCGGGGAATACGACATTACCGAAAGGAAGAAATGCATCACGGACCTGAGCCGGCAGCACGCCGCAGAAATAACACATGAAACTATTTAAACTAGCTCTAAAACAAGCTACTTTTTACTGTGTCCAACTTTTAATCGGTTTCGAGAAGGGCCATTTGATATATAAATAGTGATTCGCGTAATGATTACCCTTAATTTGGAAAATATATCAAATTTATCCTCAGCAACTGCAGATTAAAGGATGAAGCCTCTACGTCCCAAATTGTAAATGCATAATAATACTATTTCTAAACACTTCCTTTTGCAACACATCGTCGCCACAGGGCCAGGTTGGCAGAAGTATTGAGATAAACAGGTGCTTGTACGTGTACAGATAGACATGCGTGTATAAATTAAAGTGAAGTTCGCTCGCCCTGCCAGCATGCATGTGAAAAAAAAAATAAAACTTACCACTTCTTTCTTGAATTTGCGTATATATGGATATCTTATGGTGGTATTTTTCAAGGAAAATTACTTATTTCATATTGATTGCACCGCAGACGCACAACGGGGAGCGAGAAGTAGAAGTAACTGGGAGTAAGGGGTGGGAGTCCAGTGAGCAGCGGGTCCGGCCGAGGAAGTGCCGCAGAACAGTCCGGGTTCATTAATCTAATAAACACGCCGTTTTCAGTCTGGAAAAGACTCAATTACGCTTAACCATTTTCTTCCTGAAGGGTTTCACCTTCTTGTTGTGCAACAGATGACGCGACGGGAAAAAATATTTCCTTCTGATTCATCTCCATAGTTTGCCGACGCGAACCACTTGCATGTGCTCGGCGTGTTTCCCAAACATGGTTGCCGCAAACGAACGTTACTTAAAGCATAAAAAATGCGTGTTCAACCCAGCCTGCCGTCTCAGCCGAGGAAAATGAATGCATGCTGTAGCTGCACATGGTTTGGCTGAGAAGCGCCTGCTATTAAAGCCCGTGGCATTTCTGCTGCCGCCCAGCATCCGTGCGCTCCTTACCCACTGGTGACCAACTGTTGCGAAGAGGACACGGTTTATATGGGGTGGCGGTAGTACCGGTCCTAGCCTTTGTGGCGCCCTAGGCGAGCATCACCGCCGGCGCCCGCCGTACGGGGCAGAGTTAAATTGGATGGCAAGTCGGCGCCCCCTAAGAAGTTGACCGCCTATGTTGCCTATAGGATTAAGTGACGGTAGTCACAAATCCGAGTTACACTGATGTTCTTACGTACCAAATCTCAGTTGGAGGTGAGACTCTTGGGAATTTATGTTCGCGTATTTGGGGTAGGTCTGATTATGATTTATAAGCGTTTCCTTTGTCTTGTTTGAAATTATTATGAATAGGCCTGTAGGAAGTCCATTGTCACCTGTTAACTGTTTATAATCATATTTCATTCTTTGTTCCCGTTAAAAAGTAAAATACATATTTGATTTCATGTTTAAACGAATTACATACCCTTAAACAAGGAGATAATAAAGCCTCCTTTATTGGTGTAAGAAATGAAAAATGGTAACTTATTAAATTAATTTAAATTGAAATGGGTAAATTAGGATTAAAATATCAGAGTTGTTATGGTGCAGTGGTTAGCAAGGTTGCCTCATACCTCTGGGACTGGGGTTCATATGTCTGCCCCCATCTCCACGTATGGAGTTTGTGTTCTCCCCATGTCATTTTGGGGTTTCCTCCGGGTACTCTGGCTACCCCCACAGTACAAAAACATGCTGAGGTGAACCGGAGTTACCACAGTGTCTGTAGGTGTGAATGGAGTGTGAGCCCTGCAATGGGTTGGCCCCCTGTCATGGATTATTCCCTCCCTTGTGCCCATAGTTTCTTGTATGGACTCTGGGCCCCCTACGACCCTGAATAGGACAAGTGAGTACAGAGATTTCTGGATAACAGGATTAATGATAGAAAGTGGGCTGCACACATCTACAAACTAGGTGCATGTGAATCTCAAAGTAATATTGCTGATATAAAAAAAATTGAAATGCTTTATATTTTATTTGCTTGATAAATCTAGTTAACTGCGCTGAGACTGACTGACCTAATAATTGCGTTTGACTCTGGCATTTCGGTATTTTGTGGTCTTTGCAGTAAAAAACGTAAACCGTTGTGTGATATCACTTCAGTGTTCTCTTCTGTTTTGCCAGGTGTGCAGCCCTCATCCTGACGGGCTGCTTATCTTAGAGCAGGCTTTGTTTGCCTGTTATGTCATCACATAAACCTTGACCTCCCCCGGAAAGCCATGACTCCCCCCAGTTTTATCTCTGCATTTCTGTTGAGGACTCCACCTCCTACCAGCTTCATGCTTTTCCACAAATGTACTAAAATTGCCCTTCCCCTGCGACTGCCGCTCTCAGCCGCTGGACTGGCCTTAAGCCTCTCTCTCGTGTATACTGCGATATCTCGGAGCATTTGAGTTGACCAACCCTTCTACATTAGACTCATTCTAATGTATCAGGCTGATCCACTTAACTGCATATTTTATGCTTTTATCCAAAGATACTAAGAATTTTTACCCATTTACACAGTTGGCTATTTTATCAGTGTGGCTCTGATTTAGTTCCCTAATCAGGCTGGACTCCTCCCGGGCCTTGAATCACCGTCTTTATGGTTTACAGTCTTGAGATATATGTATGTCAGTCCTCTCTTTGTCAGTCTGCGCTGATGAGAGTCAAGCTGAAGAGCTGCCTGGTTCTGAGCAGCCCGGTGCTCTGGGTCTCACGATCTGTAGGACATCACCAGGTCTTACATCATAGCTGCACACTCCAATCAGCAAAAGCCTGGAATTCAACCACCCTAGTGCCCGAAATTGCAGAATGCAATCATGCATCCAATAATGTCAATTCGGTTAACGAAGGACTGCATATACGACGGTGATCCGATGAGATTATACTGTAATAGAGATGAAAAATTCCTATCGCCTAATGACGTCATAGCTGTCATGGCATCGAAGCGCGACGGATTACCCACGTGTTCGTGGTGATGCTGCCGTAAACAAACCTGCTGTGATGCCCATCGTATATAAGTGTAGCACAGACAATTATGTACAGCACGTAATATTTTACAGTGATAATAAACAACTATGTTACTGACTTATGATTTTGCTGTACTGTACTTTTTATCATTACTAAGGCAACATCATACAGCCTTGGTGTGTAGCAGACTATATCATCTGGGTTTGTGTAAGTTCACGCTATGATTTTCACACAACGACAAAATCGCCTAACAACGCATTTCTCGGAACGTGTCCCCTCCGTGAACCGACACGCGACTGTAACTCAAAAAATTCCTTTCTATATTCTGAAAAAACTTGGCAAAAATGTAGACTTTGTTTATGCCATCCACACCACGTACCCACTTTTTTGTGTTATTTATGCTAAAGCTTCTAGTCATACACTAACAACACCTTGTCAACCATTTATGTACCGAATTCGTGTTTATTTCACTCTGGCTACATATGTTTCCACATATAAATTAATTTGCAAATCAAGTCCAGAATATGTGAGTAACTCACTAATATCCACTAGGCAGCACACATTTCCTTGACAACAATGGGATGCCACATTAGAACTAATGTACAGTTATATTAACCTCATCTACATTTATATTCATGCTTATGCTAATTTTTTTTATTGCATAGCCTTCCAAATTGTTAACATGAAACAAGGAAAGTGCTTTTATGAAATATCAGTTTTAATAATTTCGGTGGCTTCGATAATGGTGTGCCACAGTCCAGCTTGTGTGGCTGCCTTATGTACCAAACTCTGTGAAAATGGCCAGAATCGGTGCTAAGATTGCCGGGTGGTGATGCTTCCTGCGGTCCTCAGATAACAGATCTTGTGCGGTACCCATGATAAGCGCTTCCTACAGCACAGAGAACGACAAAGAGATGGACTCGTCATGCTTTTTTCATCATTTTTTAAATGCACTGCCTAGCTACTTTTTGCTAAGTGCAGTGACTTTTATTACAGGTAGAAATATGGGTGGATCCTGGCAGCAAGGGCAAGATGGGCAATTGCTGAGCCCCCCCCCCACCCCGGTCAACCGGTTGAAATAAACTGAAATTGGGAGGTGAAGTGTTCTGGGGGGGTCAAGGGGAGTATGGGTGCCTGCGGTGAAGCTTGCCCAGGGCACCACATGGGTTTTGACCAACATTAAATACAAGGTAACATAAGATTTTCCCTTTTCTTGATTGTTTTGCTGCAGGCAATAGACATAGATAGTTCAATTAAAAACATTTGATTTAAGAAATAACGTTAGAATTGTAAGATCCGGTTACTAGTAGTTATGATTGAATACTTGCTTGAGGGGCCTTGAGAGGTCTTCAGGGGATAATGAAATCGAAAGTAATTTACCTATTCTCACCTCAGATGTAACTCCTTCAAGGGTACAACAACCATTATTGTTCCCTGGAAGGTGAACATTGAACTTTAGTTATGTGTAATTCTGTTCTCCTTGTTCTTCACAGGTACATTAAAAATGCATGTGACATTCTCTAAGTCTTAAAGCATCAGCAACAACACTGTAATTTCCATATATGGATACTATATAACTGGCAGCCTGTCCATTGTGTACCCAGCCTTGCACCCTGCATTGCTTGGGATATTCTCCAGGACTTGTTGAAACCCCGACCAAGATTGAGCATTGAGAAAATAGATGGATGGATTCTATAAGATTGTGTGCATAGAGGGTTTATAAAATTCTTTTGCTGTTCCTTTGGCTCAGATACAGTGCAATCATGTGCCTTTTGACTGTAATTAATAACTGTAAATCTGAAGCAGAACTGGGAAGACAGTGCAGCACATGTGTATTTTATTGCCTACCTAATCATATTGACAACTGGATATTTTACTGGACCCCATGAATGGGAAAGGGTGACCACCTAATCCATGTCACGCGGGACACTCTGAGCTCTGACAGGGCTTGCAAACTACCATTTTAATTAAAAATACCTGGATTTCACTTTAGCACTGAGTTGTTACTGTGTGCTGATTGGTCAGTCTCGTATAATCATGCATGTGTCACTAATGTTAAAGTGAAACAGCTGGATGAGTCTTTCAATCAAGGAAACAAACCAGTAAATGCACAAGAAGAATTGAACTAATTAGCCAAGCACAGGAGTCTTTCAGTTTCAGTTTCACTTAAAGCAGTTTGTAAAACCTGATGTATCTCCAAGTGTCCCCCTGACCTGGATTAGGTGGTCACACTGGAACCAGATGAGGATAAGTAAAGATCTGGCAGACCAATAGATGGATTTCGCTGGAGCAATTTAAGGTTATGTATCAAAGATGCAACAGCACATACTGGTTACATGCTTGTGTTCTTAGCTGCAATGCCATCAGCTCCCTTGGCCTGCAGAACAGCCCGCTCTAGTGTTTAGGCTGCCTGCTGATTCTGACATGTGATTTGATTAAATAATTAGACCTTTCAGTAAAACCCATCGGCAGTGGTTGAAGCGCTTTAGTTCAAGATATATTGCAGAATATTCCATCTTGTGTACGGAAGAATACTTTGTAATATTCAGTAAACCAGTCAGTCAAATAATTGTTCAAAATATTTCAGTATCACTTTATACATTTTTGCAGTAACATTTCAATTGGGCATATATTAAATGGCAAAATGTATAAATTAGAATAAAATTAGAGTATTGAACATGTAAGAAAAGGCAATGATGTTTGATGTCCTTCATCCCTGAAATTTCTCTGGCCAAATCACTAGTCCGGAGTCTGGCTTTCTCATAAGGGCATGCGGAGTGAACAGGGCTAAATCTCGAGGTCTGTGTTGTTTTGCTAAAAGACCATAAGGAGGAACTCAAAGGAAACACTGAAAATAACCCCCACTGCCAGTAACGTTCCATAAAAGGAATTTTAATGTGAGGATGAAGATACAGGCAATTTACTGGGGGAGCATTGCCACAAAGTAAACATATTGTGTTATCACTGGTCTGTGTTTCCCATCCCCATCGCAGCGTGCAGTGTGGCATGCTGCTCCAGCTCCCTCGCAAAGTCACCATTTAAAGCATTTAGTTTTCTAACCCTGTGCTGCCAGCAGTGGATTGAGCTGGACCCTGGGATACATTGTTAGCAAATTATGAAATGTGGCTGGGTCATATTTTTAGAACTGCTGGCTCAGAGAGTGCCAGTTCTGCCCTCCCCAGTCAGTAAATACAGTGGCAAGAAAAACTATGTCAACCCCTTCAAATTACCCACATCCATCCATCCATTTTCTATAACCACTTATTCCATATGGGTCGTGGAGGGTCTAGAGCCTATGGGCACAAGGCAGGGAACAACCCAGGATGGGGCACCAACCCATTGCTGGGCACACTCACACACCATTCACACCTATGGGTAATTTGGCAACTCCAATCAGCCTCAGCATGTTTTTGGACTGGGGGGGGAAACCGGAGTACCCGGAGGAAACCCCACTATGACACGGGGAGAACATGCAAACTCAACACACATAGAACCCAGGCAGCAACGTGAACCCTAATCCCAGAGGTGTGAGGCAACAGTGCTAACCACTGCACCGCCATGCCGCCCCTAATTACCCACATCTATGTATAAATTAGTCTTAAAATATGATCTAACCTTCATGTAAGTTATAATAATGACCAAATACAATCTGTTTTAACTAAGAACACAAAAATAATTGTATTGTTATTGTACATATTGAATACACCATTCAGACATTCACAGTGTAGGTTGGAAAAAGTATGGGAATTCCCCCCGGCTAGTCACTTCAACAAAAGTTAGTTGAAGTCAGGAATTAGGCAACCTGGGGCCTGATTAAGAAAACAACATTAGTGGTGCGGGTTAGGGCTACTCAAATATTTTGAGCTTGCTATTCAGATGAAGCATCTGCTAATGTGAATCATGCCTCACAAAAAGATCTCAGGAGACTTACGATCAAGAATTATTGATTTGCATAAACCTGGAAAGGGTTACAAAGTCACCTCAAAGAGTTTAGGTGTTCATTAATCCACAGTTACAGAAACTGTTTATAAATGGAGATGATTTAGTACTGTGGCAGGTCTCCCTAAAATTAGGTGCCCAGCCAAGGTAACTCCAAAAACACAACAGGAATGTTCAATGAGGTAACAAATAACCTTAGAATAACAGCTAAAGGCTTGAAGGAATAATTGGAACTGGTTAATATCTCTGTTCACGTGTCTACCATACGTAAAACATTGAACCGGCATGGTGTCCATGGCAGGAAGCCTCTGCTCTCCAAAAAGACACATTGCCACATTCCTGAAGTTTGTCGACGGCCACCTTCACACTCCACATTGCTACTGGGTAAACGTTTTGTGGGCTGAGGAAACAAAGGCTGATTAATTTGAGAAGATCCTGCAGCACTATGGATGGTGTAAAAAAGGACACCGCATGCCAACATGGAATCATCATGGAATCATCAGTGTTAGGTAGAGAAACATAATTAGGGATCATTTTTCTGCCTTGGTGCCTGAATAGTTTGCCATCTCAGGGGGAAAAATGAATCGGCAAGATTATAAAAGTATCCTACTAGATAATATCAGGGTAGCCAGCTGAAGCTCAGGGACATTGACCCTAAACATTGAACTAAATGTGCTGCAGAATGGCTTAAAAAATAAAAAACTGGACTAGCTCGGTTGGAGTCCTGAGTAAAAGAGATGCTGTGGAATGATGTCAAGAGAGCCGATCACACCAGACATCCAAAAAACACGGCAGAGGAGAAGTAATTCTGTAAGGAATATTTATCCAGAATTCCTCATGAATATTGCACAGGTCTGAGCCACAACTACTGGAACCACTTGTTTGAGGTTATTCATTGTTGCCAAAGGAGGTTCAACCAGTTATTAAATCCACAGGTTCACTTTTGACATTAGTTTAAACGCATTGTGTTATACTTGTGACTTAGATGAAGAATAGAACACATTTTATGAATAATTACTACAGAAAGCCAGGTAATCCTATAGGGTTCACATACTTTTCCCATCCATTTTATGCTTACAGTTATAGTAGAGATTTTGGGCCCCATGAAAGCATATCATAGTAGGCCCCCAACCCAGATCAATACAATTATGTTCCAATTTTTTCAGACCCCTGTCACTCAGGGGCCCTTGGAATCATCCTAACTTGGCCTCATATGGCACACCAGGGCATAACAGCTAAAAGTTATACATAAAAGTGCGTGACACATGCATACATATCTCTTTTACTCTTTACTCTTAAATACTCATACAGAAAGATATTTACATTATTACACTTATACTCTACAAACGTTCACCTTGGCGTCAACTGTCAGGAAAACAATTTTCCCTTTCTTGTGTTACCATAATTTGGACCAAAACCCAAGACAGATTCTCACACCCTAAGCCCATCCAAGGGCCTAATAAAGTGATTTAAAAAGCTCACCATTGTTTTGTGGTCTTCCGTGCTTGTGGTACTCATTCCATGTGAGGTGCCACTGTCAATGAAGCAAAATTAGGGACAGACACCTGGAGGGGCTAACAATCACAGAAAAACCTTTGACTTCTATCACGAAAGAGATTAAAAAAGAAAAACTAGTGAAATTTAAATTGAAAGGCCTTCGACTGGAACCCTGTGAGAAACCGATTTAGACGCTGATGCATCACAGTTGTCCAGGACGGGTAGGGGGAGGCAAAGCACCATAAAGGTTCAACGTTTAATTACAGCCCTGCTGTATTTCCTAATGCATTTTCTGCCACTCAGCTATGTGAAAATGTGGTTGGTTTCTGAGGAAGCTTTTGATTTGCCATTAGTCACGGTCAGTCACCTTCATGGCTTGAACCTTTCTGATGTCACTGTACCAAGTTCTATTAGCTCAGACACTGCACTCCTGTGCTGTATGGCTGAAGCACGAGCTTTGATGCTAAGTACCTGCTGTTGTCATGCTCTCGTTTTAGGTATGGGATGGTGACAAAACATCATCGCATCAACGAAGCCTTCTCTTGTCTAAAGCCACATCTCCTGACTAGGTTGATATCATGAGACACCTGAATTTTTTTAACCTGGTGAGATTCTTCACTAAGGAGCGGAAGTAAGGTTCACAAGGTGATGTACCAGATGCCCCCTGGAGACCTGGGGCTGAAAGCCAGCGGACTGAAAGTAATTACATTTGGTACCCTCCCCCTTCCAGACATTACTGCAGGAGAATCTTGCAAAATGAGGTAGAAAACTATTTTTTCCTTCACTCAGTCCCCCATAGCTCTTCTGATCTTATTCTGGCAGCTAATTTGGACACCTTGCACTGTTTACCGATAATGAGGCTGGCATTGGGTCGGCACCACAGGATATGCCATGCGAGTGCATGTCCTCCTGATGTTTGATGATGCGCAGGGTGCTATTGTCACCAGGGCTGAAAAAGGCTGCTGGGATCAGATGCTCCATCATTAACAAAGCTGTAGAACACAACATTTGTGAACAAGGGCATCATAACTCTTGAATTACACTTGCACTCAGTGTGTTCATGGTTCTTCTTCTCTGATGACCCAAATGAAATGCAAGGTAATTTGACTCACCTAAATTTTAAGCAGCATCATTTTATGCAGACTTTGATCCCAAAACCCTCCTGGTCTGGTGACGATAGACTTTTCATTGGAGTTTTGCCATATTTGATTAGTAGACTGCTAAACCTGGAATGGATCGGAATCAGCATTAGCAAGACCAATGGGAATTGGTACACAGACATGAAAACAACATCCCTTATCACCTAGACTACTGGACCCTGCAGCGTTGAATGGTTTCCAACCAGAACCTCCCGATTCATCACAGCTGCTGCCCGGCTAGCCGTGAAAACACACATGTCACTCACTGTCCCGTTTCCTAGGCTCTGGGCCCAGATGGGGACCCGGAAGATACTAGGCACCTAGTTGAGCTGACTGGATGGGCCAAGACAGCAACAAGAGCAGCTCCCAGAATGCACCTGTCAGTAGACGATGGTAGTGGGCCAAACACAGAGTGGGACTAACGCAGCATGAATCCAACAGCGATCATCAGTTACAACCAATTGATCGGTCAATCAATCAGAGCATCAGTGAGAGTGCGGAGGTTCACGCCTGAGTGTGTTCGTTAATGGCAAATGTGACACATTTATACTGACAAAGTATGTCAGTAACTGATGCAGATAGAACGGGAACCTGGCTCCGTAATGGCTTGAATCGGTCGCCAGTGAAAATCAGCAAAATTTAAGAGGTTTTTATAAATGCTACGGGAAGTTTTTGAGGATGCTTTTGCGAAGACTTCCCATGGATGTTTTCAACTAAAAATATTTGTAATCATGTGACATTTAGATAATGTTTCACAAGACGATCAGTGAAGTAGATGAGTAAAATTTATGAGTTAATCAGTTTTCTTACTGATTCTCATTTGTCAAGTAAGAAGTAAATTGAAAATGGAAGAAGCAGTCCATGTATTCTTTACAGAAGTAATAAATTACAGTGAAATTAAATTAATTGAAGGGGCAGAGAAAAGGAAGAATATCCTAACTGTATAACTATGGGTTTAAAACTGATTACAACTGAAAATTTCGAATTCAAACTGATTCTCTTTGATGGCGTACAATTACATGTTTACATTATAACTTAATTTTTGCAGACAGAATGGCAGAATGACTTTTATAATGGCCTGGTTTTCGCATATTTCTTGTCCAGGGTCCAGTGACCAGTCAGATATAATTTTTGTCTGTCAATGCAACGGATTACTCTTCTTGAACATAATGACTGACATGTGGCTTCCAAACCCATGGTGGAAGGGATTTCTGTATGTTGCCGATTGGTTTTAACTGGTAAACAGTACCAGTAAGCAGGACACAGTAATCTCACTGACCGCATTCTTATTATTCCTAATAATAAGAATAATCCATACGTACTTGCAGGGTTACAGAGAATATCCCAGGAGCTACACAGCCAGTAAAGAAACACAAACTCTGGTCTCCAGATGCAGGAGGCAGCCATCCTAGCTACGGCACTTTCACGCCACCCAGAACATTAATCTAAGTTTTTTAAATCAGATTTTTTATGCTTGGCACAGTAGGTACATAGGACTTAAGGTGGAACAGGGACCAAGTATTAAACAGTACCAAAAATGATTCCTTCTCTATCTGTTGGAATTGGTTTGGTTGAGATTCCATCAGACACTCACAAGGGATGGAAAAGGGTGATATACAAACAGCCACATGCAAAGGCCAGGCCGTCAATGGCGGGTGACTGACGTCTGCACGGATAGCCTGCATGTTTAGGGTTTGTGAATGGACGGTCCGCACAGATTAGTCACAGGGGTGGGTTTGAGGCCACTGCTGACGTCCAGGCTCATGTTTGTGTCTGCTGGAGAACCTGCTCCCACGGACCTTGCTCTTCCCTCTGCAGTCCTCCTGATGCAGCTGCGTCTTCTCTAACAACGGCGAGGTACATCTACCCTTTTGCATACAGTGATCGCTCGCTATATCGCACTTCGACTTTCATGGCTTCACTCTGTTGCGGATTTTATATGCAAGCATATCTAAATATATATCGCAGATTTTTCGCTGGTTCGCGGATTTCTGCGGACAATGGG